>VXAX01007475.1:743589-878008 GCA_013399835.1 Leptocoma aspasia | reverse complement strand
ACCTGCCCTTTTTAAACTTCATGCTGTTGGTGATCACTCATCTCTAATTTATCAAGGTTTGAGGGAGTTGACAGTTCCTGCCAATTTAGAATTGTTGGCAAACTTAGTATTCCTGTGAGTCCTGCACCCAGGACATGAATGAAGATGTTGAAGAGAATTTGGCCTGAGCCCTATAGAACCCCCCTAGAGCCCAGATCCAGTAGTGTGGAGTAAAAAGAGAAAACAACCCTGGTTCTAGCACAACTACAGTGGGTAACTTACCTATGCCTGGCAGAACTTTTGTGAAATACAATCATGTCTGAGCTGCAGAATAATAGCAGTCAGCTCTGTCTGCTCATGTCAGGTCAATATGAGGCCTGTCTGCTATTTCACAGAGCAGTTTTCTTTCCCCTTTGAAAAGTAATTAAGCTTATCTGTGATGTATATTCTCTGTGTCAAACGATCTTTTATGGTGCATTGGCTCAGGTGGTCTGATTAACAAAAACATCACCTTGCAATGAAAAATGGAAAAGAATTTCTGCTTTATCTTTGTGGTTATAGACATAAGAGTCACTTTTTTATTCTATGCTGTAAAAACTTATTTGAAGAACTATTCCCAATATGATTTGCTGATATAATGAGCATAAGAAAACTACTTAAATCTAAAATAAATATTGCAATAGATGAATGATGGAGACTGATCAAATATTTAGGCAATTAATGGTCCTGTAAATCGTTACTGTGAATTCTGATGCACTCTTGCTGGTCCTGCTGGACAATTATAATCCACTTTGTAATGGCATAGTACAGTATCTGAAGAATAAAAGGTTTCCTTAATGTGAAGGTTACACATAATTAGCTACAAGAATAAAACAGTTTTCTGTCTTAGGGGTTTTTTTTTCAGCAATCGATGTGCCAGTAAAATCAGATTCAACTCAGTAAATAGGAAAAAACTTGGAAATTTCCCACAGTGAATTACAGCATTCCTATGCTAGTGAAACAAAAGCCTTTTAAAGAGCCTTGAAAAATATCTGTGTGTCAGTCAGGAGGCAGAGATACCAGCTGAGATATGCAGGCAAGGGCAGGACTGTGCAGAAATACCAGCACAGGTCCTTGGTGTGGTATAGCCACACCACTGTGCTTACATTGCTGTTGCTGAGCTCAGCTGGTGCAGCTGGACTGATATCAGATCCCTCTGCACCCTGCCATTAGTGACGTGCTGGGTCTGATGTTCCTCCTGTGGTACTGCATTTCTCACTGCAGAACCAGCTTTGGTGGGGACTGTACTGCTGTTCCTTCCTGTTTCTAATGCATTCTTTGTGGCATCCTATTTTGAGGCTGTTCCAAAGGCCATTAACTGAAGCCATAACCACCAAGAAGTACATTTGTCTGCAGAAACACATTTTTGTTGTGTATTACATCCTGTTTCCCCTTCACTTCTGTGTACAGCTTAGCCTGGCTTTCTCTTTTAGTCCAGCCTCATGCAGTGGCACCCCTCTGTGTCCAGTGACATTCCACATTTGCAGTGTGTGTTGTTCCTGTGCATCCACAGGGGACCCTGAGGTGGCACCTGCTTTGGCCAGGTAACAAAGGCAGTAATAAGCTTCTTCCCAAGTGCTTCCCTCTCATCATATTGGGCATTTCAGGTGCCAGGTATGCCCAGACAAAGAAGGAAACTCTTCTCTGGGACTGTGCATATACCAGATGTTGCTTCTGTGACCGAGGAGCAGAGAATGGCTGGTCCAGAGAGTTGTTCTGGTTCAACACCACCATGCACATCTGTGGTAGTTGCAGTTTATAGTTATATTCAGGCATAGGCCATGGAAAACTTGATTATAGTTGTCTAGATTTTCCCCAAGGATCTCCAGGCTGTGGAAATGACCCCCAATTTTTATTAGAAAAAATACAGGTCTACTAGTCCTTAAAATATCCTAAATTATGAGGGGTTTTTTATTGTTTTTTGGGGGGGGATTTTGTTTGTTTGATTTCTTTTTTTTATTGTTGTGGCTTTTTACCATGTGAGATAAGTTATAGAGCTTTGAGATAGTTGTATGATTTACATACATATATGTATGTAAATATATATGAATGATATTACATACATATATATTAACATACATACATATATGATTTACATCTATCTATGAGATAGAGTATGATTTTTTTTTCCTACTTTGAGTCAGGTGTGGCTAATTTACTTGATTTTAAACACATTCTCAGATGGCAATAAATTAAGTTATTCTCCCCAGGTCAAGCCTGTTTTGCCTATGATGGCAATTGTGAGTCATTTCTTCCTGCCATTATCCTGACCCATGCACCTTATGTTTTTTTTTTTTATTATAACAAGAAATCATGTTTTCTTTAGCTCTTTCTTATTTTTTTATATCAATGGACTCAGTATCTCTTGGGCTCCTATTAAACTTCATCTACTTTTCTGAAGTAGGAGTAGAAGGTAAAACCCACATTTATCAAAGACTTTAGAGACTGGTATCAATTTTGAGATAAGAGTGTGCAATTCCTACCTCTTAGGCATTTTGTTCATGTCTCATTTTTCTCAAAGCCCTTTAGTCCAGTTTACAGCTATTTTCTTCCCAGTACCAGTGTTTGTTTACATGTTGCATGTGGCTGTGAGTGCAATTCCCATTTGATATTGTAAATGTTGTTAATGTTACTTTAGCAAAGCACTTAAAATTTTGAGCTAGAAACTTAACTGATACAATGTCATCTGAGAATCTGTTTATGATGAGCAATGTGTTAGAGCAGGAATTACATTTGAGTAGTTCTGAGTGAGTGATTCCCTTCATTGTTATTTTGGTCAAGATCACATTCTTTCATAGTCAGAATAAAGCTGCTTTGACAGGAGGCTGACATCAGGGTGTAAAGAACATCATGGCTTCAGGCTATCTTGCAATATTTTTAGGCTGCCCTTGAAACCACAGGTTTGTTTAAATGCATTCATTTAATTGTTGATAAGTTTCACTGTGGAGTGTGGCACAGAGGGAAAATAAGTAAACTGTTTTGTGGTTGTATGTTTAAATGATAGTGCATCGTGTTACTGCTTTAAATACAGGAGACTGAAATGTGTTATCAGAAGGTTTTTTGTTATACTATTTAAATAACAAGAAGTACCTATTTTCTGAAAAAAAATGCAGACAAAATAAGGACAGATCTTTATATTAAAAGGCAGAAATCTCTCTATTAAATTTCTAGGGATGTGCTTGTAAGTGCTGCTGATCTCTTAACAAGGTTAATGACTATGCTACAGTAGGAAGAAGCAGTTCAGTTAATGCACACTTCAGTAAATTAAAAACCCCTCTATTGAACTCAGGTATTTTATTCACATATTTTTCCGCTTGCCTTGTCCCAAGGAAAACAAGATGGCTAAAACTTCAGCAGATTCCTGCACCTAAAATAACGATAAAAACCTCTGTTGTCACCAGAAACATGTGAGTGGAATGCAGGAAAAAGGGCTGGAGGAGGAGTTACCTGCTGCCAAGTTCAGTGGCTGGGCAGGTTTCCTACATTACTGAAGTAATAAGACATGATGGGGTGTGCATTTCTGAGCTTTGGGGGTTTTCAGGTACTGTGACGTGATGCCAGAGAGAAATAACTTCAACAGCTGCAATAATGTGCCTGTAGCACAGGGGTGCACGCTGACACAAGTCTCATTAAAATATATATAACTGCATTGGGATGCAGGTGTAGTACAGGAAAGAGAGGGAGGTTTTTGATTGTCCTTCATTTTATAAATTGTTGTGCTTACATTGGCCAGCGTTAAGTATAGCGCTAAAGCACAACATGATTTGTTGGAGGTTGTAAAATAAGAATATTATCAGTCAAAATCACTGAAATAAGGGAGAGGAGGATGCACTAGTTTGTAGTCAGTGAGGAGACTGGAACTGCATCCATCTCAAATGCCGCCGTAGTAGTAAGCACATGGACATAAAGCAGTGGGACTTAAAAGTGTTTTCAGATGCCTGTTCAGTTCAGCTGTTCCAGACAAACACTTTCCTCCTGTTTTGTTGCTGCTGCCCCAGCACTCAGCAACCAGGAGATGAACAGAGCTGTTAACACTCAGCCAATTTGTGTTTCTGTGTCAATAAAGGAATGTTTTCCAGTCCACTCTGGAATGAGAGCTGAATCTCCCTCCACCTTTCTTGGTTACCTTGCCTTTTCCCTAATAACACTTTACAGCAAATGTGTTGATGGAAGGAAAAGTCACTGTGACTGCCTGGGGTTATAAATCATGGGCTCAGTGAGGAAAAAGTGACTCCAGGCAAGGTCAAACCACAAGCCAGGAACCAAAGCAGAAGCAGATCATGTGTTTCTTAGGAGCACATTCGGTGCTTTGGAGAGGAGCATGCCAGCCTCAGTGGGAAACAGATTGTTCACTCCTGAGGATTGTGCCTCTCAGTGTTAGTGTCTATATGAGAGGTGGAGTGAATCAGGAATTAAAGGTCCTGTGCATTTGCTTTTAGAAGATAAAATATCTCTTGCAAGTCTTAAAGGTGTATCTTGCTAGTATAGGTCTGTGCAGCCCCTCCAGTGAAGGGAATGAATTGCAAGGCATTGTGGCTTTACAGGGTCCCTTCTTCTATTGTATGATGTTCTTGAGTAATAAAGAAGAGTAATTTGAGTTTCACTGGCATTGCATCCTTGTGCGGGAAAATTTTGCAAATGCTGTCTCCTGTGTTTTTAATAACAGAGACTTGCTTCCCCCTTGAGTTATTCTGCAGAACTCTGAAAGATACTTGGTTCATCTCAGAGTATTTTCTATGAGTTGTTTCTTACAAAGTAAATGGGGCAATAACCAGAATAGTCACTTTTTTTCACCAGCACTTCACTGTGTAGATTGTTCCTTGTTCCTCTGTTAGTAGTTTTACCTGCCTTACAAGATTTATGTGCTAAAATTAAGTGGTGTTGCTTCAGTGTTGTGCTCTACAGAGACCTGTGTCACTTACCATTTTTAGTAGTTAGGAGCTGATGTGGCTGGATGCATTTAGGCTTTGTTTTCTGAGACAGCTAAAAACAGAATTGTTTGGTAATATTCCATTATTCACCATGATGCTAGCTAAGGGGCTATGCAAAACTTAGTTTTGTTTTCAGCTAAGTTGAACAATTGTCCAGAAGCTGATACCTCATAAATTACTAGGGCATTGCAATATCAGCAAATATGACTGCTAAACATGAATTTGAAAAAGCAATGATAGCTTAAAAGAAAAGTTATATCAAAAGTTTGTGGGAGCTCACAAAGGTAATGGAGAAAAAGGCAATAACAAATAAGCCACCCCTAAATCCATCAATACATTTTTCAGAGTGCAAACTGAATGCCTAGGACTGTCCCTGTGTCTGTTCTGTCAGTCTCCAACCTCCTTTTATTAGTCCTAGATAGAAGATAAACAACAAGACTGGCAGCTTTGTGTCCTTTGGCATTTTTGTGTCACCATCACAGAGTAAGAGGGTATTATGTCATCACTCAAGCCTGTCAGGTTTAGTTTAGTCTGCTGTTTGTCTTAACAATTGTTTTCCTCATTTTTTCCCCTCAGTTGATACACATACCCTGTATAGATTGTATATTGTTGGTGTTACCAGAATCCATTTTTCAGGATTCAGAGGAGAGGTGTTTTTAACTTCAGCCATGGAAATATCACCCTTTTTCTGTACACCAAAATAGGAATTAGAAAAAGAAGCATCTTCTGCACTCCATCAGTTGTGGTCTGTGCAGAACTGTTTGCATAACTCACATATTCAATATTATTTGTATTAATATTACCAGCAACAAGGACTCTTAGATTTTTATTTTTTTTAAGGCTTTGTTTAGGAAAGTTCATTATGTATAACTGTTGTGGAATCTCTGTAGGTTTCAGCATTGTACATTTTTAACTGGTGCCCAGTACCTACCTTTAATTCTATAATTTATGCATGAAATAGAAGAAAATCTTAGCTGGGGTTTGTCTTTTGAAAACAGTCAAGTAAGTGTGATGGGAGGTTGAAGAGTCAGCACTTGGCTTTTGTTAATGACTTTGTAGCACGTGGAAACTACTGATTTTGCTCACAAGGGAAGCCATAGGCTGCTTCCACAAAAAAAAACAGAGGTACCTATAGGGAGTACCTACCTCAGATGACATGTTTAAGCTCTCTGAAAAATGTCTGGAAAGAGCAAGAAAAATTAGGAGCAGACTACTCTAAAGATAGCAAGCTGAAGAAGGAGACATAAACTAAACATTATGAAGTCCTAATGAGGGAGAATAAAACCTGGACAAGCAACTTCAACCTACAAAGATTCTATTCAGCTCTTGTTGGGACTCTCCACTTTTCTCTAAAAGTGACATGTAAGTCAGGTCAGATCTTGCTCAAGCTGAAACAAAGACACAAGGAAGAGGCTGCTTAGTCCAGTTTGTAGCCAGACAGCTGGATCAGTCAGTGTTAAGGGATGGGAAGGAAGGGTACAAATTTTTAGTAGTCATAGTCCCTAATGCAAGCCAGTAATAAGACCTTTCGTCCACCAATCTTCTCAGAGAACATCATAACCATCTGGGCCTTGTACTTTCTTAATGGATTTTGCTCACACCTTTACCTACCATTGAAATAGGTATTGTTTCTATGCCACTGAAAATATTCACAGTAGGAAGCAGAAAAAAAAAATTGAGCTAGCAGATAGGAAACACAAGAAAACATTTAAATCTTCCCTTCAGTTAATATGTATTTATATGTGTAATGTCTGTATACACATAAAGTAGGACAGTTTCAGAGGAGACTTTAAATGACAGATGCCCCAAAGTCCAGCACTGATGGCATGCAAATAGGTGGTCAAGTGAGGTGGAAATTCTGGAATCTGCCCCTTCTAACCAGGCCCTTGTGGGTCACAGTGCATAGGTTTGGGACAATCACAATTTGCCAGAGGAGATCCAGCAAGTAATTCTGGGGATGTCTGGTGGGTGAGCTCCTGGGTAAAATCAGTGGAACAGCACTTTCTTTGAGAGTTGCCTTCATGCAGAAACAGGATCTATCCTGCTCTCCCAATCCAGTTAAATGACCCAGGAGAATTCAGGCAGCTGCCTGGAGGCATTTGAACCTTCTGAGAGACTTGAGCTCTGCAACTCAGCTAGGTACTTGTCATTGAATAATTGAAGAATTTCAGCAGTGCCCAAAGGTTTTCCTTAGGCACAAAGATTCATGTTTCTGATGTTTGCTGTAGGTTGTTTTTTTTTTTTTTTTTTTTTTTTTTTTTGTGTTAAGTTCATCCCCAGCTAGAGTTAGGTGCCATTCCTTAATAAATTGCCAGAAATATCAGAGGCCAAATAACGGTTCGGAGTGCCAGTGAGCCTCCGAGGTATTGTTGTCGTGGCTTTTTGACATGTCTGTCTCTGCTGTCAAATTTATTCCAGCAGAGATCACCTTACAAGATGATACTTGATTTACATTACCTGATTTGTTCTGTAATGGGGGAGATCAGAGTCAAGTCCTTGATTTCATTTTCACAGGGAACAATATATCTTTAATTTTAAAATGGATGATCAGCGCCTACATTCAGAGAAGCTGGCTACTGCAATCCCCATTGCAGAGCAGTGTAATCATCATTTCCATCCCACTTTGTCTGTTGCAGTCAGAAATGTTTCATCTTTGCTCATTTGTAGCTGTCTGTCTTGGATCTAGATAGACACACCTGGGCCAGATCCTCAAGTAGTCCCACAGTCTTTCCCCCTCCCTTTCCCTTCCTCTGAATTTAAGCAGTCTCCAAGGAACCTTATCCTCTGCTATTGGGGGAGACAAAGGCATTTTTTGCCCCTTTTTTTGGCTTTAATCCACTTATTGTTTAATGTCTGCTGGCAGAATTAGGAAGACAGATTTGCACATGAGGATAAAATTTTGTCTTCATCCCCTGGAGATAAGCCTGGTCGCAGACTCTTCGAATTATTGGTGTAAAGCTCATGATCGAGATTTTACAGTAGGAAGCTCCCCATGGTCTCCTATACAACTTTAGAGTGCCTTTGAGTTAGTGTTAATCCATATGGCTCCCATTACCCTTCACCTGACTGTGAAGTTAAATCTGCTGCTATTCTTAAATTTATAGGATTGTAGTTTTCTGTGAAAGAATGGTTTGATAATTTAATTTATTTTATTTCATTTTGTTTTATTGGTGGCAGTGGTGGTGGATTGTTTTATTCTACTCTATCACTGTTTGGTGATACTTTCTAGAATTCAACTAGACAAAATTTAATCTGAAAAGAAAGTTTAAAATGTGGCAGACACTAGAGAAATTAGCTCTGAGCATGTTTCCACTAAGTTATTGGTTGGTTGGTTGGTTGGTTGGTTTGTTTTTGTTTTTTTTTTTTTTTTAATTCAGCTTATTAAGCAAGGGTTTAGTAAATTCTGTATGATTTAATTTTTCTTTTCCTGATCTCAGAATGGAGCACTTGGAAATAAAAGTAATACATTATGATTCTTGTCTGTTCAAGCATAGAAGGTTAAAAAATATATTCAGTAAGTCAGCGTTTGGCGATCTAAGTTGCCAGAGCTTCCAAAACTCAATGATGGTTGTTGTTTCTGATCATGATGCTGTAATTCAATGTTGATGCAGAAGTTTTCTTGGGAGGCTCAAGGTTGTGTTATTCTACAAATGGCAAAAGCAGCTCAGACCTGATGACAATCCCACAGAACAGGATCCTGGAGCATTTAAGAGCTCACCTGTGTATACTCAGACAAATATCAGGGTCTCTTTTCTTCACCTTCTCACTTTCTATTGCTCTATCTGGAAAGATTTTCACTGATTCAATAAAATGTTTTTTAAATTATTTTTTATTCTGGGAAAAGACAGGTCTGTGGGAGGGCCTACCCAGAACAGCACTCAGTTCCAGAGGTGATCACATTAATCTGTCAACATTTTCCCAGTAGCAGGTAAGACTTATTTCTATGGATGGATAG
The DNA here is from genome assembly GCA_013399835.1 of Leptocoma aspasia. Lineage (NCBI taxonomy): Eukaryota > Metazoa > Chordata > Aves > Passeriformes > Nectariniidae > Leptocoma > Leptocoma aspasia. The sequence goes on along the minus strand of VXAX01007475.1, from coordinate 869,104 downwards.
TCTTCAAACAGTTTGCCTTATTACAGTTCAGCAGAGCACTCTGCAGGGTATCAGTTTTTAATTATACAGAAGCAATTTCAAAGCCAAAGAGGTGGAAGGGTAATGCCTGAGAACTTTTTGTTTGTTTCTTTTATTTTTCTGTAGTATTATGGTACAGGTAAAAGCTGTATGAATCAGAGAATCCTCAAAGGAACTTCTGGAGATCATGCAGTCCAACTGCCCTGCTCAAGGTGGATCAGCCAGGGCAGATCGCCCCAGACCATGTCCAGTCAGATTTGAGTATGTGAAGCTGGAGACTTTACACCTTTTTGGGATCCTGTGCAGTAAAATAGAGTATCGTAGTTCTTTCTGTGATTAAGTTTTAAGTTTGTGGAGGGCTACCTCCAGTGCTGGAATGGAAGAGTGTGAGGAGCCCTCCCACTGAGGAGGAAGCAGCAGCACAAACCCTGAGTGATGAGCTGACCACAGCCCCCATTCTGGCCCTCTGCACTGCTGGGAAAGAGGAGTCAGGAGAATATTGGGAGAAAAATTAAGCCTGGAAAGGAGGGTTAGAAGATAGGTGTTTTAATATTTGATTTTATTTCTCATTATGCTGCTCTGATTTGATTGGTAACAAATTAATCTTGCCAAGTCAAGTCTGTTTTGCCCATGACAGTAACTACTGAGTAATCTCTCCCTGTCCTTATCCTGACCTGTGAGCCTTTCATTCTATTTTCTCTCCTCTGTCCAGTTGAGGAGGGGAGTGAAAGAGCAGCTTTGGTGGCACTCAGGTCCACCTACCAAAATGATTGATGGTGCAGTCCCTTGCCTTTATGGCCCTACTCCAGTGTGACCCTGGCTCTGTTCCACTGGGTGAGCCCAGAGCTGGGCACAGCACTCCAGGTGTGATCTCTCCAGGGCTGAAGAGACTGTAGGGATCATCTGTGGATAGTCTCACTCTCTTGTTACAGAGAGACAGAGCTTCTACCAGGCTCAGCCTGGGAAACTTAGAGAAAATAATTAAAACAGTTATTATCTTATCCCTTGCACCTGGTGTCGTGCGGGATGTTTACAAGTAGGTGGTGTTCCCTTCTTGGCCAGCAGTGAGAGGAGTCTCCTAAAGACCAATCAGGTCTTAGCTTCACTATTCTCTCTCTGAGTGTGATTTTCTATTAATAAATACCTTTTATACCTTCTGAATAATAGAGTCAATATGTAGTGTTGATCTGTCCCCTGTATCACTCGTGTAGCAATCATCTGTACTTGGACCTGCTGGCAGTGCTCTTCCCAATACAGCTCAGGCTGCTTGGGAGTTTATAGTTAATAATATAAAATAAATATAAAGTAATAAGTTAATTTGAAGTACTCTTCCCTTTAAAGAGTTGCTGATCAATATTCCTGATGTATATTGTATATGTAATTGGTTTAGCCCATTCTTCTTTAATATTGTTTCCAGTGGCCTCATTCTTACAGAGAACCTGTCTAGCACACAGAGAAAATAAAATTATTTACTACAGAAAATAGGAAAAATGTTACTAATAGAGATGACAACAGAGTTTTTTTATTAATTAAAGATTGATGAGAAGAAGAGGAAGAGACTATATGGATTAAAAACTGGAGTAAAGGACAGTTTATTCCAAAGATTAGCAAGACCCACCTATGAGTGCAATCAGGAAAGACTTTAAGGAAAAGGAACAATGATGAAGAGTAAAAGGAATGAAAAAACGAGGAAAGGATGGGATCAGGGAGGCAGGAAAAATATTTTCTGTTTGAAAATAAATGTGTATTGAGTATACTAAAGGCTGTGACAGGGGAAAATAATAAAATGCAAAATACTATATAAATAATATACTATATACTATATAAATAATAATAAATATAGTATATATACTATACATATAGTATATATATACTATATATACTATATACCATATAAATTATATACAAAAATATACTAAATAAATAATTTTATTTAGTTTTTGTTAGATAATGAAAAATATTAAAAATATAAAAATAGCCACAAAAATCGATAACTATTGGAAGAACTTGCAATTTTTAATCATTAATTGCTTCCTTTCATATGACAATTATGATGTGGAAATCTATCCACCATGGGTAGTAAACTGGAGATAGATTAGTTATGGTGGTTTCTTAGTGAGTCTTCAAACTGTATCAGTTAAACAATGTGCAGTGTAATAACCAATTATAATAATTAATTGTTGCATGTGGGAAGAGTTAGAGCAGTCTCTATGGTTGTTACTGTCTGTATTTCTTTTTTTCAAATTAATGTCTTTTGTCCTTTACCTCTGGCTACAATTTGAACTGCAAAAGGAACAGGCAAGAAACAACAAGAAAGAACCAACAACCATTTTTTCCCAACTTGTAAAAGGAGGAAATGCCTTCAATAAATTTTTAATTGAAAATTTCAGGATACATTCAGTTGCTTTTTTGTCTAGACGTACATGGTAAGCGTGGACAAGTTTCTTCTGGTATACTCAAATATATCTGGTATATGTGAATGGCCCAAAAAAAGTCAGGTCATGGGGATAAATAGTACCAATGGTAGCAGGACTCCACACATCTATTATTGTCAGTACCTACTGCTAGTTAAATATATGCATTTATTCACAGTAGAGATTTTTATTCTGTGCATCTATCAGTACTTGGTATGCTATCATATGTCAGGTGTTTGTTTTTTTATTTATTTTCTAAATAATATTCTCTAGCACTTGGTGAATATCTCTGGCCACCACTATGGAGTCCAAATGTATTGCTGCACTTGTGTCACCACATTCTTGGAATATGGCTGCAAAAGAAGTGCATTTACACAAACTAAATTTAGCCTAGAAAGATTAATTTTTATCTTCCTGTCTCTCTTTTGTTGGTTTTTTTTGGTTGTTTATTTTTTTCCCCGTTGACTAGAGAAGGGAAATACTGGCAGCCTCTTCTTCAGAGGGACTCAAATCCACATCCTCCATGAGGGAGAAAAATGCTTAGGAAAACCTAAAGAAGATTAATCTTTGCAAATATCTACTAAAGGGTTTTTTAGTTGGCACTTCAGGATTGGTCACACTTCTGGATTTGGTGATATGCAAGTTCTTGACTCCAAAAACATCCAGAATTACAAGATCCCAGAGTGTTTCACATTCTGGAAAGGTCCTCTGGAGGTCATGTAGTCCAGCTTGGTTCTCTGACTTAGAGCAGCTTCCTATGAAAATTAGAGGTCTAGATCTGCTGCCTTTTTTTTTTTTCCTTTTGAATTTGGATTAACTTCAGGATTTTCTTCTTCTTCATGCTAAACCATCTCAAGTCTCTTAGACTCAACTTGTATGAGAGAGGCTCCAATCCTTTAATTCTGTGTTTTTGACACCATTTCTCACTAACAGATTCCTTCACAGCACATCTGCCTCTGGAAAACTGAGACAAATCCCACAAAAGAGGGAGCATCTGTGTACTTGTGGTGGGGAGACAGATTGTCTGCTGCTCAGCTGCATGAGAGACATCATAAAACTTTAAGGGCTCTATCATAAAAGATGTTGCAGCCATCAAAGAGCTTTCTGAGAATGCTCCTTGGAATTGCACTAGACTCATCTCAGATCTCTCCTGAAGTTCCATACTTCAATTCCCTCCATAGTGAGATGGGCAAGTCATCCCTAACAGCACTAATACCTTCAGTATTGATAGATACATTAGGTTTTGACTCTTCACTGGTACTGGGATCAATTGCTAGGTTGATTGCAGATACATTCATCAACCATTGATGATTTCTTGGCTGTTTTGTCCAGGTTCTGTGATATTTTCACGCCAGTGACCTGTTTTTAATTGGCCTCTGGAGGAAGTTAACTTTCTCCATTGGCTGCAGCAGGAGTTTAAGGAGTCTGACTGCTTAATGTAGTTAGGAAGAATGAGTATTCCTCTGTTGGCATCTGTAGCCAACATAGCCATCTGCTACAGGAAGGGTGATATTCATTCATTTATCTATGTGAGTAAGAAGTGCAGGAAGAACAGGGGCATCTTATAGCTGTTCTCAGGTAGAGAAAAATCTCTTTTAGAACATCAAAAAGTGAGAAAGTCTTTCCATCTTCTGCTGAAACAATATTTTTGAACAGGATTGCACTCTTTGGAAATTAGAAGACTCTTGACTTTCCAAGGAATATGAAGCAGAATCGTGAACATGACTCTACCATGAGTAACACTCATTCATGCCACTAAAAACACTTCCAGTGTCATGGGATCATTAAGCTTAGCTAGTGAATGGGCAGAACTGTAATGTCACCACCTGCAAGGTCAGGGAAATAGAGCTCTTCAGCTTCCTTGAGGCATGGTCAGCTGCAGACACACACAAAAAATGTATTGCATTTGGGCAGGCCTGAGCAGAACCTGGCTGTGCAGCAGTGCTAAAGGTGTAAAGTCTGGCTGAGCTGTTCTGTGCTCCCTGTCCTTTAGGGCTCCTTTCATTCAAAGCTGACTAAAGCCAGTGCATGAAGGTCACCAGCAGCTACTGTGAAGAGCAGTCCCTTGACAAGGAACAAGAGTATTATACAACTGATGTTCTTTAAAATGCATAGATGGCCTTGGTAGAGCTCTGTGCTGTTTGGGCAGCCAGTTTTTAATGCCTACATAAGCTTAACTCTGCCTTGGTCAGGAATCTTAAAGTACTGCTAACACACTGAGTAGTATGACCATCAGTAGCATGAGGAAAAATTACCTGGTCTGATCTTCACAGAAATCTGTGTAACTTTGTTTTGGCTTGCAAGACGATTAGTATTTATTTCTCCCTTCTGCTTCAGTAAAGTCATTATCTAACATTTCTCCCTCACAGTGAAGTCCCATTTAACCTGAAACATAGTGTTTTGTCTTTTCAGTTTTACCCTCAATATTATAGGAAAAAAAAATTAATTCTAATTTCTGTTAGTCTTTCCTTAGGTACATGTGGACTTATTACAGCTCTCCATTGTATTATTTTCATTTTCTTAGTATTATTTTTGCAGCAGTAGTCCATCAGTAGACCTTCAGAAATTCTCTTCCCAACTGAGAGACTGTTTCTGTCTGTAATTTACAATATATGGCACAGTGTGATGTGTGCTATTTTGGAATGTTGTAGCATTTTCTTTTATCATAATTGCAAGGATCAGTACAATCCAGAATAGGATTCATCTTTTTAGAGTAGCACTGCATTTGAACATATAGTTAAATAATTTCCTCTATAATCCTCAGGACTCCTTTCCTGCATTACTGTTTTCAAAATGTTCATCTCCTACTTGATACATAAGACTACCAATTACTTTTTTCTATTGAATCTCATTTATTTTAATTCTGTCCATCTCTAACCTTGCCAGATAATTTTGCAGTTTTAATTTTTGCAGCTGTATATTTGAGAAGTATGATTTTAAAATATTTTCTAGGCTACTGTGCTGTGGTACATGTCCAGTTGCATTAGGATAATAGGAAATCTTGTAATTCCCTGGTGAACAAGGAACCAGATGAACAGACCTTGTAAGACAATGTTTCATCCTGACTAATGTGATTTTTGTTTGACTATTTGGAGGTACGGTTAAATATTATTTCAACACAGAAAAACAGTAAAGCATCTTCATAGTTCAAAGCCTGCATATTTTACAAAGATTTGAAACTTAAATTTCTTATGGGAGAGAGTCAGGCCTCAGACCTTCTCAGAAAATGAATACCATCCTTGTGATTCTCAAAAGACAAGAAAATAAGTTCACTGCTTCTTTAGTACAAGAAACAGGCATTATAAACACCCTAGAAGGCAAGTTTTTCCTCTCTTTTTGCATATTGCCACATTTCTTGAGTGCTCTGAAAAAGAAAGAAGCCAATACAGAGCATGATTGTGAGAGAAAAAGTAGCTCAGTGCAGAAAATCTGCCATGCAGGGAAGTTTTCTCTATTCCATCCATGAAGGGCATGTAGTCATCCTGGCCTTCGTTTGTCACTTGGCAGCAGTTGGTGAAACCTCAGCTTAGCAGCTGTGCTCAAGATCGTAAGTCCTTGTAAGCCACCTTAAACTCTTTTTCATTTTATCCAGATTGCAGGAAACGGAGAATTGTTGTTGTTTCACCGAAGAAATTACCTTTCTGTTTGGGTTTTCCTCGTAAGCATCTAGGGCTGTACACCCTGATAAATAATAGATAAGGTTCTACAGACAGGTTCTGAGTCCCCAGTGCTTTGGCCTTTTCAAGGCAAGCATGGAATAGATGCCTCTCTTAGTGAGGCTGTCAGCACCTCTCCTGATGAAGGGAGTTTGCTGCATGTCTTTGGCAGATGCATTATGCAGCATGCAAAAACTGTGAAAAATTTAGAAAGGAGGAAGCAGCTTTCTGTTGAACATTGTTCTCTAAACAAGCTAATCAAATATTTCATCAGTGTATCTCCTCTGAAAACAATCTAGTCTTTTCTTATTAGACTGCAAGCCACGGCATAAAGATGGCCAGGTGATTAGAGGTGGGAGAAGTATATTTCTGTTGAGCCCATTGTTTCTTCCTTTTGGTCACCAAATACTTTAGAAATGCACTTGAATGAAAGCAAAACCTGTTTCCAAGGATTGTTACGTAGTTCTTCCATTTCTAAACCCTTACTAAGTATCTTTTATAAAGCTCAGTGTTGCCCCGAATTTAAGTACATGAATGGGTTTAAAAATTCAGTGATACTGAAGTATTCTCTGCATCCAAGTGACTGAAAACTGTGAAAGACACTGTTTGGAATGTCTGTTTGAACTCATCTGTGTGAGTAATCACTTTCTGTGTGAGTAATCACCGTGCATCTGCAAATTGGTCAGACTGTTCCACAGCCAATTAGCCAAAGATCCCTTCACAGTATTGTGACCTTCAGTTTATGTGATTTCTGATGATTTTACTTATAAATTATGCCACCTTTAAAGGACACCAGTGGTACATATGCCAGCCAATTTGATAGGTTGCATAGAAATTCCTAATTCTTTTCCCTCTAGATTAGCATTACCTGAAAGTAAACTCAGTTTGAGGACTTCTGTCCCAGGGGGAAAAAGTGATAGCTTCACAAATGCAGGGCTGTGGACAGGTAAGAATTGCCTCCACTGAGAGGTAGAAATGGCCTCAGCACATACAGAAGTAGAAATAGAAAACATGGGATTACTAAATATTCACACTGCCACCCTTGTGTACTTGCATGAAAGTAATCAACTTGCATGACTGGAAATGAAAGAGGAAGGAAATGGATTTTCTTTCCACATGAAAAACAACTGAGAAGTTTTAGAATCTTAGGAATTCAGATACCGTGCAAGTACAGACTAGATAGGTTAGACATAAATAGAATAACTGTGTATCAGTCCTTCGTCTTCTAAAGGAAATGGGAATGTTTTGAAAAGAAATATGAATGTTTAGAAGACACAGAATAACAATACTAGTTTAGCTTGTTCAATTTATTCCCATTCTGTCTCTCTTTTTCCTTGCTCTGGTGGTGGTGGTTGATGCACAACTATAAGCAAATTCTGTAGTTCATCCTATGAGGACCTTGGTATATCGAATTCATTAGGAGCAAAGAAAAAGGGCCTTCTCAAGTATATCCAGAAACACAACATAAATCTCTTTAAATCTATTTCAGATTATGGCACTGCATTCAGAAAGTTGGAATCTGAAAGTCAGAGGGATTGTTTCGGTTTCATAAGTGTTAGAATTCTGGGAGTTTAGCGTGACCTGCAGGGTATCAGAAATCCTTCTGGTTCCAGCTAATGGTTATGTCATTCCCATGAGAGAGGGAAGAGCTCCAACATAAGGAAGAAAATTTTGTTGAGTGAATCCCAGGATGGCAACATATGTCAAGTTAGTATTCTCAAAATATCAGCAAATTACTCTTGAGAATTTGGGGATTTTGTTGTTTGTTTTTTCACCCGTTCTTCAAATATATGACTCAATACTACAAAGGTGTGGTCATTTTACATAAAATGGCATTAGAGATGCTGCTGTGTGGCTACTATGTCTAACATGTCTGACTGCCTTCTCTTCACAATATGAAATGTTGATTTTTTTTTTCCATTTTGGCAAATTTCTAAGGTCCTTTTTGTCTCTACATTGTAATTTCTGTTGCAGGATTTTTCCGTGATAACAGATGATCATTATATTACTTTTTTTTTTTTTTTCAAAAAATAAAGTACAGCTATGATTGTGAACAAGGAGACCAGTTTATTGTGATGGTCATCAGTCTCAATAATTACTAATTAATGCAGCTGAAATACATGACTGTATCTCTTACTCGTAATTACCTCAACTATACAAATTATCAAGGTTGTTTGTTTCTGTGTCAGAGAACATTCTGAAAGGAAATCTTTTCCACAGGAGAAGAGAATGACAGGTAAAATAAATGAAGTGTGTCTGCTTAGGAACAAGTGTTTTATGCATAATTATTTCATGCCTTGCAAATTAACTACATCATATGTGCCTGGGAATTACAGAAAACTGAAGTAATGTACCTAGGGCATATTGGAATTTACTATGTAATTATATTTCTTGTTGCATTTTGTATTTTACAAATGGCTTCCAACATGAGAATCCAGCAAAGTGATGCCAGTGCTGTATTCTCTGTTACTGCTTTTTTCATAGGTGTATTTCCCAGAAGTCAAATAAATATTCTGTTTATTTACCCTTTGTCTAGTATCTCTATAGGTATGCAAACTATGGATAGGGTAGTGATTTAGCAATGTAGGTTAAAATCCCCAAGAAAAGGCCAGGAGGGTCTGTTTGGCTTCTGACAAAGTGAAACGTTAAAAACGAAGCGTTTCTAAAGAAGGTTCTGAAAGAGCAGTGTTCTACTTTTTTTTTTTTTTTTTTTGTGTTCAAGTGCTAATTAAATGTGGCAGAACATTTTGTATTTTACTTTATGGAACTTTATTTGAACTACTGTGGTGGAGCTGCTTGCCACATGGTACCTTTCAGTAGCTGCCTTCTGTCCAGGCTCCGTGGGCTGCTCTGCTCCATCAGCCAGGCTTGGCAAGGTTTTCTGCCATGAGCAAGGCCCTGCTCCACTCACTCACAGTGCCTGGATATCACGAGTTGCCAGAATTACCCCTGGTTTCTCCACTGTTGCTGTTGTTTCCATCACCCTTTTAAGCAAAGTGCACCTAAGACAGAAAATGGAAACAAACCAGTTCTGGCATCCATATAAATTTCACGAAGACAAACTGGTCTATTTCTAAACAGATGAGGATATAGAAAGTGTTACAGGAATACAATTTGAAAATAAGATTCTAAGAAGTTTCTGTGTAAGTGCTCACCTTGTCTAAGCCATAGCAGTAAAATTTGCCTGTCATCTGCATAGACAGGAAACTTACAAATATTCAGGTTTAAAAATGGTGGAAGAGATAATTGTTTTTAGACCCAGAACTTAGAAAAATGCTTCTGACAAGCAGCTTTCCTGCAAAGGAGTATTATGTTGGTGCTCTTTGCAGCATTTGTTGCAAAGGCTGTGTTGGTACTTCCATTACAAAACTTTCTTGCAGTCCTTTCAATAAAAATCCACTCCGTAATGAAACATGGAACATCTGATCTCATCCCTTGACCAGTGGTTGTTTTTACCAGCTTTCCACAAAATTGACTGAGCTGAGGTTTTTATATTTTACAAAGGTTAAAAAAGGTGTGGAGGGGAGGAGGTGAGGGAGGGGAGCAGTAGAAATGTAGTTGATAGAAACAGTTTGTAGTTCAATTGTAGGATCAAAATGATGTGCTGTTGGCATCATCTGAAGGCCAGTTGTGCTGTAGTGGAATTCATTACTGTTCTTCTTAGGGCATGAAATTCTACAAGTTTCCCCATCTGTAGGAAAATATTTCAGCAGGTGCATAAATCTTTATCACAAGGCAGTAATAACTGAAAATTATAACAAAGTAAAATACTTTGTAAGACGATATAGTGCATTATTTTTTAAACAGTTTCAGATTAAGGGGAGGAAAAAAATCACCACTTCCAAATTATGGAGTGCTGAGAGGCTTTTTGGTTTTGGTTTGTTTGTTTGTTTTGTGTTCCTATTTTTTCTGCTGTTGCCAAATTATATAAATGGGTGTGGAGATGATCAAACCATTTGGAAAAACTTGAATAATTTTTTTATTTTCTTTTTTTGGGGGAGAAGGTCAGTAATACAAAATAAACTACCATTCTTATGTCTGCTCATTTGCATCTGACTAGAATTGACAGGCTGAGAAAGGAATTCTGAGTCCCCATCTACCTGAGCAAAGATAGCGACAGCTTCTCTGTTGTGAGGAGTTTTGGCTGCTAAAGCCACAGTGATCAGCTTTGCTGCTGTTTGGGGTTGGTAGACACTTGCTTTATGTGCTTTTTTGTTTTCCTGAGCTTCTTTTTCTCAGCTGTTCTGTCAGCTTTGCATTTTGTGGCTTCTGGTTTGCTTGCTTCTTTGCTTTAAGGTTGCTCCTATTTTCATCATTATATGGATTTGATATTATAAACTCAATAATTGTATGTTTTTTCTTGTTGTGGCTGGCCAGACGACATCTCAGTTCTGTTTGGAATGTGTCCATTACTCACAATGGACACATTCCAAACAGTATATTCCATTATACTCAGTCCCTTTGATGTGCCTTGAAGTTCATGGTATGCCTTTATGTTAGGCCTGCTTAAGCTGCCACCTTTCAGTCCTCAGACACTGCAGAAGAAGCTGAGCTTTAGCTGGCCTGCCCTGAAATAATCAGCAAATTCAGCTGAAATTTTCTGGTGAGAACAAACCTAAATGGCAGCCTTAGAAGAAGACAAACTCAAGCGATGTTTTTACTGAATCTTCACTGTATCTTCTTATTTTGGTGTAAATCTACCTGGATTGATTTGGACAGCAATTGGGCAGAAACATCTAGGTTTAGTAGCCAGAACCACAGTAAAACCCTTTATTTATTTTTATCATTGGAAGAGATATACTAGACAAATCTAGGAGTCTTTGGAGACTTTAGAAAGAGATGAGAGAGAACGGCATTAGGGACTTGAACACCTTTGTTCTTCTCACAAATGCAAGTGTAACTGTCTCAATAAATATCATAGTCCCATTTTACTTTTGACTTTTGGAGGCTTGCTGTAAAAATAGACTCACTGAAGTTTCACACACTATCAGGCCAGACATTTTGATCTAGAGGTATACAGCTAAACTTCCTGAGTTGCAGATGCTTTTTTATTGTTTGCTTAGGAGAATTACAGTGTTTGCTCCCTTATGATATTAGTATTTCTATGCTGTGTAAAGGCTTGGATAATATATGCAGACTCCTGAAGCAGCTTTACTGAAGAAAAATTGAATGTTTGGGCATGTTTTGTCAGTTTTTCAACAGAAAATGGGGATTAATCTGAGTATAGATTATAAAATACTTAAAATTTTAAAGCATTAACTAAAGTGACATTTTGAACTTAAGTGAATCTACATCCTTCTTCTCCCTCATTGCTTCCATGCAAACAGAAGAGATTGTGTTTTTATTCATAATTAAAAATGGAAAGCCACTATCCTCAATTACCTCAAGCTGTTAAATGTACTACATATGCATGTATAAGTGGAACTTTGTCTATTAGTAATAAGAAATAATTTTTTACAGAATTTGAGAAATCTGATATTCCAGTTCAGTATTAGTAGTAATGGACATGAGAAAAATCTGTAGGCAAACTATGCAGGGCTACATACAGGATTCTCAACATCTGTAAATACGTGAAAAACAGGCTGGTTTTGGAAAGGATATATTTTAGGCACTGAACAAAGCTGTGAGGGGGCAGAAATCAAAGTCATTGTTGGGGTTTTTAGAGGAGGGCCGGAGGTAACTCAAGTTGTGTCGTTTCTAGGTTTATATATGCTACAAATCGCTCAATACACCACTCAAAAACTCACTCAACTCTCCTGCTTTTTTCCACAGAGAAACCAAACTGCTCTGCATAGACAGCTGTGTCACACCCCTGTGTTCTAGGGCCTGCTTTCTCTAGGAGCCTCTCGCACAGCACCCCGTGCTTTATTCACGCGCTGGATCCAACCTCAACGTGGATTTTTATTTTTTTGTTTTTCAGCTCTGAGGGACAACAGGATCGAGCTGGTGCGAGCGTCGTGGCACGAGCTGAGCATCAGCGTCAGCGACGTGTCGCTGTCGGACGAAGGGCAGTACACCTGCTCCCTGTTCACCATGCCTGTCAAAACTTCCAAGGCTTTCCTCACCGTCCTCGGTAGGTGCACGCAGCCGAGCAGGAAGGAGGGAGTGTTAAACTCCTCAGGCTCTGGCGAATTATGATAAGAGCGAACTTTTCTCAGGCTTGGCGGGAGATGAATGTAAACGTCCGGTCTAGTTTGCCCTGATGTTTATTGTTTCATATTGCTGGGCTGAAAAATAAGGTGCCTCTTTCCCTGCTTGCAGCGTGTCAGGGTAATGAGTTAGGGAGTAAAATGGACATAACCTCTACATCCCCAGCACCAGGAGTGCGAGGAAGGTGCATGTGTTCATCTCCTGACAATCTATTGCATAGGGCAAAGGGGAGAAAATCAGAAAGCATGAAATCAAAACGGGCTTTTAGAGCTTTGTCATTTTTCCTTAGCTGTGCGTTTTTTTGGCTCATTCTGCTTTCTCGCCTTTTTTTTTTTTTTTTTGGTCTATAAAGTGCAAATTTTCACTGGGTTTGCTGCTTCTTTTATGCTTTATCCTCTAAGTGCTCTGCTGTTTTCCCCAAAGGTTATAGATACACATAGAAAAGCAATAGATTTCAAGAGATGCCCAGGAAATAAAGTTTCTGCTCGAAGCTTTATGTGATTCTATGAATGTCAGTAGCCCAATCAGCCAAAATTGCTATAGTTCACTAAAACACACCTGCGAACCTAAGAGGTTATATGATTTTACAGGTTGATTTTTATTCTTGTTTCATTTTTTTCATCCCTGAATATGATTTTCTTTCTTTTTGTTTTATTTTTGTATGTGGATGGGCAGAGAGTTGAATTTAATAGGACTAATGTAAGATATTCTCTGTGGCAGTAATATTCACATTAATCCAGCCAGGGAATTGGTTTTGTGCTTAGGATATGAAATACACCTCCCTTTCAGTCCCTGTGAGACCATTTTACAAAAATCTTCACAAGTTTGCCATTAAGGACAAAAAGTACCCACTCAAAGCAGAATATTCTGGAATAGCAACTGCCTATGCTTAATCTTCTTTCTGTGGAGAGGCATTTCATGATCTAAACAATTGAGGCGTGCACCAGTTTGACCTTTTAAATGGCAGAAAGACACAGAAAGGTGTTACAAAGACAAGAAAACCCCCAAAATATCTAGGCAATATTTATTAACAAAGTAGCTTGATCTTGAAAAAGTCCTTTAAGATTTACCTTCCTTTTAGGGGAGGGTTTCATTAAGTTTTCCCAACATCATTTACTTACCTTCCAAGAGGGAAAGCTGCACAGTTTAGGATTCCTGACTTTTTCATTTTGTAATTTCCTATTTCAAAGGAGCATTTTAAACTGTTAAGACATTTTCTGCTGGAGAAGGAGATCTTTGCCACTGAAATGTATTACATCTTTTAATCAGATAAACTATCATTTTATGTATCAATAATCTCTTTATTGACTGCTCTGTTTTCAATTAGAAAATTTAAGTGTCAAGGTATTGTAGTAGACACCATTTTCTGTCCTGAAAGAGAGGAGTAGATTTATTAAAGAGATGTACTATGCAATAGGTGATGCTGCTTTGCTTTTATGTACATAATCTGTCATTTTGGAAAAGAGATGTAGAAAAACTGAATTATTAAATACAGGGCACAGGATCAGTTACTGTGACCGAGCCCTTTACCTTGCCACAAATGTGAATGCACCAAAGCGCTGTAGCTGCAAGTTGTAACTGACAATTTTTTGAGATTTTTAAATTACTGTCATCAGTATTACTTTAAAATAAGTTATTCTTGTGTCTTCATAAGTTAAATAGATTTATCCATGAAGTGATCAAAACTTCCTCAATTTTCTTCTGGTTTTGTTGTTTGTTTTTTTTTTTTTTTTTTTTTTAATCTTCCATGCCTCATTTGAAAGCAACCATTTCCAGACTGAATATTATGTGTATGGTATGTCCAAATCATATGATCTCCTCTGAAGAACTTGTATGCAGCTGAAGAGCTCTCCATAGTTGGTGGAACTGTGGTTATATCTCTTGGTGTTTTGGTTTTGCTTTCTCTGAAGACAAAGTGACTGCATTATTTATTTTCACCCTCCCTTTTCCCTGGATTTTGTATTAAAGTCTTCATTATTTAGGTGTAAATAGCTGTTCTCAGCTTAGGTCAGTTCAGCTTTTTGTTGCCAGTTTAATGTTTAATTTTCACAGCTGTGCTTCTAATGTGCTTTGTCATCCTGCTTGCCGTGCTGAGCAGTTTAAATATTGTAAAAAGTCAGACTAGACCTGCATGCAGAATATACAGAGATAAGGTATTTATTAAAATGCAATCTGTTTCTCTTAGAAAATTAGGTAACTCCTGCTTTCTTTATATATTAAGAATCAACTACCATTCAGATTGATGGTTAATTTACAAGAGGAAAAAGGTTTAACTGACAAGGCACGAGGAATTAATTATCCTGTTTCCAGAATTTAGAGCATATGAAGAAGTGAACTTTAAGTTGGTCATGCATTCGTGGCAGCAGCTGACACTATCAGAGACATTTTGCTTCTTTGCTTGTTAGGTGTTCCTGAGAAGCCACAAATTACTGGATTTACCTCACCTGTTATGGAGGGAGAGAGGATGCAGCTCACTTGCAAGACATCTGGTAGTAAGCCAGCAGCTGATATCAGATGGTTCAAGAATGACAAAGAAGTTAAAGGTATTTAAAAGGATTTTTGTGTCATTTGGTCCAATTGTCAAAACTATACATTCTGTAGAATTATGTTTTTTTAATCTGTGTTTGTAAAGTTGCTCCTATTGGATCATGAAATGAGTAGGGGATATCACATAGATGAAGAATTGATTGTAATTTACTGTAGTGGTCATATAACTATCTTTTTATTGTTTCTTCAAATGGTAAAAATTGATGTTTTGGATTGCTCAGAACTCTGTGCAGCATAATAAACTCAGCTGTGAGGCTTCATAGAGAAATGTTTTCTGGATTATTATCACAGTCAGACCACTCATCCCTGATATTTTCCCTTCTCATTTCTCTTGTGCCATTCCAAAATGGGGTATGTCTGATTTAGTTAATTCCCAGATTTAGGTTACACTCCCCTAAAAAATGTGACCAGGTGACTCAGAACCATCTGGAGGAGACAAGAGACTGCACTTCCCATAGGAGAGCTGTGGAGCCTGCTCTGGTGAGGAGGAGTCAGGATGTAGCAAATGAGGGAATCTCAGCTGGGAAACTCAGAATCTCCAGCTGAGGCAAGGATGCTGACAGTCTGCAGGAAGGAGGATGGATTTTAAAGGGGATCATAAAAACTTCACAGGGGCTGGGGGGAGTTGGTCAAAGTCTGCTGGAACTGAAAAGCCATTGAGTGACTAAAACCAAAGCTGACAGCAAGGATTTGCCTTGAAGGATGCAGCGAGCTAGGGAAGAGCTGCATATAAAAAGCTGTTTATTTCCTTTCCATCTTCTCTTTTCCCTTGGTATGTTCTTTGCTTAGAACTCAGTTTTCTACTTTATATTCATAAAAATGCTGGAATAGTTTTAAATCATTGTTGGTGAATGAGTGAGTGAAGAGAGCTGCCTGATGCAGAAGGCTGTCACACCTCCAAGCCAGCTGAGGTGCCCATCATAAAGAAAATGGATAAAAAGGAATTTTGGTATTGGTATTTATTCATGTCATCTCTATTCATTCTTCTATAAGACCAGATGAATGATTCAAAATCCACCTTTTCTGTGTAGCTTTAAAAAACAAAAACAAACAAACAAACAAAAACATCCTTCATTTATCTGCTTTGGATTTTTATATTTTGGATTTCATTAGCCCAATAAACTGCCAAAAGCAAAGTTACAGAGTTAATTACAGAACCATTTATCTTCCTTTGCTCTTCCCTACCACAGTTCAATGTGCAAAAGCAGAGCTGTGGTATAAAATTGATAAATAAAGGAGATTGCACGTGATTGCCTAAGGAATCCTAGAGTCCAATCTAGAGGTGTCCTTATATTTCTAAGGAAAATGAGAATAGTATTGAAAGGAACAAAGCTTTTAGACTGGAATGATTCGAAATGTGTAACAAGGATAGCAAATGATTCTTTTCGATACTGGGAAATTTGAGGAAATTGATGAAAGCAATGCAGCATCTAATCAGATGTAAGTAAAAAGAAGAATTAAACAGCACAGCTAACACACATGGCACAGCACAGATTGTGTCCTCCAGAAAAGATGGCAGGATAAATATACATATTCAAGGCATGCAAAGATTGGAAGTAACTCCAAGCCATGTCAATACTATAATATTGTATATTATAGTATTATAATACTGTATCAACTATGGTACAGTTGGCCTAACAGCAAGGCAACATATATTTGAAAAGATCTTCTTTTAAAAATTGTGTTTTAAAATCTGGTGTGATACCTTTGCCTTTCCTTCAGCCGACATGTAATTGAAGCCAGCAAGCAATTTGGTGATTTGACTCTTTAGCTAATTTGTTCTTCTCAAGAGTTCTTAAAGGGATTAAAAAAAAAAAAAAGACAACAAAACAGGATGAGGGAACAAAGGAGTATGAAAAAGAACAGTAAAGGGGAAAAAAAACCCCAACAACCAGAAACAGGAGGAAAGTACTGAGCACATTCATTTCAGGTTCGTTTTCTAGGTCTTCTGAAGAGCACATTGCCATTTCTCAAAGGTTAGAAATAAAACAACCTAACCAGTCTGCAGTGGCATCAGCAGAAGTTACATTAGCTTTGTGCAGTGTAAAAGGTGAAATGATAAATCTGAGAAAATAGATATGAAATGATATGCTAATGCAGCTGACATTAAAGGTTAGGAGTTCGTCTGTCTAGCACCAGTAAATCCAATTGTGTTACACTGTATTATACATGGTGCAAACGAATATAAATGATGCACTGAGATCAGAGTTGCACCAAAGGGGAAAAAGCCACTCTAAAATTGCAGCTCCATTGCTATTACTCAGAAAAGGAATCATCATCTGGTAAAGGAATAGTGTTTGATAAAGTAAGTGCTAGTAATAAGAGAGACTGAATGTGAAGCACTGGGTGCCACACCTTTTACTTTATTGTTCTGTCACTCATGTATGCACCAACTTAACAAAGGGATTTGCAGTTTAGCATTCTGGTGACATTTCTGGAAGATTATTAAGGTCAAAAATACTGGAGAAGCTAAATGCAAATTTTTCACTTTGAAATTACTTGGTTTTTTAAACAAAATTTGTTACATGCTCTTTTAACAAAATTATATAAAGAATCTTTTTAGGCTTCAGGAATATTTTGAATGCATTTTTTTTTCCCTAAGTAGATTGGATCTTGAAATTAATAAGTTCATTTTGTTGCAACAGGTTAAGATAAATTGAGTAAGTTTCTGTAATTTTAGTATGCACAAAGATTTCAGAGAGGCACTGATCATTTTGTCTTGATAAGCTTCTAAAGCAAAGATTAATTTTTTTTTATAATAATGCCATTTTATGTCAGAACTTGAGTTTAAATGTAAACAAAAATTATATCTGCCATATAAAACCAGAGAAACTGTCTTTTTAAAAGATGAGTATTCCTGTGTGTTACAGGCATGTGCTTTTATAAATAGCTTGCAATGAGCAATGGATGATGGACGTTCCATCAGTTCCATTTATTATTTTCCCTATCAAACATCCATACTTATGGGATGTAGACCTGTATTAGTTGGTACAGGCACATCTGGATGTGCACCTGTCTGAAAGTCGTGGAAGTGGGCCCGAAGTTGATCCCCAGGTTTCATTTGGCCCAACATCTATTCCAGGGTTAAATCAAGTGGCTAAAGGTCTTCTCCAATTCAGGTTTGAAAAGTCTCCCAGGACAGAGATTCCATAGAAACATTTCTGTCTGGGCTAGATTTTTCAGCATTCTAAAGCCCTCTGGTGGAGTGTTTCCATTATTTGTAGATATTCCATGATATATAATCCAAATTTGTCTTGGTGTAACTTGTGTTAGTTGCCCACCAGCTTTTGTTGTACACCTCTGAGGGGGTTCTGGCTTTTTTTTCTCTATGGCCATAATTTATGTACTTTAAAGCAACAGTTTGATCTGGTTTTAATCTTCTCCTCCTCGGGTTAGGTAATATCAACTTAAGATGCCCTTGTACAGCTCCACTGAGCATAGTGTTTTTTGTACAACGGGTTTGTTGTACATTCTTTTCTTCAGAAAGCCCAAAACTGGGCCTGGTACTCGATGCACGTGCCAAAGAGAGAAGGATCACTTCCCCTGACTTTCTGGCTGTGCTTTTACTTATGCAAGGCAGTGGGTTTTAGCTTTCAGCCCTGCAAGGGCACGCTCTTGGCTAATGTTCAACATCTCCTACAACCCCTAGGTCCTCCTCTATAAAGCTGTATCTCTCCAGCCTCTTCCATTACAGTGCTTCCCACACAAAATGCTCGTGTAATGGATTTCTTTTCAACCTTTTCTTCAAGGGGATATTTAGGAGAGAGAGGAGCAGCAAGAAAACAAATTAAGCAGTAGGCTACAACTGACATATCAAAAAATTCTGTAAAATATCCTGAGTGATGGTGTGTACGCAGTACCTGATCTCCACCATTCTTACATCCAGTTGGGTTTGCACTCAGTTAGCACATATTGCAATCACACCTTCATTTGCCATGAAGAAACATCTAAGAAAATACAGCTGATAAGGAGGACAGGCTAAAAATTTCTGTGGGTGAGGATGCCAACAGCTTGTAGAACCTCATCACTGCCCTTTTTGCAGAAGTCAGTTCTGAGTTGAACTCTTGCACACAATAGATACCTAGAGAGGGACTTTTAAACATCAATTTAAGAAATTAACAGTTTTTGTTTTTCTAAAGGACTAGGAATCCACAGCATCTCGATAAAATTTAAGTTGCTGATGTTTTCAGGAGTCTTTTGTCCCCCACCTGAACTCAGTAAGCAAAGGGATGTGCACATTACTTATAAACAGAATGTTACCTATATAGATGCTTATTATTATATTTAGAAACCTAACTCTGGGAACAAAATCACATGTGTTTGCTTTAAATATTAGTGAAGACATTTGTTGTTTGATTATAATAACTTTGCTTTAGCTCTGGTCAATATTTCTCTCACCTACTAATCCCTTAATATTTTTAGTGACCATGGCAGAAATTGAAATCTTTTAAAGCTTAGCAGCAAACAGTCAGAAAAATTCTTTCATGCAAGAAATAATTATTTTTTAGGGAAAAATGGAAACTGTATAACTACATGGTGTCCTTTTCTGTCTGGAGACAATGATAAAGACCACCTCTCTGATGTCAGAGGTATTTTTAATCTAAAAAGATGTAGCTTAAGCCATTGAAGATTTGCTTTCTAAAATTGATATTTCATGGAAATTTTATTTAGGTCATTCTGTTCTCTAATGGGATTTAGTATAATTTGTAAAACTGAAGCCTCTCACTTTTTTCAGGGCACAGAGGACATATGAAATCTCAGTGTAATTTAATATATATGTTTAAGTATTTATAGGTGTATTTTCAAGCTTTCATTGCAATAAATCAATATAACAAGCTTACCATTTTTCTGAAATAAACTAAAATCAATAAATATCACAAGTAGCTGGGAACCAAGTAAAACAATTCTAAAGTATGTGTAAGAAGATCTCATGTTCCAGTTAATACATTCAAACAATTTAACTCAAATGCTCAGTCTTCTGGATCTTCATTTCTGATCTAGCATGTATTTCTTACAACAAAATGCTCTGAATGTGAATCTTAACCTTGAGCTGAGGTGATGCTTCCTAAGAGTAGCTGAAAACTCCCTCCACAGCAATGTCTGTGCTGAAAACTCAGATTGTTGACTGGATCTGCACAAAAGTATCAGGTCAATTTAGAATGGTATAAAGCAGTGAGTGGAAGTTCTCTGCAGTTATCTTATTCCTGGTCTTCTTGGGACTTGTCTGTATATTCCAGTAAATACTATGACATGCTCTATTTATAGTTGTTTATTACCACTGATGACTGTACCTGTTTTATTAGTAAATTAGCATAATTCTAACCAAACAACAGAATAAGCAATGAATAAAGTAAGCACAGGATTAATCTACTGTGTGCACATGGCTTCAGTAACATCCATATATTGCATTACTGTGAGAGACTAGAAGAATGAACTTGGAAAATTTAATGTTTAGTGGCACTCTGAATACATAAGGTAATGAGGGTGGGACAAGATCACAATCTTTTTCTGATGATCTACAGAGAATGTTTGTATCAAATATGGACCTAAACATTCAAGAGATAATAATGAATAGAATTTCTATTTGAGTGCAGTATCATGGAACCAGTTTTAAAATTTTCTCTTTCAATATGTATCTCCTACTCTGACAATGAGAGCAAATTAAGGAATAACTGCAGTCTAATTACTTTTATATTAAAGAGACCAGCACAGATATGAAAGAGGTGTTTTTTCCAACAACTCTGATAGAAAATTTAGCTCTCTAATGCCGGACTACTCTTTTCCAAAAATATTGGAAAGCTAACTAACTGTTTATTCTTTCTTTCAGATGTTAAATATTTAAAAGAAGAAGATGCAATTCGTAAAACATTCACAGTCAGCAGCACGCTGGATTTCCTAGCAGATCGCAGTGATGATGGTGCAGTTGTAAGTTGCAGAGTAGATCATGAGTCCCTAAACTCTACACCTCAGATAGCAACGCAGGTTCTAGAAATACACTGTAAGTAATACACATTATACATGCTTGCTTTTATAGTTTTGTTAAGTTTCAGAGTGACTGTTGGAGCAAAGTTCTCTGGTATTGTGCAGATAAATAACACCTTTCTTTTAGCCAAATTCTGTGGTTTGTATTTGGTTGGCTGAGTGTCATTTTTATTTTACTTTTACAGGAGTGACTCAAAAAAATGTAATGAAAGCTTTACCATGGAGAGCACTGTGGAACTGAGTTTTTGGTTTTCTTTGAGAAGTAGTGGAAAGAAAATGCATTTGTCTTTTTTAGTTACCATTGAAGCAAAGTAAATGTGGTATTAAACATCAAGAGCATCCTAATTTGCAGTTTTCCTTGAAAGCTTCTAGAAACTTGAAACAAGGGTATAAATAAGCAAAGTGTGTAGCAGATTGCCTCAATGATGCTGAATCCTGCTAATGAAACTCACTAGCATTGTTAATAGCACAAACTCAGGAAGAAAAGTTCTTTAGGATTTATTTTTAGGCCTGGGCCACACAAATTGTTAATCTAGCTAATCCAAACTTCAGTTGTATTGCGTCTTTATATGTTGGCTATTTCTTTTTCTTTCAAATTGCATTTATGGACATGTTGTTTTCCACAGAGCATTGTTTCAAAGTTGAATGAATCTGGTTTTCTATCCGTGTGCCCTGCTCTGAAGTCAGGCTGTCCTTTGAGTCAGTGGGTTTTTGTCACTTATAAGCTGTGAGACACACAAGAGGACACCTTTTCACCATCATTTGCATATTCACTTGTATTATACCCACCATTTTTCAGGGTCCAGCTGTTTGGTTTTCTGGAGAACACCTGCACATCTCATTGCCTAGCTAGCAGCAACAGGCATCTGCAAAATGTCAGACCAGGGGAAGGGAGACGACCTTTCATAAATCTCTTTCTAGACCAGGTGCAATCAACCTGTTATAAACCAGACAAGGTTGTCCCTGAAGCAGGCAAGTGTTCAGTGACTGCAACCAGTTCTTGAGGAGCCATGTCAAGGACTGCTGCCATATGTAACTTGTTTCTGAACAGGGATGTTTCTATAAGCATCTAAGACTTGCAGCACATGTAAAATGCAGGAATGGCAAAAGCACTCTGTGCACAGAAGCTGACAACTTTGCTAAAAATGCCATCTGCAAAAAAGTCTGAAAATGAAGAGAATGTGGATTAGCATATGTGCTAAAAATGTTTTCTGAAATATTCTAGCCATCAATTTACTGAGTGAGATCACGGCCCTTCTTCACCAAATGGCTATTAAACACCTCTCCTAATATATTCAAATGCATCTGTGCTGGAGACATGAATCCCTAACAACTTTGCTTTCTCAAATTCTAAATTGCACAGCCATCAGCCACTGAACTTGCCCATGCCTTCACTTCCTAATTCTTTCCTCTTTCTTCAGTGCCTTGCTCAAGATGTTGGCACCACAGGAGATGAACCAAATTGAATGGAACAGTAGATACAGAAATTGGACAGCTAAAAAAGGTTTAAAATGGCTGCAGTGTAATGTAATGTTATTGAAAGTAAAGGCAGGTGTCTGGTTTGCATGAGCATCATAAGGCAAAAAAGCCTTTTTGTGGCCTCTTGTATATAAAACTTCCTGGATGTTTGTTGTTTCCTTCCAATTTGGACTCTTGTAGCAAGGCACTGCTTTGCTAGATAGCAGTGAGGTGCATCTTCCTCTGTGCTTGTTTCTCCAGGTTTTGAACCAGACCCTTCTCCCTCTTCTCTGGCCTCGCTGAAGTTCTCTAACAAGGTCAGACTGCACTGGGCATTTCCATTACTGCTGTGCTTTATGTTAGTGCCCCCTCAGAATGCCAGCTTATCAAAAGCCAAAATATACAAGTAATTGTTCTCTATCATTCCTGCTTGCTCCATTAATTTTCCACCAATCAATTTAATACTCTCCAGCACTGGTATAGAGTGGTTATACATGGAAAGAGAAGTGACAAATGTGACAAAAGAAGCTGAAGTTTAGGGCAGAGAGTGGAATTATCATTTAAAGCTATGGAGAAAGAAGTATTCTATTTTTGGTGACAAGAAGACTAAAAACAGTCTTTTGTCCTTGTCCTTGCCACCTACATTTCCATGGTCAGCATACTCAGAACTCTTAATGCTGGCCAAATTTTGAAAGGAAACTTTATAAAAAGAGAAGAAGATTCAAGGAACTGATTATATTGTTCATCAGAGAGCCTTAAAGGAAAAAAGAGGAGTGAAATTATTCCCTGGAGCAATCCCAAATACTCCAAATGGAGTACATTACACTGGAACTGGGCTCCTTGGTTTTATTCTCCTTGTGTTGCTTACCATGGTTGTGGATAGTACTGCAGTCACTGGAAGCTGCTTTTTTTCAGTCAGTCCATGAGATTTCAAACATATAAAAGACATCCTGTTTGTATTAACAAGAATCATGCTCACAGGACCCTGTGGAAGCTCAATGCCACCTTGCAGCAGGGCAAAAATAGTGCTGGCAAAGTTGATGAATTATGGGACCTCAAATCAGGAGAATCTGTTAATCTGACAACTTGTAGGCTCCAAAATCACAATCAAGTTAGTGTGGCATTGCCACGTGCTCTTAATGTCCCAGAGATCTATAAAATTAGCAGACAACTGAGAGAGAATGATGAGCAAGTCTCTTACAATGGTGAGCATCAGTTTGGCAGAGAATGAATGTAAAAAGATGAGGCATCACTCACTAGAACTGTGCTTGAGTTTTAAACACCTTCTTAAAATCTGAAAAGTTTTACCTGTGGTACACAGATGCTCCTCATGAATTATCATTGTATCATCACCTGTCAGATAAAAAGGGCAATAAGAACTTGTCTAGGCATTTCTGCCCTCTATAATTATGCTTGAAGGTTGAAAAGCCTGCTTTGTTTCAAGCAACTGGCCCCTGACAATGGATAAAATTTGTGGCTTCATCAAAACGAACAAACCAAAAAGCAGAGGAAAGTAAAAGAGAACAGTCAGAAGTACAGGGTTCTGTTTGCATCCAGTGGAAGATAGGTAGAGAAAAAAGAACACAAAATAATGGAATGAAATGACAGGTTTTGATATATGCCTAGTGAAAGATAGAATAAAATTAAATCTGCCTTAGATGCTGGGACTGTATGAAACAGATATTTGTAATTAGTCCATGGAGAGATGTAGATAGAAGTGCTTATGAGTCCACACAGCTGCTTTTATCATCAACTTTAGTAGGAAGTAAACTTAACAAAATGAAAGCCATCAGATATAGAATATGTTTATTCCCTCTTCTTCCCCTTACACAAATCTTATGTTTTATTATTATGATAGAGAAATCTAATAAGTTTTCCCAGTAGTGCTACAGTGTATGAAATGAAGCTGAGGACTAAACTTTTGCACACAAAGTATTTTTATTTTCTATTATTCATATTTATGTGTATGTGATAGAAATAGTGCCTCAGTCCTTCTGCTGCTCTTTTCTTTCTTTCCTTCTTATAGCTCAGTCTGATAGTTGGGATTACCTATATTATTATTTTGAAAGAGACTGTGGTCAATCCTTGTTTTTAGAGGGCTTCACAGATTAATTTTGCAAACCTGAAATATTAAAATAACAGGGGAAAGCATAACATACTGCCACTCCAGACTATGGGATAATTAGCTCCTCCAATCTTTTGATTTATTTGTCTGTAATTTATGTTATGTCTCACTTGTGCTTAATCCTGTTTATCTGTATGTTGTGCTCTGTGCACTGCAGGGCAGCCCAATTGCCCAAGTCTTTCTGCTGTGCTGAAAGGTTTGGCTGCAATTTAGTTTCTGCTTGGCCAGCAGAGGTTTGAGGTAGCATGACACTGCTTGCTGAATTTATTTTTCCTGTGACCCTTACTGTCAATAGCAAACCTAAAATAGACTTGTATCCCCTCTGGCTTTGCTCTGGAGTTTGCTTGTCAGCCTAGCTGCCACTGATTATTAGGAAGTGCTTCTTGTAAGTGATAAATACAAATCTCAAAGGGATATTTAATTTCATTGTTTACTTCTGTGTTCAGGCTAAACAAAGAATGCGTTCTTTGTTCCTGTATTAAAGGATCATGGGTACAGTGCTTCGATTTTGAAAGCTTCTCAGTACAATGTTTAAGAGATTGTCTAAGTCCTTATGCACGCTCCTGAAAAGACATTTTGAGGGCAGGTACAACTTCTGGACAACATCTGGGAAGTCAGTGAGTTCTTCTCATCCCTCTTCAGTGTTGCAGACATGTTGTGATTCCCAAAAGCAGCATCTTCTCTTCCTTCCAGGTCTTATCTGAGCAGAAACCAGCCAGCATGTTGCTTCATACTGAACAGAGTGCCATAAAATTACCCAGTGGTAATTACCTTACCTTAGTGAAGATTCTCTGACTACAGTAAATTACCCAGCAGACCTCAGTAAAAATTAATTGTGTAAATCTACCCCAGAGGCTGCTTTTGAAGCCTTAAAGTGAAATCAAATCATTTGAACTTCAAACCTAATCATTGTGCTTCTAAAATGGCAGCTGCGATGTGATCCGTGCTAATGGACTCAGTGAGATTTTGCTCAAAAGCTGACCACACTCCCAAATGACAGCACTAATAAGCTAAATATGTGTTATGTAAAGAAGTGTCTAGAGAGGCAATTTTCAGTAAATTCTATATTGGCAGACACAGATGTGCAGTGAATTGTCAGCCTGACAAATCTATAGCCGTCAGCTAACTCGCTTCCACAGGCTCTTCCAACATGTTTGTGTGATAGCCACACTTCCTCTTGTGTGGGCTGTTATTAGATTCTTTTGCAATGAACATCTGGACTTGACTTTAAAATTAGGCAGCTATTCCATGAGAATGTTGGGATCATTGTCTGGAAATAAAGGTATTGATTTTGCATTAAGTAAAGGAAGCCCTGAGAGTGCAGCAGGCCTTGTAGAACACGGGGTGTCTGTGTGTGCACGTGTGTCTGACAACACCATGCCCCTCTCACTCCTGATGTACCAACAAATGGAGGCTTCCCTGATGACAAGATGGGTCCAGAATTTCTGCTGGTGCAAGCAGAGTGATTTCATCAAAGATCTACATTCCCTGATGCTTGCTAGGAGGGTTTAGCACATTTTTTCTGCTTGGCCGCTTTCAAGTTTTTGTTGGAACAGAGTTTCTAAAATACACATTCTGAACAAAAATTTGTAAAAATGTGTGAGAATATTTAAAATTTATTAGATATAGTATATAATGTACTGCACCTTTGTATGGCACTACATATGAAATAAGGCATTTTAAATAAAAAGGCAAGAAAAGGGTTGTGCATAGTTGGGTGCTGGACTCTGTCTGTGTTGACTCAGAGATGCCCATCAGAACAGTAAATAGAGACAAAAAAAACCTGTCTTCCTTAAGTCTTAAAGTTCAGTTCTAATGAATGTTACACATTAAATATGTTAGTGGCTCTTCAAGGCGTCTGTCTCTAGCCAGACTTGCTGAGTATTTGTAGCTCAGAAAGGGCAGATGTGTGCCCATGCAGAAGCACACAAAATGGGTGTTTTCTTATTCTTAGCTATGATAAAATAGGAAAGGAAAAGTTTTCCCTGCTGCCTACATGTGGTCCTTCTGTACTGTAAATGAGTAAAATATGTGTCACACATTCATTTTCTTTAAGCTGTATGGCCATTTGTCTTTTTGAAGCTGATACTAATTTTCTCTTCATGTGCTCCTTTCTTTTTACTTACTTTAATTGTTTCCCCCAATTTTGTGCTTAAGAAAACATTTTTGCTTTTGCACTTTGGCATATCTCCTTTTCTCGTTTGCTTTGAAGTTTTTTTTTTTTGTTTGTTTGTTTGCTTGGGTTTTTTGGGTTTTTTTATTTGATTTGTGGTACGTCTCCCAGAACTATCCCAGAGTTAAGTAGCACCTATGCTTTAGGAACAAGGCCACATCTCCCTTTTTTTGGAAGTAGCTTTTACTCTCTAGGCAGAGAATAAGTTTTTCTGAAGTGAAGAAAATACGAGAGTTAAAAGAAATTTCCTTCACTGATGCTGATCTCTTTGGTTTCTGATCAGTCAGTAGAGTTGTTGGTCATTCTCATTTGCTTGTGACCATCTTTTCATTTCACTCTGTGACACCCTGACAGACACACTGGCTAGAAGTAAAATCTGGTAACATTTGGTGTGATTACACACTGCCACAATCTTTATATGGACAATCTGACAAGAGATGCATCCCCAGAATCAGAAAATGCTTTGTTAACTAGGATAATAAAGTGTCATAGCATAGCCTTCCAATTTTTCTTTATTTTTTTTTCACATGGCCCCAAAATACTAGGTGAACTCAAACAAATAGCCTGTGTGTTGAGTCAAGAGTGAAAATAGTTGCAATTCTTGTGAGAATTGAAACTGTTTTGATGTTGCCAAGAGAGAAAATGTCTGTATAATGATAACTTCAGTCAGTGAGTTTAACCACACAATTCTGCTATAACTTCTGATACAGTGAAAAGACCTGGATTTTCCAGGGGCATAATTCCCTAGAGCCACAAAAAAAAAAGAACTCACCTGAGATTTGCACACCCATGGCTTTGCAGTACTCTATTTCAAACTAGCAGGATTTGCTCTCTACCTATAAGAATTTTCTCATGGTATTATTTGAGTGGTTTGGAACTGTGATACCTCAGAGACCTCTGGAACTTGTGGAAGGAGGCCAATATTTGAAGCTTGGTCTTATTGATTAAAGCCACCTTTTGTTCCAGCTTAAGAAGCAAGAGGGGGCTGTATTTCCTGTCTGATGTGCAGATCACAAAGCCCCTGATCATAGAAAATCTCTGTAAGCCTAAGCAAGCAGGGATGTCCTTCACTTCAGGGAAAACCTGTGAGCTGTTCAGGTCCTGTAGAAGCTCATGAGGAAAAGCTGGAAGTTTTCATAAATGTCTCCCTGAGTCTGAAAGGGAGGCACTGTCTCTTCAACCCTGGAGGGATCAGCCCTCTGAGCACTGCTTTTCTCTTGCACTGAAGATGTTCTGCTGGTTTGCTGGGACCTTGAGAGGGAGACAATTCCAGTGCTGTCCAGCTGACTCTCTCTTATATAAGTTTATCCTTTTTACACATTCAGGTTCCCACCCAAGACTCACCCATGTCATGATACTCAACCAACCCAAATAGGTTTGGGTTTTGTTTAGTTTTTTGTTCCTGAATTCACCCTGTGAATGTTAATATGGAAAATAAATATATCTCAATACAATACTTTGAGGAACAGCTTTCAGTGCTATCTCTCTTAAAGGAGGGATGTTTCTATACTTATCAGTGTAAGATGCAGATAAAAACAGTAATAATAAGAATGCAATTTAAAAGCTACAGTTTCAGCACTCTACATCTCTTCCTATTGAATGAAAATTAAGTTAGACATTATATAGCTCAATAATTATATAAGCACTGAATTAATTACTACAGTTATATTTCTTAAGCTTTTCAAATTGGTGAATGTTTGAAACAAATTAAACTTAAAGGATAGTTAGTGTACACAGTAAAGGATGATATCTGTGAACAGGAAAGTTCACTGCTACAATTTGCATGTTTAAATGAGATCAATTAGGTTAATGACGGATGAAAATAAGAAATCTGTTATTTAAATGCAAAATAATTCATAAACTTGTAAGTCCATTTACTGCCAAACTTTCATCCTTCAAAGGGGATATCCAGTTCAAAGGGTTAATGTACAATCCTGACCTTTACCATCTGGAGGTTTATGTTCAAATACAGTTTACAAGTGAAATATAATCTAATTTATTTCTCTGCAAAATCTTTTGTAGAAAGTCCACAGGGTGGCTTGTCTACTCTGTGTAAAAGCTTTGAAATCTGGTGTGGGCATGTGCCTGTTGTGCGACTAAGAGAGGGCTCCAGAAGGTATTAAAGGAAGTTTGGGAGGGAAGGTTTAATAATATTAAAAGTAGGAAAGACTAGCAAGCAGGTGAGATATTCTAGAGGAAAAGATAAAAAACATCTGTAGAGATCATTGCCAGAACCTCTCAAGGTAGAGAAGTTTGCCATTCACAAGGGTGGGATGAATATTTTCAAGAAGTAAATCAAAATTTCATTTCCTGATTCTACTGCTTAATTATTTTTATATAGATTGAAGTTTTATAGTGTCCAATATCTGATACGAATGTCAGAGAAAGGACTGAAGAGATATTTGGAAATGTTGAGCATCCAGAGCTCTCATTTAACCCCTCCAACAGTTATGGATTTGCTACAGTTCTTAAGCCATATTCAAGATAATTTAGGTCAGACACAACAGAACAATGAAAGCTTTAAACAAAAGAATCTGAGAAAGCAGAAGATAAAGTTACATTGAAAGGTCATGTGTTCTCTCACAGTTCAGCATTTCTTTATAGCGTGATTTAGGCAGAAGACTTTTCTTTGTCTTTTCTTTTTTTTTCCTTCTCTAAACAGCAAAAGTGACATAAACCATCAGTAAGTTGGAGATAGCACAGTGTAAGGCAATGGAGATGCTAAATGGAACAGATTTTACTGTTTATTCTGAAAAAAGTGGCATGACAAAAATAATTAAACAAGATGAAAGTTGTAAAACTGAGCTTCATCACTTGCATTCACTGAAGAAAACAGAACTGATTTGCAAAGGAAATATTGTTTCTGCCTTATCATTCATGTGTGTATGGGACTTAATGCATAATTCAGAAACCAGTGACCCATTCTGCAAAGCCATGTAGAGGGGAGTGGCTGTTGTCTGGTGCTGTCTCCACACAGCACACACTCAGAACTGGGGTGACAGTGCCACTCTGCCCTCCACTTAATTCAGCAGGGGCTGCTGATGTGCTCACATTTATTTATCTCTGCCTGTTCTAAGGGCAAGCACAAGGTAGGTAAGAATGATCAATGAACACATCACGTGACAAAGGCAGGGTAAGGTTTAAACATTTGAGACGGAGCAGGGGGGAACTGTGGAGCTTTGGTGTTGTACTTCCAGCTTCTTTCTCAGCCTCCCAAAACCCCAAGCCACATGTTATGTACTACCACATTTCACTTCCTTTATTGCATTTTAGTAATTGTGGTGAAGGAGCCTGGCATGACCAGCAGGTGAGGTGCTGAAACAAGTCCAATGGATATCTTTAACAAAGTACCACATAATCAATGCCCACAGAATTAGTAACCTAAATGGTTTCCTGCCAGGTTGGTGCTCAGATTCAGGCACTCATGAAGTATGAGTGTCAGGAGAGAATATTTGACTGATCAATCTTTCTTTTCCCCCACATTGGCATCCACTTTCTTGTTTTGGATCCAGGAGAGTGTTTTTACACTCTTCTGTTACAAGCTGTTATTATTTCTTCCTACAACAAACATCCTTTTAAAACAAACCAGATGAGATTAAGGATGACACAATATAATTCATCAAAGAATCTCAGATAACAAAGGGACCATATGCTGTTTCTGGTCCTGCTTAACTGCTTAAAGCAGTTTTAAAGGAGTATAAAAAGAAGACATTGGAATATCCATGTGGATATGGTACCAAGTATTCACTTCTATCAAACCTAAGTGTTTAAGTACTATCATAAAGCTTAATTTCACAGTGTTGTTGAATACTTTGATTGAAATGAAACGCCATTGGCATGGCACAATTGCTTGAACTAGATTGACTCACCCGCAAATATTACTAATTAAATAATTTTTCAAATACATAATATTGATTTTTTTTCTCATCCATTTAAGCAATGAATTATTAATTCTTTTCTAAAGCAGAGCATGAAACTTACTGTATCTGCCAGGCTACTTTGGTGAAGTTACCAGGGCAGATTTCCACCTAAGTGCTTATTTGAGGCAGCAGTGCACAGACAGAAGCCATGCTGCTTGCCATTTAGAAAATAAGCCAAATTTGGGGAAGTGCTGATTCACAGCTGTAGGATGCACAGCTGTTAAGTGTAAAAGCTATTAAAAATGGTGAGCACTTGCACAGAGCTGATTAAAGTGCTCCTCTCTCCTTCTCGACTCATTTGGGATATCCAATCTGATGTATGTTTATTTTTGTGCATACTGGAGTAGTTTGTCCTTGGAATTTACTTTTAAAGTCTCTTCTTTCCTAAGCTTATTTTCTTACATTTTTTAGAAATAGGAGTAAAATTATGTAGGACTACAGAATTTTCAATGAGCTTTGTAATTGCTATGAAAATTATAATCTCATGGTTTCTGAAGGAAGAAAAAAAAGTTCCTGAAACTTGCCTGCACTTACTCCAGTGCTAATTAATTTAGAAAGTAGATACATCATCATTTTCGAGGTATCTGCTTATTTTATCTTTGCATCTGGAAATGATGGAAAGGTTCCAAGGAAATAAGAGAGAGAAAAAGCGCAATGAAAAATGTAGAAGGCTGTGACATAAATAGATTTCACAAACATGCATTTTGAAAAAAAACAGACAAAAATGGGTAGAAAATAAATGAATTAGTCTCCCAGGAAAAACTTCTAAAATCCTATCATCTGGCAGCCATTTATTACCAGGTAGCAATAATCTTTTATTATCGGACTGTTAGATTTTTATAACATTTTTTAAAATGATAGCACCAGACCTGTTGTTGTTCACTGCCACACTAAAATATCTGAGAAATTTATGAAAGCTTTTCAGTATTCAGAAGGGTTGCGGTCATAAAATAAAACCATGAAGTAAAGACATGCTGTTGGTAGCTCATAATTTAGCTAAACCTGTAAGAAGAAAAATGGGTTGTAATGAACCAGTTATAGTAACTTGCTCTTTTGTATAAAGAGGTAATGGTGGTTTGTGTTCAAAGAGAAAAAAAAAAAAACCCAAGGTAAATATATTTACTAATAATGGCAGAGTAAATCTGAATATTATAGATCCAGGCAGGAGGTGTTGCTGCACAAGATCAAGTGATTAATTCAGAAGTTGGAGCAGTCTGGAAACAGTCAGTGGGTAATGGGAGGAAGGTGGGGGTTATCCTTTTCCTTGCCAGATGCTCTGGCAGCCATGACACAGATGTTGCACCATAGAAAAGGTCTGTGTGTTTTATCTGGGCTGCCTGGAGCCCAGCTGAGTGTATTCTAAACTGGCAAGTAATTAATAAGACACGTTCCCTGTGTTGCTTAGGGTCCAGAAAGGTAAAACCTGGCATCCATGGGATGCTCAGTGATCACAGTGGGAAGAGCTGCTCTGTCACACAAGCACAGCTTTCATCCTGAACGGATCCTTCCTCATATTCCATACTGTTGGACCCAGTGCTCAGCTAGGTTGTTAAACAAAGCCTTTCCTTACTAGCAGTACTTTTAAGGCTTTTTAAATCATTGAGTGTAGGAGAAAATTTCTAGTGACAAAAGCTAATTAAAACCATCAACTCGTCATCCTAAAAGATTAAATGAGGAGGTAGTACCAATGCTTTTAGCAGGAGGGTTGTAAGTAACATTTGTAGCACGTCCTGAAGTACCGTGAGCGCTCGCTTCCCCTGATAAACGCAGCCAGCCGAGTGTTTGCCCCTCCCTGGACCTTTCCCGTGTCTTTCCTTTTGCTGTTAACATAATTTGCACTCAAACAGCAAATCCAGCAAGGATCACAGGTTTCATTACAACAAACTCAGCTTCTTGCTGCAGCTGGAGAGACGTTCATAACATCAGCTACAGAGTCACTTTCAAAGGGAAGATGCATCAGAACCAGAGTGTTCCAGCGGGGGCCTAGGGTCAAATGATGTTAATGAGCTGCTTTCAATTATTTATAACACAATTAGGGACAGGATTGTTTCTGCCCTGGTTTTGAGATAGGCACCTGACAATGTGGCTGCATGGAATCTAATCAGTTGGGAGAGCCTTGTTTTGGAGGTTTAAGGTATTTGTTGTAGCGATGTATTGTGTAGAGTTTTTGTTCATCACATGCAAATGTTTGACCAGCTGTGCCTCCTTTTTTTCTACTATTTTCACAAGGTTTAGCTCTTTTTACTAGAACTTTCAAGACTAAGTAAGGCATTGGAAAAAAAAGAAAAAAAAAGAAAATAAGTACAGAATCCCTCGTGTTTTAAGAAAGAGAGATTTAGGCAGCATATATCACAATGATGTGTGCCATGCATACAGGAAAGAACCTGACCAATGGACTTTTCCTTTTGAACCCCAAAGACTCATAAGCTAAAATAATACAAAAGATTTATCTTTCTCTTTGCACGTTGTATATATTGAACATTATATGTTACTGTCACCGAATGGGACATTTTTTCTGTGCCAGGTCTTTTAATATTCTACAAACCAGAAAAAAATGCTTTCTTTGGTGAAGAAAAAACAGAGGAAGTCAAGAGAAATATGATTTCTGCTTGACACTATCACCCATTTCCTTAAAATTATGTGAGCCAACTTACCCAAAACTAAAGGTTACGGTCAATACTACTTTATAAATTGATTATTACTTAAACTTTTTTGGTTTCACATATTAATTATTGGATTGCTTTGATCATGAGAAAATCATGCTAAACATGTACAAAGAGAAGATCCAAACATTTGGCAAAATTACTGTATAGCATGTGAGACCTTAAATGGATAATGCTACAGGAGATTTTAATTAAAATGTGATAGAATTCACATCTTCTGTGATGCCATTTTACTTTGGGAAGTAGGAAGCACAGACTCATGCAATAAATGAGCTTAAAAAGATTTGAAGGGACATTGCACTTTATATGAAATAATAGTGTAGAAACATAATTGTCCTAGCTGTGTATATATTTGTTACCAGTTTGGACAAGGTTTTCTTAAGTTTGTGTTGGTATTAGTGAAATATCTAAGATCTGCTTATGGCATTGTGTTTATATTTAATAATTTTATTTTAAAAAATTAATTATTTAAACATTCTAAAATATTGTTATCTTTGACACATAAGAAGGCTACTCTGAGGCCACCAGATCAAAAAGGATTTTAAAAAACAAATAAAGTAAATTTTTTGAATGTAAAACCCAAGAACGGATGTACCAAAACCACTTGATGCTAAGGATTGACACATTCCTAGGAAACAGGTGGGGATTTTTAAAGTTTTATGAGTTTTTCTTTTTATGAATATCCCAATCTGGCTCTAGAAAACTTTTCTAAATGTAAAATGAAGGGTATATTCTCTGTTATGTTGGCACTGAATGTAAATAGAGGCAATTTGCACAGTACTGAATTGGTTGAGGAATTCTAACTCATGATGTGCATTGGGCTAATTTCTAATACCTGGGGTTTTTTACTGTGTCAGAATATCCTGATTTATCCAAACTAGGAAATAAGAAAGAAGAAAAGCCTTTTCAGATTCCAAATGCAATCTTAGTTCAAAATGTGGCTGGAAGGGAGACCTTCGCTTCCCTGGCTGACCTCTGCTATTGTTTGGGAGGTCCTTGCACTCTGAAGCAGACCAAACCCTTAATCCATGAACACCAAAGGTTGAATGTTCTAATCTATAAATTACTGCTAAATAAGTATTTTGCTGGATCTGCTCAACACAGCGTGAATACTTCAGTACTCAGCGGAGTAAGTAACCTCATTTTCTCATAAATCACTGCATGGGGTCTAATAACTGATCTTGATGGATTTGTGATTACCACTTCTCACAAAAATCAAATTATATCTAAGTGAGGGAGTGTAGAAGTGGCTTCCTGAGTCACGGAGGTAGAGCAGGCCTCTAAAATGTAGACTGCTGAAGTGCAGGACCGCTGGGATTAGCAATTCTGTCCTTGTAAGGGAAAAGAAAGAGGTGTCCTTGTTCTGTTCTGCTTTCAGAAGATTCAGCCACGTTGGAAGATATTTGGGATGCTAAGTTTAAACTTCATAGTAAGTTGTTGCATTTATTTATTAAAAAAAAATCTATAATTCAGCAGAAAATTTGCAAATTAGGAGCCCTGACCTGGATCTGTACATCTGATAGAAAATTCCTATGTAAATTTCTGCAGAGGAGAACCACTAAGATTTTTTCTGTTAGTCCTCCTATCACTGGAACATCAGTGAAGGCTGAGATTTACCTTTTGACAAAATGTGTAGAGAAATCTAGTGGCAAGAAGTTCATATAACAGATAAGGCAATACATATATCAAAATTACCTGGAGGAAAGACTGCTGCATGGTTCTTTGCATAGGTGCATTTTCAGCACTCTTGGAACTCTGATGGCTATGAGGTCAGGAATACACCTACTCCTAAATAGTCTACTGCTTCCAATTGTTGTTTCTTAAAAGTGCCAATGAAATATACGTGCTCCACCTACCCTAACATCTGCCCAGGAAGAAAGGTGGTCTTATTTTCTGTTTCTTGGATTGTAACTACATTGACTGAAGATTATTACATTAGGGAGGGATTATTTGATAAAATGGTGTGTTCCTATCCTAACCTCATGATAATGGTATCCCTTTGTCTCACAAAATGATTTTTCATGTGCTTATTCCTACACACCTGTTGCTGATTAGTGCTCTAAGATGTAAAGGGTTATACTTTGATTTAGTGACTCAGACAGAGCTGTGAGTTCCATGAAAGGTTTTGCTAAGAACTGATGGGACCAAGGACTTCTGAAGATACATATGAAAAATAGGCCAAATTACACTTTTGCTGTCTTGGCACTAAGAAGAAACTAGTAGAGATTAATTGCCTGATTCTGTTGCTGGCCTGTTTCACGATCTTAGCAAATCTAAGATCTCTTTTGTTCTCTTTTATGAATTCAGTTTTCCATTTTTACACTGTGTTTGTCGAGGGTTTGCACATGAAGTATAACAAAACTTATCATGCGGGGTTTTTTCCAGCAGCTTTCATGTGATTACTTTATATGGGTAAATTTATATGAAGGAATTTAATCCTGCGTGTAACCTTATAAAGGCTTGGTGATAATATAAATATATACTGAAGTCTATTTTACTTCAAGCAGTGTAAAAACAACAAGTACGTTCTGAAAGCAAACATAAACACCTTTAAGCATAGAAGATCTGATTAATAGCCAAGGTCTAATGACTGATAAGAACCACCTTGATTTTGAAAATAGCTTCAAAGAGATTAAATCAATCAGTAATGCAGTTCCACAAGTTGTGAATGTTGCCATTAGTTGCTGCTAAAAGTACAACAAAAATCAAATGTTGAAGTGTTTAATTTTTGCATGTATCAGGTCAGATTTTTTACCAGTATAGGCTGGTATCAATTTTCCACGTATGTTTACTGATTTTGTGTGTTGCTGAAGATGACATAGCCTGATCAAAAATAGATAAATCTTCCCAAAGCTTTGGAATAGGTTTCCCAGGCTTGTGAGCTGAGATGAGCCCAAATCCTAGAAAGATAGATGAAGCAGAATCACTCCGTGGAACTCTTGCCTTTGGTCTGCTGACTCACGAAAGGTTATATAAAAAAAGGCCCATGCCATAATTCGTACCTGTAGCTGGTATGTCCAGAAACAAACCAGCAGATTCTGTGCTCATAGAGGGTAGGAGATGTGTAAAGATGTGTTTGAACCTCAGTTCAGGTTGGTGGTAGCAATCAGTTGCAGCTCATAAGTACTTCATTACTCAAACTAAAGACTGGAGGGCCAAAGAAGCTCTCGCTGCTGGAGAGGGATGTAACTCAAAAAGTCACTGAAAGCAGTGTGTTTTACTGAGAAAACTTGCTGTGGTGCTTACACCCATGCAAACCACTGTTTTTTTATAGAATTGGACTTTCCCAAAGCTTTTTTTCTTTTTTTTTCTTTGTATGCTTATCTCCTCCATAATATTCTTAGAACTCAGGATAAGGACATGTTTGTAGGTATTGTAAAGAAACACTCCCTTGTTCAGAAGGACTCTGCTTTGAATACTGATCCATGATATTTTATTGTCATGAAATTGATGGGCTAAATACTAAGAAATATGCAAATTATTAAAGTTCTGGTAAGTTCTACTGATACACATTGGTATATTTCTACTGAGTTTAGAGGGGGAGGAAAAGATCTGACCCACATTAAAACCCTTGACTCTATTCCTTTTGTTTGTTTTGGTTGTAGAAGGAGGATTTTTTGGACATATCTACATTACTTATAACAAGATGATAAACATATCTGAAAAAAAATCAACGCTTTACTGTATTACAGCTCTTGATTTTCTTTCTTTAGGCTGTTTCCTAATGTTGGTGTTTGCTGGAGATCACATGATGTTCCAGTTGTTATGATTAATACTTTTAAGTGTGACAGGTCAAAACTCAAAGTATTGATAGAGTGCATTTATACTTTTCAAATTCTTCTAAAATGAGCAATCACAATGGGAGGTAGTATTTTATAATAGCATTTTCTGTTCTGGAAAAGTACCAGTCAGCGGGGTTCTCTCATCTTTGTTAAAATAAGATATTTAGGTTAGTTTTGATTCAGTTCACTTATTCTGAAGATTTCTTCTCATTTAAATTATTGATGTGAATGTGAAAATAGAGGGCCGGTTTATCTTTAAAAGTTTTCCCTTTTTAAGTGTACACTTTAATTCTGGAGAGAAATCAAGCATGGCCTAAAAAGAAAAAATGGAAACAGTAATACCGAAAATAAAGCACTCAAACTAGAATATCTAGTTTTTGAAAACAAATCATTAATAAAATGCAAAAATTTTCCATTGTTGTCTTCCCTAAAATTTATATATTGAATTAAACCCTGTGTTTCGTGCTTTAGAGAAACAAGTAGTTACTGTTTAAGTCAATTAGCAGGGAAAACCACTAGGGAATGTATTTCCTACACCACTTTGTTGTGCCTTAGAGAGTGAAACATAAATATAAGACCTTTCTGTGTTAGTAAGCTCTGTTTGGAAGTGCATGGAGAACAGAGAGCTGCCTGGTGTATTAAAGTAGGAATGGGGACTTCAGGTTGGGGGAAACAACACTGCATTGATCCATGAAAATCAAAGCTTAATTATCTGGAATCCTCTCTTCAATTTTATTTGGGTCATTTACAGTATTGCATAAAATGCTGATAATTTCTTAAAATATTTAAGCCAGGAATAATAGCTAGATGGCCCTTTAATTTCTTCCTTCACCTGTGGCTGTCAGGATTACTTCCATCAAAGTTTTGCTCTTTTTCATATTTCTCTGGAAACCTCTTGATCTCATTGCATTAGTTGTCTCCCTCCCTCAGTTAAATTCTTCATGTATTCCTACCTGATACTAATTTGCTCCTCTGGTTCAATGTATAGTCAAGAGAGTAATTTATTCATCTTAACAGCACCACTGAAATCACAGAAGTACTTGATGCCCTGATTTATTAAGGCACTTGAGGTCAGTGCCTTAAGCATGTGCTAAAAATGAAGCAAATGCCAGCCTGGCCTCCAAAGGATTTGTCACCTGCATAATGGTTTGCAGGGTCCTTAAAAATGTGAACTTGTGGAACAGATTTGCTACTGGTGTAAGGTTAGTGCAGCTGCTCTGGAAAGCTGAATGATGCTGAAAATACTTTCAGTGGAATTACAGAGAGTCTGCACTGTCTTTCCCTCTTCTTGTCCTGTGCCATGCTGTTACTCTGTGGTGTGTAAAAATAAAAAAAATCAAAAGTTAGAAAAACGTTTCTATAATTTTAATTGTTCACATGCCATTTAGGGTTCAACAGGACTATTGGCATCTCAGTAAGAAGCTGTGTTGTTACAGCTTTATTTTTTTTGGTTGATTTTGTGGGGTCATATTGCGATGCTCTTTCACATTTGCTTGATAACAGGACATCTGTCATGTCACTGCCCAGGAAAACAGCAGCTGCAAATTGAAAAAGACAGAACTTAGGTACCCTAGATTTGCAGGATAAAGTGGTTTGTATTGGGAAGCTATAGAGAAAGAAACCTTGAGGAAAAATAGAAATTTTTCTACTCAATCTGATTTTTTTTCACTGTGACAATGAACTTTGTTTTTCCTCTTCCTAAGGAAAAAATGTGTTACATTCCTTTCTTTATCGTATTTTTATGTTCCTTATAAAGGTGCCCCTCTAAGTCATATGTTGACTATGATAATATATTCTTGCAAGCCAGGTGGCAAATTTTTTTAACAGTTAAAGATCTACTTCAAATGCTCCATTCAGCATGAATTCACAGTAGCTGTATTGTGTATCTTTTTGCAATTAAAACTATAAAACTAATCCGATCACATTGGACAGATTGCAGATTCTTCTGTAGTGCTTTTTGCAGATATTTGAAACATTCTCTTTGCAAATTCTGTTTAAGATTGTTATGGTTTAGGGGCAGCTTTATTGCATTTCAGAAATAATATCCTGTAAAATGTCTGTAACAAGGTATTTTATCTGAAAGCCCATTGTAGCTTTCTTATTATGAGTTTTAAGCTTCTGCAACAACAAAAGGGTTCTTATTCATATGTATACTATTGCATTCATTCCTCTAATAGCAGCATTCCATCATATCAGCCTAAAAATAGGCAAACAATTGCATGGAGTACTTGTTATTCATCCTTGATTTTTTTTTATTTTGTTGTTAGATATCAGACTTTTGGGTAGTCATATGGAGTATTTGCATCAAATACAGAAATAAAACTTGTTTTTTCTTAGTATACACATGCTTTCTATCTGTGTCTCCTAGGGATATAAAAAGTTACTGGTTTAGTTACATTGGTCATTTTTATTGCCTTCCTGAAGACAATGGAAATTGCACAAGGCTCCATATGAAACTGTCTCCAAGTGTAAATTAAATCTGTGGTTTAGTCTGTTGTAAATAGAGAAGAATGTACTCTTAGATAATAAATCTTTTTTCTGTATATCAACAAGTTGTCTATTTTTTTCTTCCTAGATACACCTTTAGTTAAAATCATTTCTTCCAATTCATGGCCTGAAGAAGGACAATCTATAATTTTGACTTGTGAATCCAAAGGAAAACCAGTGTAAGTGATTTAACAAGTAATATGTTTTTTGTTATTTTACTTATTCTGCTGTGACTGCAATCCTCGGCTGCAGAAATCTACTGGCTTTGTCTCCTCCTGGGGTGTAAAGTACTCTCTGGTATAGAAAACCCCTTGAAGCCTGTCTTCATTAAGTGTCTATAGAAGATTGGTCTTTTACTTTGTCATCTGTTTTAGTTTTCAGGAAGAATTCCAGCTGTGAGATTTTTTTTTTTTTCCCCATCAGGTATATCAACCTGAAAGGTGTGCAGGTTTATTCTACCTCTGTTTACATCATTAAATTGATGATAGAGGAGAAAACATCTCATGAAAATCTTCCTACATCAACCAGCCTCAGAAAAAATATCTTGAACTGTGGCTGTCATTTACAGGGGAATTTGAAGTTTAATTATATGCGCAAGTTGGCTGCCTGTTTCTACCAGGATTTGGAAAGATGTAGCCTGCTTTAAGAGTATAAATTGTTTTCCTTGGGAATTAACATATTTGCTATAAATATCTTTAAAGACAAATCTGCAGAGGTTAACACAGAATCTACTACTTAAATAGACTTGACTCTTAAAAACAATAACTGCTCAGAGGGGCTGGTTTATATTTACTCGTAAATATATATATATAAATAATCCAATTGCTTAATATTAAGTTGTTATGAATCAAGTTTCTTAAATATTGACCTTCTGCTCAATGGATCAATATATAGTGTAGTGATGATACACAGATTTCGAATGGTCTTGAAAATGGTAATGGAATAATATTTTGAGTCTAGAAAAGGTGTAAATCGCATGACAAAAATCATGTCACTTATGGCTGAATTTCTCCCTGGTGTAACTTAAGTGACTTCATGGAATTGCTTTATGTAGAAGCCTGAAGTCAAATTTAGGTCAAGTAAGGCATTTAAGTCCAAAATTTCTATTTTGAAAAGCTCTTCTGAGTTATGCCTGGCATAATTTAAACTCCATAGGTACTTTTTTTTTTTATATTATGTGCCTGCATCATTTTAAAGCATCTACTCCATCCAGATCTTGACTGAGTGAGCAGCTACATCATGCTTCTTCCCTGCTTGAGACCAAAACACTGGAAGTCCATCCAATTAGTCTGACCTGATGCTCCATGTAATTGGTCTTCTCTGTACCTGTGTACTTCTGATGTGTGTGTGTGTGTGTGTGTGTCTGGGAAAAATACTTCTGTAGGTAACACAAAAATCCATTGTGATCCATCTCTTTCTTTTATAATGTACCTAAAGGAGAAGGAATGATCCTTTTATCTCATATCCCTTGAACGTTCCGCTGAGTATGAAGAGGTAGAGTCTGTTTCCCCCTTATTTTCAAAATCTGATGAAGATGTGCAAGTGCTTCATTTTAGGAAATATGTCAGCACTGATTGCCCTGAGTGCATCATTGGCTGGGTGATATTTAGCATTTTTCTTACCTCAGTGTTTTCCTCATGACTTAACAGGTGACAGTTACATGTGAAGTGCTCTTTTTGGCTAGTAGACTTGAGGTATTCTAGCCCCAGTCAGGTCCTCACTCACCAGCAGGATCAGGGAAATAATCAGAGGAGTAAAAGTGAGATACCTTGACATATACAATATTTTCTTTTTGGTATGCATGATATTCTGGACATAATTTATACCATTAGCAGACACTAGTTAAAACTTAGTAATTAAAAGAGAGCTTCATTAAAGGTGTTTACTGATTTGTTCATTTATTTTAAGTAAAGCTGTGTTCTGTCCTTAAAGTATTCAAATGCAAAACTTAACATGTGGAAAAAAAAAATCTTCACATTACAGAATTATCAAGACAGGGGACCTGTATGTGGAAGCCTTTGGGACACAAATTTTTTGCCATTAAATGCACCTCTAAT
Source organism: Leptocoma aspasia (assembly GCA_013399835.1). Classification (NCBI taxonomy): domain Eukaryota; kingdom Metazoa; phylum Chordata; class Aves; order Passeriformes; family Nectariniidae; genus Leptocoma; species Leptocoma aspasia. The sequence goes on along the minus strand of VXAX01007475.1, from coordinate 827,672 downwards.
TGTCCAGGCCACAGGCCCTGCCAATATCAGCCGCTTTATATTGCTTCGTTAGGTCAGTCTCTCATGGCACAGGGCCAGTAATAAATAGGCATCCTCCTGGGAGCAGTTTGTGGCTTAGCATGGGAAACAGGAATGTCATGCTCTCAACCTGCATTGTGAGTACCTCTGGCTGGGGGAGAGAGAGGAATTGGAGAGGTCCACAGAGCCCAGATATGTCAGTGTCACAAGGTAAGGGATGAACTGGGGAGAGCTCAGGGTCCTTCACAGCCATTTGCACACTATGGGTTAATTTCTATATACTTTATGTCACAGATACAACAGTCTCTCCTGTTTCCTGTAGGCAGCAGTAAATGAACATTTAGAGGTGCATTTCTCTTGCATCCCAAAGCAATTTTCACAAGCTTCAAAATGGCATTTGAGATGAAAACTGAGAAAGGGTGAAGCCAGGTGGTGGCTGTGGTGACATTGACAATACTGATAGCTGCTGCTGAGTAATTCTTTCTCAAAGGAGAAAGGCAGGATGAGGCTAAAGCTAGAATGTACTTACACCATCTTACAGCTCATCACCAAGCCCTTCCTGGAAGGGATTCTGTCCCTCAAACCATCTGCATCATCGTTACCCTGATGCTGTGTTTCCAATCTACAACACAGTCCTGAGGGAAAGCCCTTCCTAACTTACAGTCCTGTAGCAGGAAATGGGAGGGAAGACTTGCTGAAACCAACACCTCTGGGAAACCAACTGCACTCTGCATCCTCCAGGGATACAGCAGAGGGACAAAGAACAACTACAACTAGTTGTAGAGCAACTACAGCCATTCTACTAGCGGTTAGATCTAGGGCTCTGCTGAGGTTTCACAATTTAGGGTGTAAGATTTCTCTTGGCCAGTCATTAGCCATGGCTTTAGTCAGGAGGAAAAACGTCCTCGGACCTTTGGATGTGAGCAGCATCAGTTGTCACAGCGTGTGAGATGGGCTAGGATTATCCCAGCCTCTGGGGTTTCCAGCTGCTGTGGATGGGTTCATGTCACCCCACATTTGTGGCCTTGGTACAGAGATCCCAGTGTTGGAACAGGGATGCTGAGAGTGGGCTGAGAGGGAGAAGCTGGGGGCATGGGAGAGAGGGTGGAGAGGAAGATGGAAATGTGATTCAGTGAGGCAGCATAAGAGGGTGTAAGACAGACTGCACTAGTTCTGTAACTGTGCTGTTTTACCTCTCTGCTCATCACTGGGAGGATGAGGATGGCTCTGGCTCCAGTCAGACCCTGTGCTAATTCCTGTTACTTTGAGGCAGGAGCTGGAAATGACCTTCTTTTGGGTAACCACTGTGTTGCTGCTGTGGAAGTGGGATGATACCAATAAAAAGAGCAGGCCAGGCTTCCTGCCTGTTCTGTGGTGGTTTTGCAGAGGCAGGCCACATGGATTTGATGATGTTCTGACCCAATTGTGTAGCACTTCAGGCACCAGCTGTGAGAAACAGCAGCAGAAGACTGGTGTTTGGAGTAGTGTATGAATAAATCTATCGCATTTTCAATTAAATTTTTCTGTTGATGCAAAGGAAAAAAGGAAATATATTCATCAGTTTACCACAGATAAACATGACTCACTCTAGGAGTATTCCCTATTGTGTGTAATATTGTAAGGGAACTTGAGATACAGCATTTGTGAGGGTTTTGTCCAATTGATAAATGCCTAGTTGGTAGAACAAATTTAAGAGTTTCCTTTTGGAAAGCTTTGAATATGTGTATTTGTGTTAGCTTAGCCTTTTCTTTTGCAAGACTTAGTCGCTGGTTTCTTCACCCTGTTGACAATTTTGATAATAGTGATGTCCAGGATTGTTGTGTTTTGGGTTGGTTTTTTTTTTTTTCCTCCACATTGCAGGTAAAAATGTATTTAGCCATTTCTCTGCATAACTGAGGTCAAGACACTCTGTATTTGATATGACTATTCAATAGCATTCCTTTTTTGGAGGTACTGTTGTGTAGTTTCAAACCAAATTGAATTACTTCTCTTTTCAATTCTTAGCACTCTTTTCTTTTCCAGTGTTTTTGGATGGATTCCTGGACAGTTGTCAGTCTGTAACATTTTAATCAATGAGCTTGCCTAATATATCTGTAAGGTGTTGTTGAATCTTCTTAATTTATTTCTTCTTTTAGTATAATATAGTTTTACCAAGACTTGGTTTATTTTCCAAAGAAGGAAACGTAATTAAACTTCAGAAATTATAGACATCCTTTTTATGTAATGTCTAGACTTTTCTGAAATCATATTGCCTGACAGTATTTTGAGAATTTTAAAATAAACATGAGGTAACTGTAAAAAAAATATAAAAAGTAAAAAACAAAATTATCATTTACAGTCATCCATGCTTACAAATTTTTTTAAAAGCCAATGTTTTCTTATTGCAAGCTGTAACTTCTATACACTGTTGTGTCTTAGCAATATAGTCTAGTGACTCAAAACTGCCCCAAAGTAAATTCAAAAACTGACCCATAATGAAAGAAAGGTTCAATATTTAATATTCTTAGTCAGTACTCTCATCAAAGCATGCATGAAATATGTGAGTTTAAGTCAGTGTCATTTCAGGAAAAAGGACGTCAAAATATAATGGAATAATTAGGGCACAGGAAACAAAGAGAGTTAGCTGTCTCCTGTGTGCTTTAGAGAAATGTCTTTCCATTCCATGCAGCTCAGGGGAATCATAGTACAGTTGGTTGACTAATGTAAAGTGAATATTTGGCCTTGTTTGAGATAAATAGGGAAGATTTTTATTTCAGAAAGCTCACATAGCTATCCTTCATTAGAATAACATTATTTGTGAGCTCATGGAAGTTACAGAGAAAAGCACAACCAAAACCAAACATTAATATGTACAGAGTAGTATAAAGTATGGACAAATGAACATTTTAATGTAAGAAAAGGTGTTCATTTTAATAATGGGTGCACACCAAAGAGCCAGGTTTGGGCTATAAAGTCACTGTGAATGATGTGTGTGGTGTCTCCACACAGTGTCCTGGCTTTTCTAGCATCTGTTTAAAGAAGACTCCTTTGAGTGAGACAAACATTTTGCAAAGGTTGGTGGAAACAAATACCAATGATAACAGGTAACACACAGCACGCAGGGAACAGAGTGGCTGAGTCATTCTGGAAGAACCTGGCAGGGCTCTAGGTGAGACAGAGGAAAGCCAGTGAAGGGAGTTAACTCATATCCAGTCACCTGAAAGCAGCAGAGCCTGGATTCAAGCTGGCTCTAGTTAAATCTGCTGTTAGCCAGGACTTCCAGGTCCTTCTCAGCTTAGGTGTTGGGTGTTATATCCTTGCTGGAGTTCCCTGGCTCCCATGAGGAACCTGTTGGCCCATTCCTCCAGGCCACAGAAGCTCCTCTGAGCAGTGGCCTCCCCTCAGATGTGTCAGTAGAGCCAGCTTAATGGGCACATTCCACCACCTCCAACAGGTCTTGGGTATTAATGAGTTAAACAGTACCCAGGGTAGACTCCTGAAGGAATCTGCTTTTAACCATCCCCTGGGCAGAGCGTTCCTTCGGCTCCATCAATGGCCCGGCCAGTTTTTCACCCGTGGAGTGGTACAGACGTCCAGGTGACAGTGAGATCCCAGCCTAGGTACAATGAATGTCACTGGAGACAGTCACCAAAGACTTGCTAGAGTAAGAGTAGACAACACGCACCGTCTTCTTCACCTACAGATCCTGCCATTTCTGCAGAGTTTTCACATGTTTGGTAGTTGAAAAAATTATAGAAACATTTATTTCATTAATAATTTTGTCACAGGTTTAAAGATGAAAGGTTTTGTAAAGAAAAGAGGAGAAAATCTCTTCCTTCATCTGAATACTTGCCTCAGTTCAAGCTAATTCAAAACTGGAAAGACATCTGAACCTAAGTAAGGCATTTTGAGAAATACTAGGAGGGGCACATTTGAATTTCCTGATTTTCTTTGTATGATGAGAAATATGATAATGATTTTCTTCCTGAAAACTGTGGCAGGATATAACCTTTGGAGAGGATTCTGGACTCCTTCAGTGCAACAGTAATTATGAATGGTTGCTATGAATTATCTGTATGTCTTATTTGATGTATACCCTCAGAAGAGAGAATTAGAATTCCTTCATACTATTCATATAGTTTTTTAATTTTTTTTTTTTTTATTTCCCATACTATCTGAGAACTTAGCAAATATTTAAATGTCTATTTTTACCACACTTTTGTATGATTAGATTATTCACTTGCCTCAAATATACAGCTGGGAACTGAAGCAGCAAAAAGTCCTAATTTCAAAATTGACAAATAGGTGTTGTATATTTTATGTCTAACATTGATCACAGTCCCTATTTTCCCAAGAGTATTTTGGGATGACACAGCACCCACTCAGGAGATAGGTTATCCTTGGTTTGGGTTGTAACAGGGAGTTCTTAGCCCACCTACAAACCTGTGCTCAAGAATGAAATCAGAATCTAGGGCAGAAAATTGTGGAAACCCACTTGACATTCAGCTGTTAACATTTTGGTGTAAGCAGTTTGCCCATATTGCTTTGAAACTGCATCCTAATGGCAGGTTTAGCCTCTTAATCATTAGTCTAATGGCCAGCCTTTTGTCCATGGACAATTTTTTCTGTCCTGCTTTGATATGATGCACTTCCTGGCTTCTCTGGCAGGTGAGATGGAGGTTCTGTAAGAAATTAGCTCATTTTCTACATAGATTTTTTTCACTGCCATCTGGGTTTGTGCCATGAGTACCTAGCAGCCTAGAAAGGAATGCTGGTACCAATTCTGCCTATATGAATTATCATAATGAATCTGGAAAAGCATCCATGTTTCTGTGTTTATAAATCACCGTGCGGAATGAATCCACAGTTCAAACTGGAAGCTCAGGCACTATCAATAAATATTAATGAATTGGAAAATTGGATGGATTTGTCCATACCAACAATGAAATATTACTCTTGCAAAACATGAATGTGGTATCAAAGTATTTCTCCCTTAAGCTTCATACACATTTGTACATAAGAAATCCTGAATTGTAAGAGTCTCTAGTTTCTCTGGAGAGGACCATCTACAAGTCAAATCAAGTAAGTTAAAAAAAAAAAAAAAAAAAAAAAGGGGAGGGTTGTAATTTAGGTACTAGGTACTGGAATTTCACTGTTTTATGTTTAGATCTTTGTCTCAGCAGAAAGGTGGATGGTTTTGAACAAAACTGCTGTGCACTTAACTAAAAGGAGGCTCCGTGATGTTCTCTGCCTTGATCCCAGAACTAGCATTAGCTGAAATATTTTTATCTGCCGTTTATTTTGGCTTTATGCCTTCTGAATGCTCTGAGTTTGCAGTGAAATTTCCAGGGACACACGTCGCACACACGTTTGGGCAAGGTTCTGTAAATATATGCTTGAATAAATACCTACATATATAGGACAGGGTATTGTGTCTGTGGATATAGACTTGGAGAAGGGTAAGAAACCCTCCTCACAGTTCTCAGCCCTGTGTTCCTTGTCACTGGGAACAGCTCTCAGGACTGCTCAGACTCTCCTAGTCCTGTCTTTTGTCTTGCTCTCTGTCCATTCCAAGCTATCTTTCTTTGAATTTGGCTTGTTCAGCAGTAGCTAGAGCCTGTCTTCTGCAAATACCACTACTATCTCTGTCCTACCTGTCTCTTTGCCCTTGTGATAGTTTCTTGACATGTTTTTACTTTGTCTTTTTTTTTTTAAACATTGCTGTTTCATCTCTGTATCTTTATCCCATTTAGGCTGTCTGTATGCTTTTTTCTGTTTGGACAAGTGTGAGCTTCTGTTTCTCCAAAAGGAACTTTGTTTGAGTAGGTGATTGTTAACTCAAACCCAGCCTCCTGTTAATTTAATCTGATGTGATATATCCCATGTCAGCTGATGTTAATCACTCTGTTTCCTGTGGTCATTGTCAACCACAGAGAAATATTGACCAATTTTTGAATTATTTTAATTTTGAAAGAGTTCATGCCAATGATATCCCCTGCCTTGATTTAGTGCACATCTATTATAAGCTATATTTAATGAGTGCTCACTTTCAGTAAAATGTTCTAAAATTCTATGAACAATATCATATGAATTGTAGGAAAAAATCTGCCTGGTGAAGCTTTCCAGATAGGTCGTTTGTCTTTGAAGGTAAAGGCAATTATTTTAAAGGATTGTGTAAATATTCAGCTTGAGAATTTCTACACCAATATATCATTGACATTACACTTCTACTGTAGAATTATGCCATGATGTAGTAGATAACATATTATGAAGCAGGTAACATTTTTTCTGAGATACAGTATGTATATTCAATAGATTACATTTCAGTTTGTATTAAACATCCTGTCCTTCTGGGAGTTTGTATCTTCTTTTCACAGCTGGGACATTCTGCACTTTTTTGTAATTTTTCTTTTCCCCAGTATTTTTCAGGAAGCAGGGAAATTGGTGTTATAAAAAGTGTGACACAAAAAGAAGCAGGTGGAAGCATTAGTGGCTGTCTGAAAATTACACTTTACAATAAAGCCTCCTGCAGTGCCTAAGAACTTCCCCTTTAGTGTCCTGTAAAATGATCACATTGCCTAATAGGCTCAATTCAATAATTGCTTTTCCTCTTTTTTAAGCATCCCTTTTTTGCAGTGTTTACCCATAAAAGTGCAGAAAGTACAGTATGAAAAACAACTGCACGCAGCATTTTTTTAGTGCTCATTAAATCCATTTTGCATGTGTATGGCTTTTGAAATAATTCTTTACCTTGCTCTCAGGTGGAAACACATGCTAAAATAAAAAAGGCCTGTGGAATAGAATAATACATAAAATTGAAATACAGAGCAGGTGATTCTAAGTACTAGACTGCAAGTTGAAACATGAGAAAGAAATTTTGGGAGAGAATGTGATGTTCAGCCTTTTAGATACTTCAGTTTCTGTAGACAAGTGTTTTTCTACAGTTACACATAAAATTAGAGAGTTTTTGAATCAACTGCTAGCAGTAGAACACAAAAAGGCACATCAGTATAACTTGTTCAGTGTAAGTCATGCTGATTATACTGATTATGCTTCACAATTCAGGAATGTTTGTGGCAGATGTTATGTGGAGCACCCAATGTCACGGGGAGCACCAGCTCATTGAATATCTGCATTTTTACCCCACATTTACAACAGCAGAGTACCCTGAGAAGATGTATGTGGTGTAGGCTAGCAGGGTAAAACACCATCCTTCTAGAGGAGCTTAACACTGCTCTTTGATGAGCAGAACCTCAGAAAAAATGGAGATGGGAAGATAAATGGGGTTGTGGTTCTGACAGGCATGACAGTAAGCAGTAAGAGAAGTAATAGATTGTGTTAATTTATTATTAGTGTAACAAATTATTCATTGTCTGGCCAAGCTAGTCTTTGCATTGCAAGGAAGATCTTTGAGATTTCTCAGACCTGAGTTTGGCTGGTTCAAAATGAAATTTCCACATCCATGATATTCTAAGTGCCACAGTAAACTGCTTCCAAAATTTACATTATTTAAGAGCTGAGGAAAGACTGAGTCTGAGATTTTTCAGTCTTGCACAGGAGAATGCTGCACCAGAGTATTTTCCTCCAGGGGCTGCAGGACAACCCCTGCTCCTGCACCTGGATCACCTCTTCCCATTGTTTTGGTTTACTCCTGCTTGGGATTGTCATTTTTAGGATGGAATTGTAAAGATTTACCAAGGATTAAGAAGTGCTGGTGGGATGGACTGTGATACCCTGTGGTAGGAGGGGGTGTGGGAGGGAGGTAAGTGGGAGACAGATCAGTGTTTCTATTTACTCTTGCTTTTGGATAATGATTTTTTGTTGTGTTTGTTTGTTTGTTTGTTTGTTTGTTTTGGGGGTTTTGTTTGTTTTGGTGCGTTGTTGTTGTTGTTTGGTTTTTTTTTACTTTCTATTGCTCTCAAATATCCCTAACCTACCTTTCTACCTCGTACACACAGTTTCTAGAATCTTCCAAAGGGTGGCACAGACTGAGGGATCTCTCAGCACCATCTTCATTCAGCTCATTCTTTAAAAAGTATTTATTTGCTGTTTGCACCTAGAGGCAAAAAATAAAGTCTGGGCAATTATATGGTAATCAACATCAAAAAGGGGAACTACATAAAAATTAAGAATCTTGTTAAAAAGGAGTTACAAGGTTACAGCTAAGAGAATTAAATCTTTCCAGGCAGCCTGAGGACTATGTTAGAAAAATAAAAAAAGCATTTAGAACCACAGGGTCAACACATATCACCTAGCAGAATCCCTTGAGAAGAAGTAGTTGGTGAGACTAAGCAGAAGAGAAATCAAAGTAATAAAAAGGGCAAATTTATAATTTGAAAAGTTGAAGTTGTTTTCCAAAGGAAGAGAAGATTCTTAGATCTTGGCAGATTAAATATAAAAATTCTGTAAGCCAAACCACCAAAAAAGTAGGAATATTAAAGGAATAACTAGAAAAAAAACTTGAAAATAAAAGTGTGTTTTTTTTTTTTTTTTTTTTATTAAATAATGGAAAGGCTGTCAGTACACTTTTACTATCAACTGAGAATCAAGGTTTACAGGGAAGCCAGATGGATTTGCTACATCCATGTTTTCTGTGGCAGAGGAAACTGGGTACATTACAGACTGATTCCCTCTTTTCTCAGGTGCTCACCAGCAAGATTTCAATGGGCTGTGGAGGTGGTTGTGGAACAAACAGGCAAAATGAGCAGTAGGAAGTCAGCAGGACCAGAAGGTTTTACCCCAGCATTCAAAGGAAATTCAGGGATGAGCCTGATGAATTATGAACTGTGACAGGAAACTTAATGCTTAAAACCACCTGGCTAGGTCAGGACAAAAGAGCTTCAGGACAGATCCCAGAATCTGTAGAACTGACATCTTCTCAAATAATAAAATTTATAAAAAGGATTAGAATTAGGAGACATCTGAATAAAGAAAAAGTTTCATGGGGTTTGGATTTATTTTGCAGAGGGAAAAGCCTATTTTATAAGCATTTTTTAAACAATCTTTGAAGGACACAGAAAATACACCTTGGCCTATTTGGTATAGAAAGGAAATATTGCAGATGTTTCCAAAATTGTAAATGGTACAGAGGTAGTAGTTAAGGATTGCTAGTTCATTCTCTCTACAAACAGAAATGTTTAAGAGTAAGTTAAACTAATAAGAACCAGCTTTGTTGCCAAGCAAGGACATAATTTTTCATAAAATGACTTTGGGAATTTGTTGTCGATGGATATGACAGATGGTGAAAATTCACAGTAATTCAAGGGAAAACTGCCTAAGTTCATGAAAAGGCAAGTCCTTAAGGTTTACAGAGTATTTTTAAACTGTGCTTGGTATCAGAAATGCCTGAGATCTGTGCTTGGCCTGTCCCCTAGACATCTGCTTATCCCTGGTGTTGGAGATAAGGGACTGGGCTAGCTGAACTTTTTGTCTGACTCAGTACAGCTGCTCCTTCGCTGCTGAGCGTTGAACAGAGGCTGTTGTGGCTTGCTGGGACTGGATGCTGATGGAGCTGCATCCCATGGAGAGCTTGAGGATATCTCCTTTACAGTGCTAAAATTATTACCATGAAGGTACTAATGAATAATTTTCTGTGCGAGGGAAGTTTGTGTGAACTAAAGCACTCCCCTCTGTCTGGAGATAACAACACATTCGGGAAAAGAAAACAAACTTCTCTAAGTAAATAATGTTTGTCTCTTTTTCCCTTTATTGTATTACCATTTCAGAAGTTGTTTTTGGATGCAAAAGAAATTGACACAAACCATGGTATAGAACTTAGCTCTGAAATACAAATACTTGTAAGTTCACAGTGTATTATTGTTAGGATATTGTTATATTATCTTGAAAGCATAAAATGTTTTATTATTAATTATGATTCAATACAATGTGCTTCAACAGCTGCTTTTTTTGACAATGGTGAAAAAAATAACTGAGGTACACAAATTTTATGGTGTATTTTTATTTCTTTGGTGCCCCTATAAACTGTTGTATATAGCAACAAATATTTACTTGCTGAGAGGCCACAATTCAACAGAAGATCTTAGAAATGCCAATTGCTGTGGCTAGTTATTAATGGTTTCTTATCTGATGAAAAGAGGATATTTTGCTTCATCTCCCAGACTTCATGATGTTCTCTCATGCATTGAAAGTGAAGAAGTGCATACCTTGGTTAATGAGGGTTGGTACTGAAGTCCTTGCTTGTCATCCAAGATGCAACGCTGGTGCTTTTATCAGCTCTCTGGGTGTTGTCACTGCACCTCAAGTGCAGGAAGGAATTTTAGTTTAATGAGGCTTCTCCTTGACTGTGTCTTACATCAACAGCAAATGATTTCAAACAAGTAGTATTTGGACAAGCAAATAACTGTGAATGAGATTTTCCAACTGTTTACTTAATGGAAAAAGTGGAAATGAATCAGCCACTCTTCATTTTCCTCTTTGATTCTCATGCCAGCAAGCATTTGACCTTAACTGAGAAAACGCAGCTGGCGTTTCTTAGATGGGATTTCTCAGCTTATTGTAATAACAGAGACAAAGTTTCTCTGTTATTCTCTGTATCTCTGAATGTTGGGACACAGTGAAGGCAAATTCAAAACAGTGCAAATTAGGCATGGGAACATCCATCAGTGTGGCAGCCTGAAATATCTAAGCAGTTGAAAATCAGGACTTGTCAAAGGGAAAAAAAAACCCTCGTAATAACATTTGCTCATTAATTTCATTATATACCCTTCAGACCTCAGCTGGCATTGAGGCTATGATGACAGACATAATGAAAAAGGACCTGAAAACGTGGTGTGACAGCAGTTACTGCCTACTTCTTGTTTTTTGCAGTCCCAACCGTTATCTCTATGTGGCACTTCAGCATAACCTATGTAAACCAGGCTATCTTAAGAAAATGTACCTTTTTTAATCCTGTGACATGAAAATGTAAAACATTTAAAACCGGTGGTGCTGAAGCTCTTTCTGCTATTTTTTCTCTGTTATTTCTGGGAAATCAGTATTTTCCTCGGTGCTTGCTCCCCTGGCTGGGGATGCAGCATGCTTGTACACTGGTGTGAGGAGACACGCTGTTAGAAACAGGTCTGAAGATGTGCCAGATGAGAAGATGTTATTTTCCCCTGTTCTATGACATGCATAGTAACTAAGGCGTGCACATCCTATCATTGTGCTTTGTTGCAGCTTTCCTATCCCCAGCAGCACTTCATTAACATTAAGAACATAGTTCCTGGTTAATCCCAGTAATTTTTAGCAGCCATTCTGATGCATCCACTTGAGCACCATATTATCTTAATACTGCTGACATTTGCATGTCTTTGAAATACATTTTTTTCCAGATATTGTCCATTTAATCCATGGCAGTTTTCATCATCCTTTGTTCTTATAGTCATGCTTTACTTACAACTGATGAAAAAGAATAATCTACTAATTTCTCAATAGCTCTTAAAGGTTAAGAAGGAATCAACAATGTGTAAACAGCAGCATAGGAAGCCCAAAGATTTAGCTGTTTGAATACTGACTACATAATTAAAAACATATAGAGGCAAAATTATCGTGAAACCAAGCCATTAAGATTTCAATATTTAATCAACAATTTTTCATGTGAATAAAATTGTTACATGCCATTCATTTATCATTTCAGCTGTACTCTGACAGGAAAGAAAAAGCCTTTAGGAACAGCGATAAAATATTTAAGGAAGGTTTGACAATTATTCTTTAATATTCACTTATCTGTATATAGTTTCTCCTCTCTTCCCTTCCCTGCTCTTATCTGAGAGAGTAGGTCTTAGCTTATGAGACTGAAAGGGATTTGTCTTTGTAATTTGCACATCAATATATGGCACCAATCCCAGGCAGAACAGGGGAAGGGTGTAGATTATCGGCGTGCTCCATTGCTGATCCAAAGTACTTCCAGCTCCAGAATTTTAAAGAAGCTTTCAAGGCATCATTGTTTTCCTGTGAGTGGACCCCACTTCTTTCCCTGTGTGATTGCCTGGCCATCAGTTTGGTTCTTGGCTCTGCTGGATTTCCATTCTCTGGATGAGGGGGCAGCTCCACAGTTCTGCTGCTGCTGCCTTCCCCTCCTGCAGCAATAAGGGAGAGACACCTTCCAGAGGTCTCTGTCCCCTTGCTTTCTTGCACAGTCTCCTGAAAACAAGGCTGTCACTTTTCTTTAATGACTGCTATGTCGTTAGGTGTGTCTCATCCATTGCCTGTGAGAGCTGCTGCAGGATGCACGGCAGATGAGACATTGCGCATCCCCCTGAACATGAGCAGCATTGTGCAACCCGCCCATATCAGGCCTTTGGTACAGGAATTCTGACACAAAACCAGCCTCCTTGCTGCTTTAGAGGGATTGGAAAGCACCTTATCTAATCTGGGACCAAGTGCAGGCCAACCTGCAGGTGTTTCCTGGGAAGTGTTGCCTACTGCTTTGTCCTTGAGCTATTCCCAGTTAGCTCCCAGTGGCCATCACCCCTGCGAGGCCTCTGCTCTCCAGCAAGTGAGGCAGGATTTATGACATAAGATTATTTAATGTGCTTTGTTTGTTTTTTTGTTTGTTTGTTTGCTTGTTTTTTTGTTGTTGGGGTTTTTTTTGTTGGGTTTTGTTTTGTTTTTTGTTTTTATTTTTCTTTCCTGCTGCTGTACTGGCTTGCACCTCTCCTTCTGCCTTTTTAGCCTCAGGAATTTCTTTGAAAGACATGTTATACTTCTGTGGAGGACTTTTCTTTTTTCCTGGTTAAAACTTAAAAGGGATATAAATTATTTATAAACCGGTGAGGTAAAATGAACAGTATAGCCATACATGCCATTGTTTTTTAAAGACAAGGTTTTAAAGCAGACTTCTTATTAAAGCTTTTGTAAACTGTAGAGGTTATAGTTTTTCCTCTGAACTTAAGATGTCTTGAGCCTCAGACTTTAATATATATATATTAAAAAGTGTGGTTATTAGCTGGCTACTGAAAATGTTCCAAAATACTTGGCATTTTGATTTGAACTACTAAAAATGCATTAAAATGTCCAGTTTTTTTTCCAGATTTATTGTGAAAAAATAAAAAAAAAAAAAAAGTCAGTGCCTATTCCCTGACCTGATGGTGTATTTAAAAGAGGATTACCCATCTTCTTTATGGTATGCATAAGTTTAACACTATTCTTCAGTTCTATTTGCTCCTAAGTGGTGGCCTGGCCTTGAAAATTTGGAAATATGGCAACCTCTTCCTGCTCCATTTTTTGCTTCTAGATTCATAAGTGATGGAAGACATAAATGAATTAGTTCAGCAAATTTTGCCTTTCATGGATACAACTGTTTGCCTGGTGCAGAAATGCCTGGAGAAGTAATAAAGGAGCAGAAATGCCCAGTCTGTTGTTTGGGAAGTTGGTCAGATTCAGAGAAAGAAAAAAGAAAAAAAAAAAAAAAAAAGAGGGGGGATGAAATGAGACACCAGAAGTTTGAATATGACAAATCTGGGAGAGATTTGTGTGAAGTAGGGTACCAGAAGGACAGGTTATAGAATAGCATCTCCCTCACAAGCTTTTGTTGTGTTTGTTTTTTGGCTTTTTGTTTTTTTTTTTTCCTTTTTAGACAATCTTTTTGTCCATTTCTAGCTTCCCTGCTGCTTACAATAGTAGAATACAAGGGATATTTCTGATGCAATTCACTGATAAGTTGTCTTCTGATTTCACATAAGTTCTCTTGTTGATCTGTCTCATGACTATGAGAAAGCCATTCCCCAAAACGTTATTCACAGCAGGGTTTTTATACTTCTCTGAGAAGACTGTGAATAATGCTGGAATTAGGTAAGAAGCTTCACATATATATATATATACATATATATGTGGATTAGGCACTTTTCAGAATATTAGTCTGATATTGCCTTGCCTTCTTGAAAATGACTAACAAAGGAAATGTTTTTTTTTTTGTGGGGGGCAGGGGGTACATGATATACACAAAGGGAAAAACTAGAGGTAAGTAGTTTCAAAGAAGTTACAATTATAATGGCTTGATGATCAGCTGGGAAAACCTCTCCAGACAGAGAGCAGCAGCATTGCACAGTTGTGGTGAAGGTGGAAAGCCTTAGGTCAAAGGGTGTCCTAGACTAAAGGTTACTAAAGGATAAAAGGAAATGGATTATCAATCAGCCTGGTGAGAGGAAAGACAAAAAGAAAAAAAAAAAAAAAAAAAAAAAAAAAGGAGAATTAATGCAGAAACAGAACAGTCAGCTTTCCACAGGCAAAGGTTTTAAACCTGAAGGGAACCTTAATACCAGTTGCAAGGAAATTAGAGTGTAAATAGGAGGATATATGAATATGAAAAATTACTCTTTTACCCTCTAACAAGATATACTTTGGGTAGAAGAACGAATACATTTGCTTTGAAAAGACTCTTGATTCACTTTAATCAGTTGCTGTCACAGTCTGCTGAGGGATAAGGACTTTCAGCTGCAATTTTAGTCTACCATGTCAGCATGGTTAGCACCTGTAATCCAGCGAGGGTGAGAGGACTTCCTGATTTATCCAAAGCAAGATACAGGCAGGGAGGTCTGTCACCTAAGAGTAGTTGTGATGAACAAAGCAAAGGCTTTATCTATATTGGACAAAAGGTAAGAAATGGAGAGTGTTGGGTTTTTAGCTGGTTTGGTTTCTTTGTTTGCCTGCTTGCTTTCCATTTCTGCTTTTTCTTTTTTTTCTATTTTTTAGTGTTCTTTTTCTTTCCCCATAAAGGATGAATATTAGCACCATCTGAGATTTGTTTACTTCTTTATGCTTATTATTTAAGCACCTTTTTCGGAGACGTAATGCACTGCAGCTGTCTTAAACACTTCTTGTTGTTCCTGTTGTCTTTATAGCTGTAAATTCTTGTCAAATTTTTATGATATAAAAAGTTGAAATCTGTATTTAGTTGACACCTCATTTTGTAACATATTTTGGTAATTTAATTTTTGACAATTTAGAAAGCATTAGTATAGGGCATTATAAATATTTTTAGGCTACATTATGTCTACTGACAATGCTTAAAAGAGAAAAGTAGAGGCAAATGTAATAGTAGTCAATTCAGATGTTCAAAGCTTCTTTCTGAAAAAATAAGGGAACTATGAAAGGTACTTTGGATATTCTTTGCTAATTCTGCTGGTGAGAAAAACACTCTGTGAAGGTTACTCAGGTTTTGCAGAACTAGAAAATCACAGAGAGTTGTTATCTCATAAAATAAAATTCATCTATCCAAGCCTTTTATGAAAGGCTAGAGACTGTGGATATTGATGTTTTTGATAGATGAAATGCTCCCAAACCAGCTCATCCCAATATGACTCCTCAGACTGAGACTTTATATAAACAAGAGGTTCCCCCAGGGTTTAGACTTTCAAGTGGATGATTAACTGACAAAGCTAAAAAATCCAATTTCTTGATACAAAAGAACTATAAGTTTCAAATTAATGAAGCAATCATTCCCTTAGATGACTTTTCACATTGCACCAGGTTTTCAACAAGAAACACTCTGATAAATCTTGTGATACCTTTTCCATTACTCATTTGAGCATATCCACTAGATTATGTTTTTTATGGACTTCAGAGAATACAAGTGTACCCCTGTTTGGAGAACTAAAAGGTATTGCTGGAGAGGGCCCTACTCAAAATAATGAATTTATTTTTATCTTGCTAGTGTTCCTCAAATTCTTCTTCTATCTTTATTTTTGCCCACATTGGCTTCAAAATTTTGACAGGATGCTTAGATACCCAGTTGGATGATAATATCCTCAGTGAGACTGGATATGTAAGAAGGTGGCTTTGGGTTTTTTTGTTGTTGTTTTGGTTGGTCAGGGGTTTCTTTTTGAGTGTGATCTTATGGAAATGACAAGGTTATTCTATGTGCTATTATTATGGGTCAATAACTTGTCCAAGTGTTGTTTATTAAGGACTCAGTAAAGAACGCTTTGTCCATGACCCTTCTGTGCACAAAAATTAGAAAAGGGCAATGAAAATGCACAGAGCCAAGAAGTTTCAAGTGAAAATGGATTGCATTGCCTAAATTCACTTTGTTCAAAAAGAAAATGTAATACAATAGATATATGTATATTTGTAAATGAAGGGTAAGTTAACTATTATAGTTAAAGATACCACTAGAGAGGAGGATTATAAGAAAGCACTGAAACACCACTGTCCTTGTGTTAAGGGTGGAGAAAGGGACAGAAAATTGCCAATCTTGTCTTAAAATACTCCTGTGTAATTTCAAAGGCCTCAGCTAAAAAAAATAAATTAATGTAGACAAATATAATTGTTGACTTTCGTGTTATGTGAACACTTGTCAAAAAGGTAAGGCAGTGCCTAGGTGTTATTTTCCAATCAAGAGTGTGGTTTTTAATTTATTTTTTTCTAGCATATTTCAGTTTGCCCTTACCTTTCTCTCTGACTTGTTTTGAAAGAAAAAGATTTCTACCCTCAATACCAGAAAATAGTTTTGCTGTATTTACCATTTCTTTGTTCAGTTGCTTATAAGAAAAGTACCACAATATAAAACATGAATCCTTGTGGAGCTTTACACCAGTGTTTTATACCTTCATTTCAATCCCATTTAGTTCTGACTGGAAAAGAATACCAAATTTTGTTCATTCTAGGCTAACATGAAGACAATTAACAAAGTCAGATTTCTACACTAAAAACCCATTCCTTTTTCTAAACTTTTCACTGTATGTACAAATGGAAGGTACCGTTTGAACAAACATCCCTGTTCCAAATCACATAGGAATTGACAGTGTTATGGTAACTCATTAGTATTAAAAAAAAAAAAAAGCCTAAATTCTGTAATGTTAGAGATGTATGTGGGAGAGAAAAATGTGCAATATTAGGAGTGTACATATTTGCCAGGTGTTTTAGCATGTCAAACCTAAGTATCCCTTTCAATATGTTGGGTAAGAGCAAGAATCTCTGCCTGGGTCTGCACCTGTGGACACGTTTCAGTAGGATAAAATGTGGGGAATTCACACTTGTCTGTGCCTTGTGACAGAGAAGGAAAGCTTTTTCAGTGTTTCAGCTTTGGACAATGAAGGTACTAAGGCAATTGTGAAAGAATACCCAACGTGCTGTAAAGTTAAGATTCCTTTGCCCTTTTTTTTTGTGTAGTTTCTTTCCCTGCTGATAATCTCAGAAGATACCAAATTCTAACAAACAGAGAAAAAGGGGGAGAGACGGATCTGCTAAGTACTAGGCTGTCATAACTTACAACGAGGTTATAATAGGAAGGAGTGTTACTTACCAGATCCTGCAATATTCATTGCCACTTCTAGGAGATCAGTGAAAGACAGATAAAAGTAAATACCATTTTGCATGGCAGGCAGGGGAACTTCCAGACTTAGTTGCTACAGGAAGTGTAGTTGATGGGCATCATAAGCAGATTCCAAAAGATATTAGAGACATTCATAGGCACAGGTCTAAATAATAAGTGAATGCAAAAGAGAACAGAAGATGTGGCCTGCAGCACCCCTGACAGGAGGATTGTGGCTGCTGGCAGAGTGCAGGAGGAAGGGACAGCAGAAAATGGGTGTACTCCCCTGCTCCCCTTAAACAGCCATCCTGCTGCTGCTGACCACGGCAGCGTGGTGGCCTGGGTGCACGAGCATGTCTCATGTTCTTAGCTCACTCCTGCCTAACCAGTGAATTGTTTAGACCAAGTGTCTCAAAGCTTCCCAGCAGTGCAGGCAGAATTTAATTCTGTGGCTGTGACAGAATTGCTGCTTTAGGCAGCAGTGAGGTGGGGGGAGAGCTGTGCCTGGCCACCAGGGTGTGTTGGCTATGGGCCTGCTGCCCAGGAATTGCTCTGCTGCTGCCACAAATACAGCACAGGATGGCTGAATATTCACTCTTGATTAGCAGCTTCCCCAACACCCAGAGAATGCAAATCTGCCTCTCTCTATGCCCTGGCTTTTCAGCCACACATCATTTTGCAACTGCAGCTAAGTGCTCTGTGTAAGACCAGAGTTGGTGTATTACAATGTGACAGAGCTCCCTGAATAATTTATGTCTACAGCTCCATTTCATACTTATTTGTTATCCTATAGGTTTTCCCCTAGGATATGCCATCTAGTTTCAATTTAAAGCCTAAGTTCCATAAATTACTGCTGCACAGAAGTTGCTTTAACACGCCATTTATGCAGGTAATGGTGCACATTGTAGCAGAAGCGTTTCAGAGTCCCCACTCCTGAGATTACAGATCCACAGTAAGCTGGTAAATGGGAAACAATGCAGAGTTGGCCGGAAAATTGAACAAATCCACCTTAACATATCACAGCAAATCTCACCTTAATGCTGGGAACTCTGTAGGGCAATGTTTCTACAGCAGCATGGACATCTGGATTCCCTGCTTGAATTAAACAGAGAGAAAGTGTGTACGTCGTGTATCACGTGTGTGTGGATACCAGTTCATGAAATGAACTTAGGAAGAGGATTAAGACATATTTATGGTAAAGCATAATAAGGCCCATCACACCATCAGTTCTTAATCCTTGCTTTTATTCTCTAAGCATATGATTTTCTGGAAGAAATCAAAACTTCGGAGAATAGCCAGTCTAAGTACTAAGTTCACCAACGTTTTAACAGGGTGTCATCCAAAATATTACTAAAATGTGTATAAATCTATTATATTTCAGAATAAATATTTTTCTTTAAAGACTAATTTGAATTTTATACAAGTAAGTGCATTTCAGAAAAATTCCCTCTGTTTTACATGTGTTGCCTAACCCAACAGAAAATCATGTCATTACAACCACTAGAACTATTTTTCTTTTCATGAGGCCAAAATTTGGGTAAATGTTTCTCCTTAAGTATTTAGGCTTAATTCTTTTTCTTAGCACTTATTATATCTAATAGGCTTTAAACACCTGCTTCAAATTAGTGAAATTAAGTGTTTCTTGAGTACAACCAGTGACTAACCTGGCACCTGCTAATTTTATAACAGTGTATTATATTTTGGTTTATTACTGAGTCATACAACTGGCATGTTTGGATAGAGATTGATAGGTGGTTTATGTTGCAGAACGCTACAAGCAAGGTAGCACTGAATCCCCAGGCTGTGAATATCCTGCTGGAGTGACTGGTGTAAAAGGGCCTGAGATGCTCTGTCTGCTCGTTACATAGACAAGATTCATTCAACCAGCCTTTCATTCCCAGTTACAGTCCTGTCTTTTTGGTGATTTCCCTCATGTAAATCTGAAAGTATACCTTGTTACACACAAGTAAAGGCTGCATGGCAGTAATAAATACATCCTGCTGTCTGCTAGGCAGATCTCATGGACTGTGGAGCTTCTTGAGAGTCGCTAGGAAGGAGTTAGCTGTGCCTTGCCAGCGGGAGGATGTGTTTGAACCTTCAGGACTGCCAGTTCCCTTCTCTGTGGTGCCCTTACCTTGCCTAGGGGGTTATCACTGCCAGGGCATTGCCTTTGGCCTGTTTGATGTGAGGGCAGCAGGAAAAAGAGGAAAGATTTCACAAGAAAAGAAAATCCAGGATTTCAAGTTAAATCTTACATTGCTTGTGCTAACATGTGAAACAAGGAATTATTTAAGGGAAGGATGAAGAAAAGGTGGGAAAAGGAATTGGCTGTGACACAACGCAGCAAGATGAACAAGTTCAGGTTGTGTGTGACACATGCTACTTTGGGACTGATACGCCTGGTTCAGGAAAAATACTCAGTGCATTCAAGTTCACTCGTGAATATGGATGGCCTTAGTAATTTAAGAATCCATTTACAAGCCACTTACACCCACATCATCCTATTTGCACTTACCTTGCCAAGCCTCTGTGGGCCCTGAAACCTCATGAGAACTATTATTTTTAATTTAGGAAAGATCTTGGCCTGTTGCAGTACCTGTCTGCTTCCTTTTTTATTTATCTTCTTTCTTATTTCTCTGCTTGTTCTTTCACTTTTTTTAGCAGTTCACATCCAGGATGGTAAGGTTGTACCAGTGACAGTTCATTAGATCCAGTAATTCAAATATTCTTGGGGTGGGAGGTGACTATATATACGTTGCTGATGCTGCTATTTCTTTTGTACATGTTGCATATACGTGTTTCATTTGTCTAAATAAATGCCTCACTTTGATCCAACAGGCCAGAACCAGTATTGTGGACAAAGGATGGTGGAGAACTACCAGATCCAGAGAGAATGGTTGTCAATGGCAGGGTTCTCAGCATCAGCTTCCTAAACAAAACAGACAATGGCACATACCGATGTGAAGCAAAAAATCCCATTGGCCGAAACAGCACAGAATATGTCCTGATAGTACATGGTGAGTGTGCTCTCCTTAGTGCATTCTATGCATATTTAACATTTCCACCTGACACAATCAGGTGCTTATGGTCATTATGGAAAGAATATAAAGAAAATTTGGAAGTGTAATTGCACTTTTATTGATGCTATCGTCTAGCTGTGGGGAATGTGTTGTCTGTCTTTTATTGGCACACCTCTCTTCTTACAGTTTAAACAAAATATATTCACTTATGCTGTGAACTTTTTGCTAAGTAAGCGCCTGTAAAAAATGTTTTGCAGTGTGTGGGTACTGTTTCACAAATACTTGCCTTAGGCCCAGCTGTTCAGATAAAGCTGGTTACAAAAGGTTATATGAAGAGAAATATCAGACAGATGTGTGCTTGAGTTTTTCTGCTTAGCTTTTTATAAACCACCAAAGACAGGACATCAGATATTTCACACAAGTTAGAGCCTGCTACTGAGAAAATTCAGCTCATACAAGTTAGCTGATAGCACCTGGCCCATCCTTACAGCCAGACCTCAAAACTGTGTCATGTCCTAAATGCTTTATGCTACTTCCAATAAAATGGAAAAATAGGAAGGTTCACATTAAATTACAGCTGGTTTTTTTTTTTTCCCCTAATAAATTAGGCAACAATATGTGTATATGTGTCATGTGAAAAAGCTAGCTGCCTTCTACATTGATCATGAAATATATTGATATAACTCTAGTAGGGGAAACTATAATACAAAATTAACATTTGCCTTTAATACAGCCTGGCAATTTGGATCTAGGAGTCTCAAAACATGATGTTCCCTTATCACAGGTAATTTCTGGAAGGTTATGATTTCCATAATTTGAATTTTAATATAAGAGAATATAGAGGCAGAACCTCCACTTTGGTTCATGATGGTACTTTTTTCCCTCTGTTTTTTTTAATGCAATTTCTTATAACTATGGCAAAATAAAATGAAAAAAATCTAATGCAAATTTTAGTCTTTAAATAGACAAGAGAATTATGTAGATTTTATTTGCTCATGATGAACTCAATTACAAGAAGTATACATTTCCTTGGTGGTTGTAAGGCATCAGAAACATTTTTCACTACAGGTTTACCTGCCTCTAGGTATTTGGCATAAAACTTCTAGTAAGTGCTGCTTACAGTAATAAGATATTTATTGACACTGTTGATGAAATGTCATTTATCAAAAGAAGCGCTGAGGTTACTTTTCATTTTTCTTAAAGTTCACCATTAGTTTATGTAGGATTAGTGACACAAATAAGGAGGAGATCTTTGCATGAGGAACACGGAGCCTGTACTGCTGCGTGAGTATTTCTGTGTGAAGGACAAACAGAAAAACTAAACCCTCCAACCTCTATTTACATTGGCTGCTACAAGAAGAGGAAAAGAGCAAATGTCTTTTGCATCCAGAGGCGGTGGTGTGGTGGCTGTGGGCTGCAGGCACAAAGTGCTCTGCCTTTGATGGGGTAATGGCTTCCACACTTACCCTGTGTTGAAACTTCTGTCATTTCTGTTTTCTGCCCAATTTATTTATGCCATTATTTCTGAAAGTGTGGCCTTTTGTAATGGGGGATCTCTTTCCATCAGCAGTGACTCTGCAATAGAACTCTATCAAAGAATATTTCACCGATCCCACTCTTGAACAGTGGTGTGTCCCTTGTTGATCTGATTATCTTACATCAACTTCCTGGCAGTCTGTAAAATCATTCATTATCAGGGAGGCATTCTGTTATGTTTGGCAGCACATTGGGCATGTTATCAGGTTTAGCTTGCTCATTGCTGACCTTTTCTGTTATGAGAATCCGAGTTTTCCTAATTGCATTCCTGTGATTCCAGCGCTGGAACTACAGAAGGTAAATGTCAGGTGCTTCCCAGGTTTCTGAAACAATCAGAGTTATGTGACACAGCATGAGATGATGTTTAGTACTTAACAATTTACCCAGGTTCAGAGTTGTAAGGTTGATTTCAAGTACAAAGGAGACTGACACAATTATTTTATCAAGTGTAGCACAATCAGTTGTATAGATAAATTTAAGCAGCCTACCTCTTCTTTAGCTCATTACGTTCATGAATGTCTCTAGTGAACCATAATCCTCCTAAAATTATACAATATTTTTCCTCTCTCTCTCTGGAGGCTAGAAAACCTACTTCTTATCATTTTCTAAGATGCATCCTTCTATTTAAAAGAGGATGTTTTTTTTTTTTATCTTCCTAAATATATCTGGAATCATCCTTTGATTTCTCATCCCTTCCCCTGTGCTTAACATGTTGATGTAATTTTTTGTCCTACTCCTTTGTTAGAGCTCATTAATCATATGACTTCTTACCTTAAATATCAGGTTTCTAAGACAAGGTACATGTCAGATTTCCCACACGAGCTTGTGTGAGGAAGCAGGGGACATTGTGGAAGGTATCCTCTGCAGAGGCAGGGAAGGGCAACATGATTCACAGCTTTCCTTTTCTTATATGTACTGTGATTTCCACGCACTTTATTACTTTCTTTTATTTTCACTTCAATTGATTTTTATCTCTTTCTGTGTGTTAATGATGTAAGAGCTTCATCTGGCTCCTCTCCTTCATTTTTTGTCTCCCCCTCTCAGTGATACTCAATCTACTAATTCTCTCAATTTTTTAAGTTATCTTCCTATCTCAGAGAAGATTTAGGAAGCTTTATTGTAGAGAGAATATCGGCTGAAAATGGAAAATGTAGTTTATCATAATTACAGATTAGGTGTAAGCAAAGTATTTATACATATTAATTATGCAAACCAAGCAAAGAGTGTCTCATGCCTTTAACTGGACCAATCTAAAAACAAAATTATACAGAGGAGTAGTATTTTTTCACTGTGAGTGGTGATGATGAGGTAATACAGTTTTGATGTTAAGTGATGGCAGAGAAAATAAATATTGCTGTAAGCAGATGAATGGAAATCTATCCAATACAATTAGTATCTGACAACATAAAAATTCTTTTTAGATTTTTTTGTATAATTAAAGAAACCAGACTTCAGAGAAATTGAATCTATTTGAATAAGGTTAAAGGCTTGGGCTATTAAATATGCTCATGCTGTTTTGCCGAATCAATGTGACTGCTAATTTCATTTTTCTTAACATTTATTGTTCATAATAAATGCCAGAAGTACTCTGTGAAGCAGGAAGGTGGGTACAAAGTCAGAGTTTATAGGCAGAAGCACAAAGGCAAGACATGTAGTTTGCTCAAACATTTGTTTCATGCAGTAACAAAGGCACAGGCTTTAATGCCTGTAGCTGTTGTCATTTCTGTATTCTAATTGGCAAGCTTAGTGCTTTAGAAGTGCACATTCTGGCTAGATATATTACACCCTTTCTTTGGTAATGGGCCCCAGGCAATTTTCACTCTCTTCCAATTTATTAAGAATTTTTGTTTACCTTTGTCCAAATACTAGTCATTAATCACCAGCAAACAGAGCAAACTGTCAAACTCGTGTTGCTCAACCCAAAAACATAGACTCTGCTTGCAGAGCTCCAGTAATAACTGCAGTGATTTAGCTGGAGTGGAGGAAGGAGGTGTTCCATCATAATCAACCTGAAGACACAGCTGCTGTGTTTGGAGGAGTAGTTCACAACCCCTGGGTGTCACTGCCAAAGGCTGAGAGCAACTCAGCCTTGGAGTGAGTGACAGAAGTCCACATCGTTGGGAAACCTCCGTGATGGAAACGGCAGCAGTTGATAATTTGGAGCCCCATTTGAAACAGAGTAGTTTGGTGAAATATCCTGATATGCCAATCTACAGCCAGGCATTAAATTAATTGAAATATTCAGAGCTATAATGTGTTGTGCAGCAGTTGTCTAGAAGAGCGGGATGGAAATGAACGTGAATCAGCAGCTGTGGATGGTCAAGGCAGTTCTTATTGCCCAAATTTTAACTAGGAAAGCATTTGAGCCACCTACTTAGGGTCTCTGGGGGATAAAAAGTGGCATGACTATTCCTTTGTCTTCAGCCTCTCAATTTTGTATTTTTTTTCTGGGGCAAGTGATTTTTTTCCAAATAAAGGTAACTGAAAGACTGAGTTACAACCTCTTTAGATCTCCTACAATGTGTAAGACCAGAATTCCCACTGCACCTTTCCTAACTATAGCATTATTTATATTCCACCTGCTTGTCCAGTCCCATTTCAAAACATTTGTCATCTTAGCTTCCCCAGTAACCTGTGGCAACAAGATTCTGAATTTAGTTATGTGCTTTGAGGGAAAAGTATTCTCTTCTGTTTGTTTAAGCCTGGTGCTTGATCTCTTCACTTTCCAACCTTACAAGCTATTTGGCCTCTTTTGCTGTTTGTGCTGGAAGCTTGCATTTAAAATTATATTTGCTGCTTTCCTTCAATGGTTTCTCAAGTATTTCCACATTGGTCTCTACTTCTTGTTAACTGTGATCTTAAACTCTGCATTTCCTGGGATTCTCTCTCATGTATCCATTCTCCTTTCATGGTCTTTTTTTTCCCTCCCCTTTTTTCTTCATGTTTTGGTCTAGTTCTAAATTTCTGTGACTGACTGTTCTCCATATCTGGAACATCACTATGCCAAATCTGCACCAGACACCAGTTTATTAAATCCTACCTCTAAATATATTTATAGAGATTCACTTTCTGTGCCCAACAATAATTGCAGCACTATGCACTTGTACATCTGCACAAGTTTGTTTTTTGTTTTTATTTTTTTAATTGGTGGAAACTCTGTGGAATCCAAAACACATGAAATTAAACAAACTCTTCTACCTCTATCTGTTATAGATTATTTTGTCTTTGTCAGTTCATTTTCCCGCAATCAGATTTTTTTATTATATTTCATTTCTGTTTTGATGTCCTCACAGGGGGCCTTCTCTTTCCTTTATTTCTTGAACTCACTTGTGCATATCTCTCTATAAAGGTAGAAACCGAATAGAGCAGAAAATTGAAAAAAAAACCTGAGGAGGTGAGGATATATTCTGCTTTCTTTCAAAATTAAGCTTAGGGAATAGGCAATAGATCTTTCAGTTTGCAAATGTTTTTGCTACAGACCTCTGGTAAATCTTGCACAATGTTTTTGGACACCTTATCTTTATAAACATTTAACAAAAACCACGTAAAAATTTTGGGAACTAAAGGAAGCAGCATCCTTGTGGAGCAGCACACTCATCAGTAATCTTGGCTGCTCTGTGTTTTGGTGTTAAGATCCTACAAGTTGAGGGGACTGGACTTTTTTAAAAGTTTCCTCCTTTAAAGTTTTCTGAGTTGAAGTGTCTCATTTACACACACACCTCAGAGAAAAGGCTTTCTTTCCCTATGGGAACATCTTGCTTTTATGAGAACAAAGCTTGGGCTGTGCAAAAAGAGAATTGAGCAGAGCCGTGGTGGGATGTAACAATAATAACATTTATAGCTGCAATAATGCAGTAATGGGTGGATTTGGTAAATAACCCCAACACTGCCCTTACAAAAATCAGGCATATCAAGAATATGAGACTCAGAAGACTTCTTAGGACTTAATTAGAAATTCACTGTATGTGACTATGTAGTTTTGAGATTTTTCTTCTTTATATCTTTGTTTGAATTAAAAGAAAGAAGACTCAGAATTAAGTCCTTAAAACAAAGGTGAAAAGTTTTTCCTATTCCCATTTTGTATTAAGTAAAAATAAATCTAAAAGTACAGAAGATAACTTGCAGAAAAAAGGAGCCTGGGCTTTCAGTTGGAAAATAAATAAATAAAAGCATGCTCATGAGTACTTGCTCAGTCTCAAAAGCCTTCCTTCCCCCCAAGCTATCTTCTGCAAAGCATAGCCCTACAAATTGTGTTGAAATACACTGTAATTTTACATCAGGGTTGTAAAATGACATTAAGGCATTAAATCATTACCACAATGTTAAAGCTGACTTCTCCAGAAGACTTTTGGTTGGGCTAGAAGAGGTGGTCCAGACTTTAAAGCCCAATGCAGATGAATTTCCTGCAGTCAGATGAATTAAGAAATTGTGCAATAGAGCTTTTGTTATTGGGCTGAAGAAGAATAGTGTGTAGCTGACATTTTCAGGTATGAGAAATCTGTCAAGAAACTTGTGGTGGAGTTGTTGGCTTAATTTTATGGATGAATTGTCCAGCTATTATCCCTGAACACTCTCAAGGCAGCTACTTTGAAATTGGTTTTTGTTGATAAATACTTGAATAGTGGGGTGTATAGTTGAGCTGTATGAACTGATCTTTCTTCATTTGTGGTGACTTTAGAAAAATAAGATACAAATTTCTTTTCCAGATAAGCTTAAAAGTATTTTGGAAAGGTCAAGAAAATAACATTCCAAACCACACTAATACTTTTGAGGAATATGTTTGGGCACTTCTACATTTTTACGTTAAAGTACTGCTCTCATTAAAGAAAACTTTTAAAATGAAGTGATTTTGTAATATAACAAAATATACATAGAAGATTTTTTTTTAATTTTGTACTGGAGTAATAATTGAAATTGAATGCAGAGTATTTCAGCAACAGTAAATCTCTCCCCAAGCCCTTTCACAATGGAACAATAACAATGTATGCAATATATCATTATAACTTTAACAATATATTCTAATATGTAAAGCTCCTTCCTATTTGAATGCATATTGTATGTGTTCTAAAATCTGTGGTTTTGGATAATGTCTTTAATAACACAACTCTTGAAAATATTTGATTTTCTCTGTGCACATATTATTGCAAACTGATATGATAGTTCTAATGGGATTTCTGAAAAGGAAAAGATTGTGTGGATATACCAAATATGTCTCTCTTGCTATTTTGACTGTTTTAACTGACCTTCAGTACCGTTGAGTTTATCACCAGTGATTTCTTGTAGTAGCAAAGATTGCTCTCTAATTTTTCACTCTTTGCTATTGCTTATACCCCCAATTTTCCTGAACTTTACTTCAATTTACCTCCTTCTTTTTTTTTGAGATGCCAGCTTGTAAAATTACTATGTCTATGAACACCATATGCAATCTTCATGAAGAAACTATTAACTCAATAATTTCACTTGAGACTGATGATAAAGTTATAATCTAACAGTTGTTAATGATCTTCTGTTTCCATCTAGAGCATTTATGATTCAGGAAACTCAAACCATAAAGACAATGTTAAAGTTACTTAGCGATTTTTTCTAAATTGAAGCCTTTCCTGCACCATGAGGTGTTGGAATGCAGATAAGGGTGTCCTTATCTTTCTTTCCCATATGGTGCTTCCATAGCTTACCTTTCTTTTGAGAATAGGTTCCTCAGTGTTTCGTTCCATTCAGGAAAGAAAATAGAACATTATCTAAGGGATATTGCTTCAAATGACCACTGGTCATACCAGGTGATACATCAGAACTCTGCTTTGCTCCAGCTGAGATTCTGAATCCTCTTGGAGATAGATGTAAATGCCTGGAAGGCTGAGAGTGGTAGAGAAAAGCTTCTGCAAAGAATATGCATCTCTCTCAGAGAGCTTTGAGAACTTCTGTATCTGAGGCCTCTGATCACATATGAAGATGGGCATGGAGGCTCAGAGAGAAGTAGATAATTAGCTTATCTCAAACCATTTGTAACATCCATAACTTGATATTAATAATTATTAGTACTTATTATTCTATTTTTTGTATTTAATTTTTTAATTATTAATTACTTGGTGATTTTTCCTGGAGTTTATCTTAGCCTGCATTTCTATGTTATATAAAGGAAAAATATTCAATAGAATGTTTCTTACAATAATTAACATTTTTCTTAGAGCAAATAAGGTATTTCTCCACTTGTTTTCAGTATTTAATTCTTTCAGTATTGAAACTGACAAGAATTTGAAATATCCCTAAACAAAACTCAAAAATCTTCCTAACATCAGTCTTCAGACCATAGGTTCAATCTAAATATATGCTGGGACCTAACATGTCTTTAGCCCCTCCTCCAAAATAGAATCCTTTATGCTGCACTCACAAACTATTTTTTCTGACTCTGAATTCTTGATGCAATATAATAAAATTCTCACAACTTTGTAATTAAAATAACATTTTTTATTGCTGAATCCTATCACAGTCTTTCTGCATTGGATCTAACTCTGACTTGTTATGCCTTAACATGCATCACTTTGCTTTGTCTCAGAGATTCCAGAGTGTTTTGGCAGCTTTCACAAAAGCTCATGGCATCAATCTTTCTCTATGATACAGAAAGGGGAGCAAAAATAACCAGGAGGACTGTAATGGTGTATCTCAAAACCATCCTCATGTTCAAGGAGGGAAAAAAAAAAAAAAATATTAAAAGCATTGCTAGCAAAGCTGATGAAGCTTGGAATCTGCCAAATGGGATGTCCCAAAATGCCCTGACTTCTTTCACCAGGCTGTGGTTCTTTCACAAGCACTGAGAAAGTGCTAACCCCATGTGAAGGAACTTTCCTGGCAGGTGCTTGGGAAGAGGTCTCCAGAAATGTGGTGTAAGCTGATGTGTCATTTGTGACAGTGACCCCAACAGTTTTCATACAGGACCCTTTGCTTTCCCTTCACTGGTATCCACACAGCTTGTTTACTCCCTTGAAGAAAAAAAAAATGTTTTCCTTGGTAACCTCATGCCTGAGGCAGATTTGTCTTCCAGCTGAAACTGCCCTTATTAATCCTCATGGCAACTGCAGAAACAAACAAATCAAAGGAGAGGAGGAAGGACAGAAGAAGGTTTGGTGAGGAAAAACTCAAGGAGTGGGCAAAGTGTTTATTCTTCAGATATTACTGTGGGTCTTTGCACCAGTGGGTTTGTTTTTCCCCCAGTGGTTTTGTGGTTTAACATTTTCTGCAGGTTTCCCAGCCCTCGGTTGGTGGGAAGCAGGGAGGATTGAAGGATTCTGACATGTTGATGGAGAGCTCTGGGTGGCTTTCATCATTTTGGAGCAGGAGCTGAATCTCTTTGCACTGCTTTGTGTATCACTTTGTTTAAAATAAATTGGCAGATATGATCAAGCATTCTTTATAAAAAACACCTGTGATTTCCACTGGTGAACTATCCTGCTTGATGGCATAATAGCTAAGGTACTAAATATCTGCCAGCCTGGAGGGAAGCTGGGTAATTTTAACAAAATTAAGTCTTGACAATATTGCACGGATCCCACCATTCATAGTTATGTGTGATACAAAGCCAAGAATCATGGTAGGAATTCAGCTACAAGTATAGAACTCTTTTATAACACCCCAAAACCCAAGAAAACAAAGCATAAAAGATTGCCAGCTGGAAAGACAAGGCCTTATTTTCTCAGGTAGTGTACTTTGGTGATAGGAATGTGGGAATTAAATGTATTAGTCAGAGACAGTGCGATGAAGTGCAAAAATCTATGTTTTAGGTTGCACAGTGCCAGTCACTTTCCCAAGGTGATTTTCAATAAGATACAGCAATCCCACTCTGATGAAGTGTTTCAGATTAGTGTTGGACTCGTTGATTTTATTTTGAAATAAACTTATTTAAAATAAATGGCAGTCCCTCTTATCTCTCTTTACTAACCTTAGAATTACTGCTGTGAGTTTGGAGTTGTTTAAGCAACTTCAGTGATTTGCCCTGAATTTCTCAGAGAAATGAAAGTAGCAACTGTAATAAAATAGAGATCAGCAATCTGTTTACCTCCATTTAGTTTCAACATGTCCCCATAATAAGGAAATTTTGGAAAATTCTCTTTACATTCTTTCTTCTCAGTGCAATTCTGGCTAAGCTTTTTGAATATTTTGTGTGTGTGTGTGTGTGTGNGCTTTTTGAATATTTTGTGTGTGTGTGTGTGTGTGTGTGCAAAAAAGAGTCAAGTGTCATTCTGAGAAAGCTTTCATCTTTGTTTAAGGCTCCTGGTGTCTGAATTTGTACTGTGCATTAGATTTTCCTTATAGGTTTTCAAGGGCCAGCTGCCGGTACTTTATTTCATTTAATTTTGAATACTCCTATTTTATGGCTTGAGAAAACAAGGAAATATGGCTTATCTGCTTACTTAAAAAGAATAAAAATGAACATCACAGCCTTAATGTGATTTTTAGGCAGTGGCAATGGGCCTAGAACACCATATTAATAGTGATAGAATGGTGTACTTCTGAGGAAAATTGTGCTGGCTTTATTCATACGAGATGTTTGGTGGCTTTTGTGGTAACATTTTGTCCTGAATGCAGTGAAATTTGCACTGCAGGTATAAGGACAACTGCTTTTTAAAATGCAGTTTTGAGAGGTTTTGTTTTCTTTTGAGGTTTTGATTTTTTGTTTTGTTTTTTTTTAGCAGAGTATTAAAATGAGCCTCAGAAGATCTGTTCTGAACTCCCCTGTCAGGCTCAGAAGTCTGTAAAATATAACACATTCCACTTAATTCTCCTGTGTTCCTTTCCCCAGCTGTGAAATGAGAATAATACTGCCTTTTTTTTTTCCTAAAGTTTTGTCTGTACTGCCAAGAAAATGATCTTACAGATCTTCAAGGCAGAGGTTCATTCTTTACTGTTTCTGTATTTATTAATGTAGAGCTGTGAACAAAATCAAGACATATATATATATATTATATATATCCATTTTATAAGTAAGGTGTCTTCATTTGAGGCTACAGTCTCAAACAACGCTCTAAACCTTTTCCTTTTTATTTATTTAAAATGCTGAATTACCTAATTATTTTCTTAGCCTGTTGCACGCCCTGCAAATTTGACTTAGTTTCTTTCAGGCAAGTTGCATAAGCTTCAGTGCAGTATTTGTAGCTACTTTGATGAGAAAGGTGAGCTTTTGTACCACACAGATTGACGCCTTTAAAACAATAGGCTTTGTTATCATTACTGCTATTGAATTGGAAAGGACTCTTTTAACTGCTGGCAGAACTTGTGCTAAGTTTGGGAAAAAAAATAGGTCTTACAGTACTTCTGGAGCAAATTTGTATGTATTATATTCATATAAGTCCAGAACATTGAAGCTTAATCTTTCTGTTGAATACTTGGTTTGATTTGTCCTTTGAGGTAAATCTTGCACTAATAACTATTAATAAAGTAAAACTTAGAGGGCTTGAAAACATATTCTTCAGTATTAAATAATTTTCCGACTTGAGAATTTTCAACTTTTCCTGCACTAAAATAATTTTCAAGATCTAATTACCTGGTTATTATTTTGTTAAATTTATCCTTTTTAGGAGATCTGTGTGTGTCACCTGGTTCTAGCACAAATAGAAATTAAGAAATAAGGCATTACATCCCATTAGCTTCCTACAGCCCGAACGTTGCAGATAATACAATCTTCCCCACCAAAACTGAGCAGCAGTAGGTAAATATATTGTGAGACAGTACACGATGTCACCTTTTGTTCTTCTGCTTCACTGGGAGCAGGGACAGGGAGCTTTTTAAATGGCTGGGCTGGTGACAAACAACGAGTCTGACGGGCGGTGAAATGGGAGCGTGCTCCAGCATCTCCAGGCCTTCATTGCAAACTTCTCCCTCTGTTTCAAGGGAGCTGCAGTCAGAGTGCTTTTGCTAATAGCAAATTCAGTGGAGTGCTGTGGGGAGCAAAACCATCCCTGAAGTAAGCACTGAGGGATTCAAAGGCCAGACCCAACATTTTGAGAGCTATGAGCCACCAGTGCAACACTCAAATGTTCATGTTAGATGCTTTCCTGTGAAGTGCTTGGTTCAGGTTTCCTGGGGTCCCTCTGTGCAGCTCCACCAACTGTGAGTGCAGCAGACTGCTCCAGTCTCCAGGTGACAAAGCCAAATTTGTGGCAACATCTGGTTCTGTGCAGAAAGGTTGTTTTTCAATATCCATTAAAAAAAAAAAAAAAAGACCTTTCCTTTCAGTGTTTATTGTTACTCTTAGAAATTTTAGCAAGTACCCATGAGCATTCTAAAGCACATAGTCCCAGTGTCTACTAAATCCTAGATTCTGATCAGTGCAAGCAAAGGGTGGACGCTGCCTCTGCTCAGCATATTCTGCTTGTTAGGGTGCCCACAGAAGGTGGCACAGGCGGGTTTCACCTAAATACCCTAAATACCCCTCCTGTTTTCCTGGCCCAGGGCCCCACAGCTCTGCTGAGAGCTGACCTGGATCTGGGCGGATGCACCTTGAGGGAGGAGAGAAGTCAAAGCCAGTCACTGGCCTCAGCCCTGCGAGCTTATCCTCCCTTGCCACGTCTTCTGACCACACTGAGGTTCTTCCATCCCACTGCTTCTTCCTTCTCACCTGCCTGAGATCCACAGCTGCTTGTTTTCTGTCAGCTCTCACATCTGTCCTGAGCCTGACCTGGCTTTACTTGTGGAAAATCAGCCTTTCACACACCTGTGGTCTTTGTGAGTTCTGCTGTTGCTCTGGTGCACAAAATAAATGAGATATTCACTACAGGAGTTCTTTCTAGACAATTTAGGGCAGCTAACTTCTTCATATTTCAGTGTCAAATGAGATGGCATAATCAGAAATAACTTGCTACTACACCTTGTTTTTTCATATTCATCGCATTTTTTATTTTGTCATAAGCAATTATGGTCAGAGCATGTGTTGTAAAAGGTGCCACAGTGTGATATCAGGCACTCATTTTAAGTGATTTGGGATAACACCACACTGCCAGTACTAAGTACTAATATTCCAATGGGCTTTGTTTTTCTGAGTTATATTCTTAACTTTCTAAGGACAGAATTTGGGCCAGGGATATGCAGATTCCAAGTTTTTGCTTGGCTCTTTAAGAACAGAAGGAAACAGGCTTTTTTTGCTGTAATTTTTAATACTTCATCCTCCTTCATTTGCTACTGAAACCTATTGCTTTTGAAATAGGGGAAAAAAGCTAAAAAAACAAACCACAAATGAACCAGCAAGCTACAAAACTTTCTATAAGAAGAGAAAACTATTGTTCTTTCCAGTTCCTGATTTGTTCTTTCCAGTTAGTCCAGCTGTATGTCTTGCAATATGAACTCATCCACTAGAAGACTTTATTGGTATAACTAAAGATATAGATCTACATGGAGCTTTTGTTAAAAGGGTTTGGATCTTTTTAATGACATCTGATTTGCTAGCAAAAATGTCAAGCACATAATTGCCATTTCAGAGTTTCATAAATCTGAATCAATTAGTAAAAAGAGCCCCTTGACCTCGTGTCCACGAGCATTCATGATCATTCAGTCTAAGTGCTAAGGAGCTATTGGCACATGATGTTCAAGCTGAGCGATCCTTTTGTTCAATCCCATTTTCTTGGAGCAAGGTAAATGCAGCTCCCTTTGAATTTAAAACCTTGCTAAATTATTTAGCGCTACATACCACAGACTGATTAAATTTTTCACAGAGTAGTGAGATTGTTTCCCAGGTAGGTCATCACTCAGTTCAGTTTACCACTTAAAATTTCTTTCATTCTCAGTCAAAATATAGCAAGGACCATCCATCATTATCACTCTGTCCTTTAATTTTTCTGTCAGCCTTTGTCAGGCTTGAAACAAAAGCCTTTACATTTTTATCAGCTGCAGCTATTGTTGTCTGATTTGTGCTCAGTCATGTCAAAATATCGGTTGTGTTTTTACCAAAAAAGTCAAATATTTTCAATAGGTCAGATCTATCTTTCACATAAGCCCGCTAAACCAAACAGAACCATTTCTCATTTCTTTGGAAATGGAGAGTAAAAATGCTCAGGGCCAAATTGGCAGGGAGAGTAAATTATCCAGGCTCCCTGCACTTAAATGGATGGATGTCTTCTGCCTTAGCAAGGAGAACGCAGCATCAATTCAAGAAAGAAAGAGAAGCAAGGAGGAAATTTTGAGCAGGTGGTGCTCGACACTGCTTTGAGCCAATCTGGTCCCACACTGCTCTGCCACTCCTAAGCAGTTTTCATCTGTGCCTCTGCTGCAGAGCAGCTTCCACACCAAGCCCAGTTTGCCTGCTCCTCCTTTTTCCACCATCCACTGGGAGTCAGCCTCCAGGTTGCCTGCTGGCTGCTGTCCCCATGCTTGTGGCACGTTAGCAGGCAGTAGTGCCATGAGGAACACCTTTCCAGAGCCTTCCTGAAATGAGGGTTCTTGACTGAGCGTTTGCAGCTCATCTCAGACCTCCCTGTGCCACTAGAGAGAGGTCAGGAGCCCATGTCTCTCACTGGATGTCCAGTTCAAGCCTCACCTGTATAACCTGTGGAACAGAAGTGACAGAGTCCATGGGAGTCCCTTGGCGTGAAGGTCAGCCCTTTTTCTGTTTCCAACAGCTTTTATGGAAACAATTAGTTCTCCATGAGTTGTTTGCATTTCAAAGCTAGCAAGATGATGAAGTTAATACCAATTTAATTACGTTGTTGGATTTTTGACTGAATATCTGTCCGTCAACGAACATCCAGTTTAGAAGTGAGGTTACTTAAATTAATAGAGGCAATTGTTGCTTGACTTCTAGATCTCCTTAGCATGGCTTTTCTATCTTCTTTGGTTCCCCATCTGCAAAATATAGCTATTTTCTGCTTCACAGGAGGCTAAGGATTAATACCTTAGTATTATTGAAATAGCAGTCTGGTGCAGTGATTTGGGTATGGCTACTTGAATTAAAAAGTTCCGCTCTGCAAGGTCTCTTGGTCATAATGATCCTTGGTATTTAGTGGCATGAGAGGCATAAAGAAAAATTCATTTTCAGCTTAACATTGTATACAACTAGATTCAGAAACTGCAAGACAAGGAAGTGGAATTTAGTTTCACTCCAGGACAGATTACTTGGGCAGGAATCTGCGAATCCATTCTGTTCAGATCCTCCCTGACAGAAAGCTCAGGAGGACAAATGTATGTTGTCCCTATGATAGCATGTTCTGAGCAGCTGCCAGCAGGGAGCTCTGGATGACAATGTATGCCTCGCTAGTGAAATAAGATAGGTTTGCCTTGCATTAAAAAAAAGCCACCAAAAGTCCTGCAGGACTAGAAACAGGTCAAATTGTAATTCCCTTTTCTGGCATGAAAGGGAGCAGAACACCCTCTGTGAAGCACAGTGATCCATATGGCTTAAACAGAAGCCTGTGCTGTTAAGTATAATTTTGTTTATATGTAGT
Organism: Leptocoma aspasia; assembly: GCA_013399835.1. NCBI lineage: Eukaryota > Metazoa > Chordata > Aves > Passeriformes > Nectariniidae > Leptocoma > Leptocoma aspasia. The sequence goes on along the minus strand of VXAX01007475.1, from coordinate 792,444 downwards.
CCATGTGCTTTTGGGAACTTCCAAACCCATTTACCTCCTACACCTGCAATGCATGATGAGAGACTGAGGAGCACTGGACATTACTTCCAGTTTAATTCTTGAACTGCATATTCTATATTCTCCTATGTAAAAGCCTTTTCAAGGCAAAGTTTTCATGAGAATCCATAAATCTTGGCAGAACTGATAGGAGCCTTTCTGTCAGACTCAGCAGGCACCATACACACAGGTCTTTTCAACTTGGGGATCATTTCAGAAGGCTGTGCTTGGATCTGGGCTGTCCAGAGTAGGATTTAAGGATGAGATATGATCCAGGCATTCCAAAAAGTGCTGTCTGGAGAGCTATGAGCTATTTGGTTACTTTGCACATTGCCGTTGCAGACTCTCGTGTTGTTTATGAAGTAATTCCACTGGGCAGAGCCTTGAACATAAACTGGTACAAACCAAACCTTTCTAGAGTCCAGAACAGGCTTAGATTTCGTTGTCTGGGCAATGTGATGCTCCTCAGGCTGCTGATTCCTGGTTTCTCTCTTGTGCTGGGGTCTTTAGGAGGAAGTCCTGGTATTGCTGTGAGCCAGGCAGACAGACTGCAGCATTTGCATGATGAAATTCACCTCACTCTGCAAAGAAAGAAACTGAATGCTATTCCTTGTTTTTGCATCCCTTTTGAGAAGTTATATTTTCTTTGAGGCTTCTGCCAGGCTTCCATTTTGATGTTTGGCATCAGAGTTTATTACTTTCATCAGGAAACTAATTTCTGCACAAGTTTTTTTTTTTTTTTTTAATTTTTTTTATTCTTAATCTGATGAGATCACATCTATATTAAAACACTGACATATTCATGTTAGCTAGAATGCTTCCTAGGTAGCCTTTCATTTAAAAGAACAAATCTTGTCTGAAATGCTTCAATCAGAAGAGAAACTAGAAAGTTCTAAGCTCACCAGTGACTCATGTAAACTATTATTTGATAAGATAGGTAAACAGCATGCATGCAGATTGGATAGCACTGCCATAAAACTGTAACTTGTCATTGCAGTCTGAAGTAATTGGTATTTAAGAAAGATAATGAATGTAACCATGAGTCACACTAATTAGTTTTACATACAAGAATGATGTATAAAGCTTTCCTAATAAACAAGGTTTTGCTCTCCTTATGAAGTAGGTGGGGTTTTTTGCTCTTTGATTTAATTTTAAACAGATACTTATCAGGGAAGGAGTTTCCCTTTATGAGAAGAAATTGCATAGATCAGTACATGTGACATGTATCTTTTTAACATGTTAATTTATTTCTAATGCCTGTTATACTCAGTTCTATTTCATTATTGTGGTACTCACACTCCAGGTAATATTATCATTATTCCCAGTGATTAATATGGCAACAACTGTGAGGGTTTTTAAAAGCCTGTTCTAATTTTTCTGTCTGGAGAATATTTTATATTGGGAATTAGATTAAATATCAGTGCACATTAGATTAAAAATCAGTGTACAGATGAAAGATGGATCTTACACTGTTTTCTGATGGCTTCAGAAGTAGAACGTCACACAGGTGTAGATTCCAGGGAGCATAGTGGTGTTTTTTATCAAAACTAGAGGAATACAGAAAATAGTAGATGACTTGTAGATTAACTAACAAGGAAACTTTTAAACTTGGGAAATAATCTGTCATCCAGCATGGAAATAAGGTAAGTGTGCTACTTTGAAGCCTTAAGAGAGTAATTATGCAATGCTGAACTCAAGGACTCTGTGTCTGAAGTGTGTTCTGTAGGGCCCAATACTGAAAAGCTCTGGGCTACTTCAGCTTCCATTGATTTCAGTCTGAATTGATGGTACTCAGGGACCAATTGCATTTCTTTCCAAAGCAAGGGAAGACAGATTGTGGGTCAGACTTTTGCTCTTTTATTGCGCTGAATAGCACCCTTCAGAAATATTTTCAGTGAAATCGGTATGGAATGGGTTACTCACCATCAATTGCTGAGAAACTAGTCCTTCCCTTTGAAACATGTGGTATAAGTAAGCTGAAAAATGTCAGATGCTTATGTCTTTCAGAAGGGCTTTTCTCTACTTCTCTTCAGAGCTTTTGTTTGTTTGTTCTTGAAAACCTGCAATCACCTTATAAGCAAAGTCCTATTGGTCTTTATTGCTTTTGTCAGTGTAATCAAAGTATTTTCTATGTGTACAGCTGGTTATGTTCTGCTCTGTACTGGAGCATTCTGCATCAGGCATCATTGGTTCCTCTGCAGAGAAGCAGTCATGCTCCTAATCCTGGCATTCCTGCACTTGCTTGAGCAAAACCTGAAGGGTTTTATAGGACGCTGTCATCATTTTTTTGTATGAATTTTTTCTGACTTGCATGCGTGCTTTTTTATCAGTAATATTATTATCATTTCTGATTTTTAGTTTGAAGGTGTTTTAGAAAAATACTGATGTGTACTAAGAATAAATTGTAAGCATTAAGGATGACTGAAAGATGACTGTGCCTGCAAATTAGGGTAAAGATTTTGAAATATACTCTGCTCTGGATCTTAGCAGACAACTGTGTCTTAAGCAAATGTGTGGGAAGAAGAAAAGCAATCCGGAAAAAGCAGCTCTTATAGTTAGTAGCATTTTCTCCCCTTTTTCCCTTCATTGAGTCTGTCTGAAAGTGGGTGTTTTAACATACAGCCATTTCTCGTTAACATGTGTGTGTTTATTTTAGCATGATGGTGTTGTTTCTTTCATCTCCCACTCTGACACAGCATGTTTCATCTGTATATGGTTCCTACTACGTGAGACATTTAAAATGGCTCAGCGAAGAAATGGATTCTTGTCACTTAAACTGTCACTCTCTTGTTCTGTGGAAATGTGCTCATTTTAACAGAGTTTTAAATTCTGTGTACTCAAAGATTGACTATAAAAATTGAGAGTGATAAATGTCAAGAATTTAAAGGTACTCTGTTGTACCTGTAATGATTTATGTTAATCATGTTTTAATTTAGTCATTTTCAACATACTTGTATTTACAAATTAAACCACTATTATGGTTCTCCTTTGTTTGCATGATATGATTTTATTTTATTTTTTTTTTCCACTCACCAGATGTTTTCAACACTTTGCTTTCCACTACTGTCATCCCCTCCCTTACCACTGCAACAGTCACAACCAATGTAGCCTTAACAGCCAGCACAACCACATCGGCAGCAGCCACCAGCATCAGAGGTACAGTATCCTTCTTTGTTATGGCCTGGGAAGCACATGATAAATAGGAAATTAGAGCTTTGATTTGATTTTTTTTTTTTTAAACAAGGATAGAAATTGCTAAAGAGAGGGTGCAGGCATTCCAGTTCAGTATATATTTAACAGAATAATCCACAGGGTGATACGTGGGTTAAGAAAGATTTCGTATGACCTTAAATGTTGTCATTGCTCTAGCAGTGTGTATGTGAACTTTGACAAGATGCTTAAATTATTTGTATACATTTGCATTTAATTTTTTAAGGTTAGTAAATTAACTTTAATGTAAAATGCAAGCGAGCTATTTTTAGATAAACATGACCCTTTAAGACTGGTTATTTTGGGTGCTAGCATTTGAAACAAGCTAGGTGTCTCAGCACTGGAATTTCTGTTGGTGAAATCTTGCTTGATAACAAAGAGGCATTGAGTTGCATCACCCTTCTTAGCCTTTTACAGTTTAAGGCATTCCTAATTTAGGGGTGTTGTTATTTCACCAGAGTTAGAGTAAATGAGCTAAAAGTTCTCTCTCCCCTCCCTGACCCCCATCTGTTGGGGTTTTTTCTGTTGTAGCTTTTCAGATGTTTCTAGTAATGCTTCATTTCTTTATGAGCAAAATATAAAGGTTATTTTACTCTTTTATTCAGTGGCTGATCAGATAACTGTTAAATAGGGAAGATGTGTGCAGGAGGTCTTGCAGATTATCATCTCCAGGGTAGCTACAAATCTCTCGTGGTAAATGAATTGGCAGAAGGCTCCTATGTGGTCTCCTGAAAGCTTTCATTGCACAAGAAGAGAGGAAATTATATTATTTTACCACACTGCAAGTATTGACATGATGAGGTGCAGTTGGGCCAGGAAAGTTAAGACACTTATGAAATCTTTTCTTTCTGGATGTGTTGTTATTAGTCAGTTGTAGCGACCTACCTAACTTGCAAGAATAAAGGTTGTAGTAGCATCAGATCGCCTAAATTCTTCCTCCAGATATTTTAATGTGGCCTTGATGTGATAAACTGACATCAAGCCTGAAATTACATTTTTTAATCTTTTAATGTGAAATTGCTATTATTTTAATGAAGAGAGGAAGAGTTGTAGTAGTCCTTTTCCTTCAGAAAGAGAAAGCTAGACCATGGAAAGCAGCCCAGTGTTCATGGATCTAAGAGGTTGCAAGAGGAACATTTCCTGCAAAGGAAGAGAATGACAGGAATTGCCATGTCTTTATAAAAGAGTGGTTTGTGTAAAGCACAGGAGCTTCCAACTTTCTGAGGGCTCACATCCTGGAAGGACGATGCTCTTGGTGTGCTGTGCTGAAGTTTGCTGCCCTTCATGAATTGTTTTCTTCTGCTTGTTATGTGGTCATAACTATGTCATTGTTATGATTGTACTGATGTTTTTAATGCATTGTCTCACCTCCTAAGTGTGGTTTAGGGCCTCATTTTCTTTCCTGTGGAGTGTTCATTTTCACTGTTTGTGTGTCCAGCATCAATAGAAAGGTCTGAAATGGGAGAACTCTCTTCTAAGTTTCAGCTCTAACACATGGGAGAATGCATGTAATTTGATGCTGCACTTACAGAGATGCTGCTTTAATAGAAAGTTAAAGAAGGAAAATTGGGTGATCAATTGCTGAAACGTGAGCACTCACTTTTCCTAGAAAGAAAGAAGTGAATGCAGCAAAATGGCTGAAAAATATGAGACCACTTCACCCTCAAGGAGGTGGTAGATAGAGTCTGCTGGGGAGATAATGGAAGGGACAAATGGGTGTGGGAAGTCCGTTTCCTCAAAATCTTGTATTGAAAGGAAAATGATAGTTTATCCCAATGCAGAGAGAAAATACTACACCTGGAATAAACTAATGAAGTTGTGGTTTTTAACAGTCTAAGATATCAAATCTCACTAAAAGACAAAAACAAGAGGTTACTAAAATCATGGAAGATGTCAATGTGGAAGAAACAGAAAAACAGGCATGAAACCAGGTGCAAAATGAAATGAGCAAGTTGTGAGAAATTTAATGAAACAAAAGTGTTTAGAAATACACTAGATGAATAACAAAAATAAAGAAATTAGTCATAAATAATGAGGACAAGGCTGAAGTAAGTGGTGTTTTAGCCAAAAGTGGAAGACAACTGGAGTGCTGTTTCTAATGAGGGGTAGGAGGGGATGTCACAGTGAGAAATGACCACAAATGGAGACAGATCCAAGAACAAGGACAGCAAACTTATAGCTATGCTCTGCAAAAAGCTGATGGCACCAGCTTGTTTGGTTTTGCTTTCAAAACAGAAGTCAATGTGACTCTGATGAAGAGGTATTTTCCAAGTTCAGTGGGAAAAATGATTCCCTGAATTAGTGGCAAAGGCATTTAGCAGAGACACTTTGTAAATGCATGGGAGACAGTGACTTCAGATATTCAGCAATTTAAGTTCTATGACTTCCTTCATCCTGACTTTCTTTCCAAGTGCTTGATTCCCATGGCAGAGGGAACTGGACAAGGTACATCTCCCTGGGTCTCCTCATCCCCTCTCTGGCTCGGACCCGTAAACAATAAATGTCCACAGACTTTCAGTGCCTGCTGTGGAGTCCTGCCATCCTGAAATACAAGACTGAACTTCAATGTCAGAGCACCCACCCCACAGAGGTACAAATGACATAAGAGCCATTTCAGAGAAGGTCAGATTTTCCAGAAGTATCTGTTGCTAGCTGAGCAAAAAGTACCACATAAACATATTTTCCTTTGACACATCTGCTTCATATTACAATATCATTTTTGACATGAAAGAATGTATAAGTACATTAAGTTAAGAAACTATCCCTATATTCTCAAACATCAAAACTTTTTTGTTCTGTTTTTTTTTTTCTTTGTCTTGCTTTGTTGGATCATGCCTTAAGGAAACACGTTTTCTCCAGATCCTAGGGTAGTGAATGCTATTTAATATCTTTGAACTGGGTTTCCCATAGCTGGCATAATAAACTTTCTAGACAGATTTCACTAATTTTGTTCTAAAATTAGTGCTTAATACTTAAGAATCTGGTCAGGTAAATTTTACAAGACATTCCTCTGTTCTGCATGACTTTTACATAGTCCACTTTGAGTATGTGTTGCTTCACATCCAGTCACAGGAAATGTCTTTACAGACATAAGATACAGGGTATAAAAAGCCAACAGAATCTGTGAATTGAAGGCATTTTGCATTCTGATTATTGTACCTCCTCATTACCAAAAGCCCTAATTCATGGGCAAAAAAATTCTCCAAAAGTAATCAGTTAATTCTGGAACCATGTGATTCATTGCTGTCCTAATTTGCCTGGCATTTAGTAAACAACATGAAAAAGGCTACTGATCCAGTTGGATGACAGCATGATAATTCATAAACTTTCTCTTTAGTCAAACTTTTCACTTTCTCAGAAAACATATGCTTGTTTTTGTGCTCAGTCCTTCAGGAATTAATTATTCTTTTACTGGTACATTACCTACTAACTCAAAAAACCCTAAACATAATTTGATGCTAGTGAGGAATATTGCCCTTTATATATTTGTCAAGGGTATCTTAAAGCCTAATAACCGTGATGAGGAACGTACAACAAAATGAGAATAAAAGGTATGAGAAGAAACAAATCTGGAGGACTACTGAAAGAATAATTATAGACTGCATGAGTAGATGTCTTTCTATCAGATTTATGTAATGTTATTTGTGAAAGCTGTGCATGGATCCATGCAATTTTTCTCTTTTATGACTGGGAAGAGGCACAAGAGGATTGGGGATTTGCCCCAACAGTAAAACAAGGGATGCATCCACTGGAGAAATGCTTTGTTAATGTAAAGTTAATTTAGGTGGTGCTGTGCCAACCTTTCCAAGTCATGTAGGTGGAGAGGGAGTGTGATTAACAGTCTAGGATAAGCCACCTCAAGTCAGAACAGTTCTGTGTTTCTGGATTCACAGAGGGCAAAACCTTGTGCACACAAATGTACATAAAAACTTCCCATGGGCTGTCATTATGTTAATCACCCACACACACACACACAAACAGAACTTTGTTTTGTTTTGTTTAAATCCTATTTCTATCAAGGAACAAGACAAGTCCAAGAGATTATAAAACTTGTTTATTTTTACTTATTACTGAAGACTGAAATCTCACCTCCACCACCACCACCCAAACAGGTGGAAATGTAACCATGTCAGAGCATCCCAATCCCAAAAGACAGATCCATTCAGTTTGATGGCATGTATCAGAGTGATTCAGGCTCAGCTGGCTCACTTGGATGGTGACTGCACCAGAATGTTCAAAGCTTTATATGGCAATGCCTAAAAACATCTCCAGAAGTTGTTGTCTGCAGCACAGACATGATGCTGCTCCCAGGCAGCTGCACTGGGGAGATCAAGAGTTTATTTGTCAGGGTGACCACAAAGCCAAAAAATGCACATATTTATATATCAGTGAAATCCCTGCCTTATTATAAACCCTTTGCTTTTATTGGGTTTGGCTCTGGTATAAAATAAAGATTTCTTAAAAGAAATCTGTGGAGCTGAACTTAGGACTTTACAGTGGCATAAGGAGGGGTTTGAGGATGTAATCATTTTGAAAATTATTGTGACTTTAAGTGTGAATATTTCTGTGTAATAGTATAAATTACAACCATCCTAGTGAAAAAAATTAGGTAACTTACTTTTTTTTTTCTAATTTTACCTTGAAGTCTCTATTAAAATTCAGAAAAAAAAAGGAAAAAAAAAAAAAACAACACTAATAGAATAACTGTGTAATTATAGGCAGATTAAATGCAGAAACTACTTGCACAGTACTTGTAGTCCTCATGCATTTTCCTGTCAAAAACTGGAAAGCATTACCAGTTCTTTCCTTGTGATTTTATTTCTCTTTCTCATAATCTGATTAATATAATGTATATTGGCAGGCTGAGATATTGACAGAGAAAGAAACAAAGCAAGGAAAAGCTATAGAATATGTGAGGGGCAAAGGAGATAGAAGGGTAGACTTCCACTTTAAATATAGTTGTGCATGCTTACTTGCATTCAGCTCTGATAATAAAAATGATTGTTGTCTAACGTTAAAAGCAGTTTCCTATGACAGCCAACTAAAAGCCAGTTCATTTATATACTACTTTATAGCTGTAGCAGTAACATAAAATCTAATTTGTGGTTGGGTTTATTCAAACTGTGTAGGAAAATTAAAACTTTCTAGGTTTTATTTCTTCTTTCTCCCTACTTTTACTAGTGTCCTACTGGCTTAATTTGTCTAGATTTGTCAGAAGGCTGAACAATTTGAGATTCAAACAACAGTGCCTTAGATTTTTTTTTTTCCCATTAGACATTCAAGTCTTCATCATCCATCTTTCAAGAATTGCCATCTCTTGATTTTATACTGATTTCTTTCATTACCATTATTTTTACAATCTACTTGTCCCTCAGCTGTATAGATGGTGCGTTAAAAAATCCCAATAAATCCGTGTTAGAGGATGATGAGATCTCAAACTTATTTTCCAGGCCTCTTTTCCAAATAAACAGGACTGTCTTGGTCAGAGCCATTACCCAGGTGAAACACCCACAAGCTACAGCTGAGTAATAGCTGGAAAACCTTCCCCAGCATCTGCAACCAGCTGGTATATCAAACTGCTGGATTTTTTTATATCCAAATATACCTGTTGTGAACAGGGCTTGGAGTTTCTTAAGTTCTACAACAATATTTTCATGAGGCTTAGTCATCCACAGTGCCCGTTTTATAGGGGTTACACAGTACTTATCCCTTTTCTGAAGCACCATTTAATTAGGGTTTCAATCCAGTAGTCAGGCTTGGTGGTGCAATTAGTGCTGTGAATTCTCAAAGCTCACAGATTTAAGATCAACAGAGGAGATTGTAGCATCTGTTCTAACTCAAAGAGCTCTTTGGTTTTCAGGTCTGATAGATACAGTGCCAGGAAAACCTTCTTATAACATAATCTGGGAAATAAAAAAAAAGAAAGATTATGCCCCTCCCTTCAACCCCCCCCCCCAAAAAAAAAACCAATACAAAACAAACAGCAAGATTAAAAAAAAAATTCTCAAGCCGTTTCCTACCCTTTTGGGGGGATTCCTACAGATTTCTATGTCCCCATAGAATTAGAATAATGGCAAAAATGTATTCACATGCATGGTGATCACAGACCAAAATCATGCCAGCTCCAAGCAAGAGGCTGTACAAACACAGTATGAATGTAACCTTTTTTTTTTTTTTTTTTAATTTAAGGCTAGGACTTTGGCGTATTGTTGCATCCACACAAGAATCTTCCTGTGTCTCAGAGGCAGGGCAGTAAGTAGCAGCAGAATGTGGTTATGGAAGGAGGAGATTTTTCATGCTGTGTGAAACTAAATATAAAACTGCATTATCACTTCATGCTGAAAAATGGAAACGGAAATACCCTGATGTCTGTTGTGAGCAGACCAAAATCAAACCCCAATGCTTCTGTGTGGAATTTCCAGTCACAGATACTTTTAAAAGATGTTTTATAGTGGTAATATCAATTTAAGAGTAATCCTCAAGGCAACATGCACATCACTAATGCGCTCTAACCACCAAAAAAAATTCTGGCAACATGGCCCACAGGAGGATAGTTCCCTCCTTTGCCATGAAAAGTACTTGTGCTTTGCAATTTTTACCTTTACAAACTAAAGCAGAGACCTGTGCCATTTATAAAATGGCAATTTTCTCTGCTTAACAGCCATTATGATGTAAGATGAAGACCATCACTATTATTACACATTATTTGGTCATATTATTCATGAAATGAGGCTGTTGCATTCTGGAACAAATAAAGATAGATTTCATGATCTGAATAGTTTGCCAAGTAAATGAATATCATAAATGAGACATAGATTAAACTACAGGCATGCCGAATACATGAAAGAAAATATCATAATATCATATATTAGGAACCTGCTCTTTGTGGCTGGGACAAATATTTCTAGTGCTAACAAATCCATCCAGCTGTCAGCTTGCAGTAATGAAGTAGGCAACTTAAAAAGTACACAATGATTTCCAGCCTTGATGGATTATCACTTAACCCAAAATGCAAGGCTGTGCAGATAAGTATCACAATTGGTTGATGGTCTGATAAAGATTCCATTATATAGCTGAGCTCCAGAGAGGCTTCAGCAATGCCTCAGGAATTCAAACATTCCCAGCCTAAGCTCTGATCACACTGGGGGTTTTTTTTTGGCTTTTTTTTTTTTTTCTGCTGCGTATGAATTATGCAGTCTGACAGTCTCTATTGTAAACTGGCAGTGCAAGAGGTTTTCCAAATTAAGAGTCCCTTCTGCTGGAAGCATTTTTACTGCCTGCCAAGAGCATCCTTTGCTCTGAGATCAGCCTCAGACCTCCCCTCAGGTGCCACAGGCTGTAAGGTGTTAGCTCTCCTTCTGCTCAGCCTCCACCTGCAGCTGGCAAAGGAAGCACAGGCATTTCCAAAAAGCTCCCTGGGAAGAAGGACTCAGTGTCACCACCCACATGTAAAGTGCTACACCAGCATCAGTGTACTGATGTCACACTGACCATTTTAGTCTGACCTCCAGTTGGGTGCTGATCTCAAGTTAGTGGTTTTCAACATTCAGGTGTAACCAAGATACAAAAATTATATTATTCATACTAACTTCCTACTCTATCAAGGCTTAAAATGTGATTTCAAGATAGTAAGTTCTTAAAAAGTAGATTTTTGTACCTCCTGCTTCAAAAGCCAGAATTCTACTGATTTCAAGAGATTTTGGTGACCCAGTATTTACATCTCTACAAGCAGTTTGGTTAAATGAGTATATCCCATCTCGCTTGCAGGTAGTTCTGAATTGGATGTATCTGGATTTTCCAGTCCAGAGAAAGGCTATTTTTAGTGTATTGTCAATGCTGCCCCATAAGTTTGACAATGGCCTGCAAAGTATTTCCTCTACAGAAAAACAGGCTGTACTTTCCTTCTTTCCAAGTAAAACTTTACATATAGATAAGCTCATTAATTTTCAGTGGGGCTGTATGTAGTTTATCTGTGTTATTGACAGATAAAATCTGTGATCTGCTCAGTTCAGAGGGACCTGCTGGGTCAGTTAGCCTAAATTCTTGTATAGTTTCCAGTCTCATAGATTTATAATGAGACACAGAAACCTTTATTTTATTATAGATCATCCACCAGAACATACGTAGACTTAATTTAGGACCTAAGGAAACAGAGAATCCACAATTCCCCTTGGTGTTTCTCTTCAGCACTTAGTTATCCTCACTCTTGCAAACTTGAGCCTTGCTTCTCACTTCAGTGTCTTTGAGGTTAACAACCACAGATTGATTCTTGAAGGCTTCACATTCCATATGCATTTTCTTCTCAAAAGTGGATATTTATTGTAAAGAAGACTCTGTAAATATGCTTTGAAATTGATTCTTCAATTTCATTTGAAAGAATTGAATCTATGATCTTTAGGATCTCATTAAGACTTTGATTTGGTTTGTTTTAAAGGTGTTGTCAAGCATATCTTTAATGATGAGTTTTAAGGGCAATATATTGGACTCCTTACAGCAGGGAGAAAGATTAAGCAAATGGTTGCTGTTGAATGTCCTTCACTGTTGCTGTATTTATATGGGATCACAAAGCTTAGTTTTACTTTATTTAGAGAGGTGTTTATTGTAGTTTAAAGGCACTACCAGCAAAAACTGATATCTTTTTTTTTTTTTATATTTATTACTGGGTAAGGCAGATTTTGGCAAGTTCTGTGCTGTCAGGGTATTGATGAAGTGCTTCACTGTTACAAGCAAAAGTATACAACTAAATATTGTTATAGCTAACAACAAGGACATCTAAAGCAGCTGTTCCAATACCATGTGAGATGGTATTTTTAAGAAAAAAGACTTCAAGAAAAAAGACTGAAGTGATGCCAAGTTCTAAAAATGAGGAAAGGAAAGAAAAAAGAAAGGAAAATGCTTATAGTTTCAAATGTATTGCTAACACCTTTAATAAAAAATGCACGTCTTTCTCACTAACCAGTGAACTAAAGTCATCAACTGTGCCTTTGAAGCTGAAAAGATTACTCTCTCTGCCCTTCGTTTCTCTGACACTCCACTTGAAACACAGTTAATAACTTCCAGCGTGAGCCTCACAAAATGCAGAATTGATACTAATTATATTAAGTTTTTTGGATGAAAGATGACCTTGGTGAAACTTGAAGCTATAGCATTCCCCAGGAAAAAAAAAAAAAAAAAAAAAAAAAAAAAAAAAAAAAAAAAAAAGACAANNNAAAAAAGGCAAAATCTACAGAGTGACTTTGGAGATTATTTAACCTGACCTGTTAGTTTTTGCATGTGAAGTTATTCAGACTGTGAATACAAAAAAGGGTATTATTCTTAAGGTAATTTTTTCTTTTTTTTTTTTTTTTTTATATTTTTTCTGGNGTAATTTTTTTTTTTTTTTTTTTTTTTTTAGCATTTTTCAGGGCATTGAAATAAGTTGCTGAATCACACGCCTGGGTTTTTTTCTGTGTTAGTCGTTTGGGATGTCTGTTCTGTGTCAGATTCAGTGAGTGCACTGTGGAGAAAAGGGGGTGCCACAGTGCTTGGAGGGGCTGGCACCTGTGTGTGTGTCAGCCGTCAACAGAGGCAAAGGGGTGAACAAAAATCAAATAGCAGTGTTTTAAAAGATTAGCTTCAAACACACCTTTAAAGGAAAGGAGTGGAAGAGAAGTCTGGTTTGAAGTCCACGGTCTCATAATCACAGCTGAGTTTCATTTTTTGTCGCTGCAAAATTGAGAAAAAGAGAGAATTACAAACTCATCTACTCTGAGAAATACAGGGTGGAAAACCTTATTCAATAACACTTGACTCACTGTTTGGCTGACTATAAAAGACTGAACAGGGAAGCAGAACTGGAACTGACTGAAAAAATGAAATTCAGAACCAACACAAGGAAGTACTTTTCACTCAAAAAGAAATACAATTTTTCAATAGCCTACTGAGCCAAGTTTGGAATTGGAGGCACTGAGGTCATTAAAGAAAAAGGGAGATACTATTCTGGAAGAACTGTGTTAACCAGGATGACTTGCAATGGGCTGAATGGCCTTTTCCTTCTCCCCAAATTTATGTTCTTTTTGAAAAACTTTGATTACGAGTCATCCTGCTGTGATTTAGATAGCATGAATTTGAAAAGAATGTATCAAATCTTTTCAATCAAGATGCTTGGGTTTCTTTCCAGTCTGAATTCTTGCAAGCCTGTAATGGAAAACCATCAGTCAAGGGAAAGAAATATCAGGAGTAGCAATTTACCTTAATGTACAATTTCCTTTTCTGGCATAAAGGGTAAGAGACAAGGATCCCAGACAACAAAGGCCAGAATATAAATCTTTATGGGAATATTAAAAAAAAAAAAAAAAAAAAAAAAAAAAAAAAAAAAAAAAAAAAGAAAAAGAAAGAAAAATCCCCCAGACTGACAATTTGAGGAAGACATTTTATCATTTTATTTCTTTTGTATGCTTCTTTTCTTGTGGCTAACAAGTCTCTACTGTATACACATCAGGTCATGAAGTGCATTCAGCACCCAATAGAGAAGAGACAAATTTCATTTTAATGAATTCAAAGTGCTGTAATGGACTTTAGCATTGACTTTGGACCAGGTCCTGGGACATACTTGATAGAAGCTGGCTTTTAAAACTATATTATTTGTTAGAGAATGGGAATATCACAGAAAATGAATCTGTAAAGCTTTTTTTTTTTTTTTTGGTGCAGTTTTCTGTACAGAGGAACATTTCTGATGTTTACCTTGAGTTTCACTCAATTACTGTATCCAGTGCAGGAATCCACTCTGTTACTGGGCTGAGTTGCAAATATTGGGCACACTTTGAGATTCTTTGGCACAATTACTGCCATTAATCCTGAACTCATTTATCCCTATAATGCAGTTTTGTTAGTGTGAATGCTGAGTTGCTATTGTGTGTGTGGACATCCATATGTCAGTGTGGTTGTGGGGTTTTGGAGTAAACTGTGTGGTTTTGAAAACAATAGCAGCCCTGGGTTATTTAAGTTTTTAAGGGTTGACTAATTCCGGAGCCCTGTCCTCCAGTTCATCTCGGAAGCATCTGTTCCCAGTATTTCTGGAGTTAGTAATGCTAAGAAGAAATTAGTCTTATATTGCATTCAGGTTGGCTCTCCTCCACCACAAGACCTTGTGCCAAGGAATTTGGGAGTGGTTTTATAGGTTCCCAGTCCCTATGGGATCTTTTCTTGTTATTTTTATCATAGGTCCCTGTATTATAGCATGACTGTGGGGAAGTGTGTTAATTGTTTTTGTTTGATGAAAATTTTCGCCTTTTTACTTTCTGGTGCTTTTGAGTAGTATTCACTAATCCTTACCTTAATGATGAAAAATCATTTCTGTAGAAAAATTTACTTCAAATTACTACTATGACACTCAAGAGATTTTAGTCTTGTTTTCCCATGCAGAATGTGCTTCTTTATATTTATTAAGAAATGTGAGTGGACTGTAGGATTTCTGCATAGTTCTACTCAACCACATAAACATTCAGGGGAATAATTCATACACAACAGAAATTCACAATAGTGTGGGCTTGCCTTCAACCCTGTAATAAAATAGATGGCTAGTATGCAGTCTGAATTGTCTTGCTCCTGTTATATTTGCAGTGTTATGGAGAAATTGAGAACATCAGGAAAGCTAAAGGGCAGGAAACTTCTTCTGAGTTTTTGGTTTGTGTTGTTTTGTTTTTTATATAGGCAATGCCTGCATGAACTTGTATATAATAACAGAAAAAAATGCTCATGATATGAACAACACATGGGTCAGTCTAAAACACATTTTCAAATGTGTCTGTTTTATTAAAAAAGTGAGGAACTGTTAAGCTGCATTCTGAAGACAGAACATAAGGAGCAGATTCAAGGGCTTTGGAAGTTAATGCTGCTCAAATACATTCAGAGGGGTTTTTTTTTATTGTTTTTTACTGTTGACAATGTGTTGTCTTTTTTTATAGGCTTCTAAACCTATTAGCAACTGTCCTGGTTTCTAGACAGAACAATTTCAAAATCCTACCATATCAAACCATTTTGTGAAGAATTCTTTTAATCTGTGGTTGGTTGATACATGGCAGTATTTGAGTTTAGTTCAGTATTCAAACAATCCTATATTGCACTTCTGTCTCTCAATGTAAATGAAATTAAAGATACTCAACACCTAGCATTTAAGCAGAGATCATATATAACAGTCTTCATTCCTTTTGGGGTCATCTGATTTAGGTTTTGTAGGATTGGACGTGACTTAAACCCTTCTCTGTCTTTTGCTGGGTACAGAATGATGCTGCTAATTCTTCACGCTTTCACCAACTTTAGTAAAGATCCCAGGGTAAACTCTTAATGAGTATGTAAAGTCACAAGTGTCTAAAATTCAATGGGTCTGTCATTGGCCAAACAGGTGGTTGAGGAAGACAATACGAAAAACAAAGGTGAATAAAAGAAAATTAGTGGCTTCTTCTGTGCATTATAACCTCTTCAATTTCCCTATTGTTGCCCATTTCAACCTCATGTTTCTCTATCACACTTTTTCTTATTATCATTCACTTTTTATTTATCTCACTTTTACTATTAACTAATTTTAAAAAGGAATGTACTCAGGGTAATATTGTGGATATGCCATATTTAAATTGCCTTCTTCCTTCAGAGTCAGAATTGGCATTAATCCATTGAATTGATTTGGGCTTGTCTAGTCTGGAGAAAAAGAGGCTGATCCTGAGGAGGGAAAGTGGAGAGGGAAGTGCTGATCTCCTGGCATCCAGTGGCAGGAATGGCTCAGAGCTGCACCAGGAGAGGTTCTGACTGGACATTAGGAAACATTTCTTTACCAGGAGAGTGGTCAAGCACTGAAACAGCCTTCCTGGGGAGAGAGGCAGTAAATGCCCCATCCCTGTCAGTGTTTAGGGGGCTTTGGACAATGCCATCAATCAAGATCTTTGAGTGTCAGGCCTGAGGCAATCAGGCAGCTGAGCTGGATGATCACTGTGGGTCCCTTTCACCGTGGCTTTTCTGTTCTGTTCTATTCTGTTCCATTGTATTCTATTCATCCCTGGCATTTATATCATGGCAGCCACAGCAGATGCCTCCTGTTGCACTGGAACTCGCAAACCTCCAGTTGAGAGAGGTTCCTGGAAAGATCTAAGCTTTACATTTAATATCATACGTGAAAATTTAGGTCATCTTCCCTTCCAAATAAATTATAATCAAAGGATTCAACTTATGGAATAATGTAATTTTTTTAAAAGGCACACAAACGTTTAGAAGAGTTACAGTCATACATTTCCCCATCTGTTGCTGGATCCCTTCAATAAATGGCTTTTTAACGCTTGAAAAAGCTATTTTAATTCTCTTTGTAAGGGTTAGAAGAGGGTCTTTTGTACTCTGTTCAAAAGACCAGTGTTGGAAAAGGGCAGTTATTTTAGCCATATTGCAATATAAAAGGTATGTTAAAAGGATGGCTTCTGGAAAAGGGAAAAAGGAAAATGGCAGTCAAATAATCTCAGAGTCTTGGTCAGTTGAGAGTTCCAAGATTCTGCTTCATTAGTCCTGAACATCAACTAAAACCTAACTTCAGACATCATATCTAGGTCAAAAATTACTGTGGATGAGTTATTTATTAGTAAATGTAGTAAATGGAATTTTCCAAATGGAATGGACACTTTTTCTGCCAAAAAAGCACCGGTTCTTTATTTAATTTTAGTTAATTGGCCTATGTAAATAAATTTATTCTTTCCATCAACATGTTATATCTTAAGAACTCAGTTTTATCTGCTGATATTTCATTAGCATTAATCATTGGTTTTGCATTGCCTGTATTGTAGTGACAGAAAAATACAGATAAAAACCTAAAAATGAAAGTATAGAGGACTGAAAAAAGTGGGCTTTTAAGACTGTAAGGTGTTAAGTCCCACAAAACACGTGACGCCCACTCACTGTTGTAGGAATGTGAACTAATCCTGACTGCATTCCACAGCTTTTCTTTCAGCAATCAAGAGGAAAATGATGTATCAGCAGCAGAGCTGTGCTGCATTGGCAGCACCCCTTACATACATAGCAGGGCAAGAGCGTGGCAGAGAATGGGACCTGCAGTCCAGCAGGGTGTCTGCCAGCCTCAGCTTCACAGATGGAACAGTTTTGTCAGGCCTGTACTGAAATTTAAGAACTTTTTGTCAGCTTTACATGACGTTCAACGTACATTATGATTACCTATTAATAGAATTTGTGACTACATAAAAATGCAAAATATTCTTAACACTTTCCTAGGTGCCTTCCCATGACCTGATTTCTTGTCTTCTGGACAAGGGACTGTACTCAGGCTGCAGGTACAGCCCTGATCCTGCAAACCCACCCACCTTGTGCTGTATCAGCAGTCCCATGGAAATCAGGGAGGCTACATCTGCTTTTTAATTCAAATGCATGTGTGTCTGTGGGACGGCAGGACCCTGTTTGACATTAGGGGCAAACCCCATTCTTTGAATTTTACTTAAGAAAGTGTGTTTGCAAGGTTGTGTAGAAGGCACTGTGGCATAATCATGCCCAAATATTCCATTAATTTGATTTTTTTTTTCACTTACTCGTTGCATACTGAGACAAGTAGAACAAAAATGAGGGGTTTTGGTTTGTTCTTTTTTCTTGGCACCCAGTCTGTGTTATTATAGATAAATAATTTTCATGATAAGCTTAAAGCATTTATATTGTTATGCACTTATCAAGCATTTACTCTATTTGCTCATTTTATGTAGCACTTCACAACTTTGATAAGGTGTGAATATTAAGATAAGACCCAGTTTCTGTCTGAAGTGTCCACAGAACCTGCTTCAAAGAAAGAAAAAGTAATCAGACTTCAAATTTTTACTCATTTTCCAACTATATATCTGAGTATCTGCAGTACCATAATAGATAATGCTAAATATTACTGCTGTTAGAAGGCAGTTGTACAACTGTGTTTTTTAAGACAGAAATTTAAAACAAATTAAAACTACTTACTCATATGCTGAACATTCCCCTTTTCTATTCCACAGATTTTTTTAATGTAGTGAGAGTATTTAGCAGAAAGGCACGGTCACCTTGCAGTTCATGTAACATTTGAAATAACTTTTATGATTAAATTAGGAAAGGTTCATAATTTTCAGTGTCAAAGTATGTATAGAACTCTACCAGAGATTATGCATATTTTTCCTTCCACTTACTAAAGGGGATAATCCCCCTTTATCCCTCCTGCCCAGTAGAGCTATTTTCACAAGCCACTTGTAAAATGACTCGAAAATGACTGTGAAGAGCACAAAAATCTTTCATTTGGTACCTGAAGTGGTAGTAATTATTTCACTACCAGGAAACAAGTGATAGAGCCCTATCAGGTGTCACTGTCACCTGACCCCACAGCACTCTTGCCTTTTGCTGGAGAGAAAATAATGATTTTCAAGCAAGGAGAGGGGAAGAAACCCAAACAGAGAAAAAATTGTCACTTCATAAACGTGGGGTGGACCTTAAGGAGTGCCCCTTAGGGTGTGCCTTCCATGCTTTGGAAATGCTGCACCTCTGCTTTGGAAATGCAGCGTGGAGTCCTGCTCATCCAGCAGCAAAAAAAAAAAAAAAGTGATCGAAATGAGGGGGGAAAAAAAAGTGAGAAGGATGGCTGATCTTTGAAAATGGTGTCTGTGCTAAGAGAGATTAAATACACTAGCACTCTTCACCTTGGAGAAGAGCTGGAGAGAGAGGTGGCAGCAGTTAAATTAAATTAGAAATGACATGAAAAAAGTGAATGATGTGAATACAGTCACCAATGCAGAAAGTTTCTAGACTCTGGAGTCAAAAAGTGGGTAAGTGAGCAAGGGAAACTTTATGTATTCCATTATTCATTTGGTTGTAGGTTAAATTGGACCAGATGGTGGTGTTTTCCCATCTAGTACAGACATTTCTATTTTCTCAGATTTGTCTGCAAAGGAAAAAAAAATTTAAAATGTCCTATTTGTCATCATTTAAATGAAGAAAGACATAACAACCTGAAATCATATCTTTAATTACTACTCGAAACAATAAAATTGCTAAATCAAAATGTGCCTTTCCGAAAGTTAACTAAAATAACTAGACTATAAGGCTATTTTTGTTGCAGTGTTTTGAAAAATAAATTTAAATATATTAATTTAATAACCACAGATAAAAATACTAAAAAATGCAAGGTGACTAAATCACAACCGTAATATACCTCTACATTCATCTAGTCTATTTAAAATAAATAATGTAACAGTATAATTTACTATTAAAGCATTTTTGGTGTTCAGACAATGTAAATATGCTGCTATCCATAGCAGAGTTCACATACCACAGCAAACATTGGTAAAAACCATTTGATACAGGTTTTAAAATAATTAGAGCAAGTCAGTGATCATTAGACAAATCATCAGTATTTTTAAATACCACTGTGTCCCCCTTTTTCTCATGAACTTGCCCTTTAGAAATTTCCATTGGTTTAGGATATTTTTTTAAAAGGCTTCCACCATTTTTTGGCAAAGTGAGGTTTAGCAGGGAGAGACAAAATGAGAGAGAGGTGCTAGAGAAACATCTTCATTCAACATGAGAACATTTTTGTCATCCTGCCACTCTGTCTCTAGCATTACCTGGAAAACGTGCTCTCAGTACGTAGTTTGGAACTCTAAACTAAAACAATTTCTCTCCTAATTCTCTGGTAAAATGTAAAAAAGAGTTGCAGTCTCAGTTGGAGGCTGTCTTGTTAAAAACCAGTAAAGCTAGGTTGTTTAAGTAGTCTGTAATATTTGGAAAGATTATTTTTACAAAGTTACATTTATTTGCTTGTGTAAAATTTAAAGGCTACAAATGGCTAGGATTGAAAAATAGCAAATGCTGGAACTTTTTGTCACAGAGAATAATTTCTCAAAGGTACCGTGATGTATTTTAATTAGGGCTCAACCCTGAAAACATGAAAGTACACAGGCAACAGATTATGCATGTAGTCATAAAAGTCTTTTGTGCTTTCCTAAAGGATGTTTTTGAATAAAGTATGTTTTCTTTTGCTGTTACAGAATTTGCAAGTTTTTCCCCTAAATTTAAGATTGTATTTGTAAGTTAAATAAAAGTCTAATGGTTGTGAAGGAGACAGAGATGCTTGAGAGTGCAGCTTAATCCCCCCATTATTGCCATGAATAATAGTGATGTAACACATCTTAACAAAATGAATTACTAATTTGGGCTCTTTATTGCCAAGTCACCTAGTTTCAAAGACATTGTAAAATCATAAAACCAAGTTATGAATTTTCCTCCTTCCAAATAACGTAAATAAAAACTACAGATGAAAAAGGCATTTACTCATCCTACAATATAATTCACTTTATCAGGATAAAAAAAAAGATACCATCTGATGAGAATGCTCATCAAATGTGAGTCTTATTGCTATAAAGGAAAAAATAATTTCTCTTTATGGCCAGGTACTGTGTGAGTTCAGTGATAAAATTATTATCAAACTATTTGGCAATTGCACTGGTGGTGTGTGCAAAGAAATACTGTCTGGGTGGCTCAAGGTTGTAATAGCAGTAATGGCTCCACAATTAACAAAAGTGAAAGGGGAACCCCAAAGAGCATCTGTTACAATAATGGTAGGAATAAGGACCATAAAGCAGAGAGAGGGGTAATACAAATTCAGATTTTATAACCACAGATAAAAATACGGAAAATTGTGAGATAATTAAATCACAACTCTTGCAACCCTCTACCTCAATCCAACATAGTTAACCTAAATCTTCTAGCAGTATAATTTACTGCTAAAATCTACTTGATGTACAAATCATGTAAACATGCTGCTGTGTAAGTCAACGTTCATTTACCACAGCAAATCCAGGTAAAAATTTGGGTACAGTTTTTACAGAATCAGGTTAATTTGGTGACTATTACACAAATCTAAATGTAAGCCTAGTACCAGTGAAGGAAGATTTTATATGATCTCAATGGAGGAAGATTGATATGATCACGAAGTGCATTGTGAATAATTTATACATGTGCATCATTTTTCCTGCCAAAAAACCCCACATTTTTCAATATTCAGAAGTTACAAAATCCATGAATGGAGCCATAAAAATAAGAATTTTATATAGTGGGTTAAAGGAAACAATTGATACTGTGAGTTTTTGTTGGGCTTTGATTTTGGTTTTGGTTTTTCTTTGGGAAAGTATGCTGTGTCATTAGAGACATCTTATTGGTTTTTTTTCCCTCTGGTGATACACATAAAATTCAAGCTGCTTTTCGTGTTCAGGAAGGTCATGGAGCACATATGAAGCTGTGCTCTGGTTCTTTGGACAGGGAAAGGAGAGCCATGCTGCTCTGCAGGTACCAGCAGAGACCAGCAATGATGCTGCTGTGGTTCTTTTCTCTTAGCAGAACGTCATTTCTGATCCGGCACTTCCTGAAATGCCTGGTGTGGAACTCTATTCAAGAGGATACACATCCTAGTCAGTCACACCTCTCCCTGTGGTACAGAGGCAGGAGAAAGCACAGCCAGTCATGAATCAGAAACACTGACTTTTAGCCCTGAAAATCTAAAAGTGTGTGGATTTTTTTGGTCAATACTCACTCATTTATGAGTGAGAGAAAAATGGCAGGAAACAACTGGAGAGGTGCCAGTGGGTAGAAGTTCATGATCTGTGGAGACATTTTCATCCAAGTTACTTGGTTTTACATACCCTGAACAGGCTCTTAGCTTCTACACATCAGTGGAGGCTGTTAAAGAACAGTGACTTCGAGTGCTCAAGCTCTGTGAGTCTAACCTAGTAAATCTATGTATAAAATATTCCATGTATAAAATTGTGCACCTTACACTGAATATACGAATGGAATATTCAGGATTGGCTAGTTTGGGGGAGTTAGGGTGGGTGAGTGAAGAAGGTATTGAGTTGATTCTGGGCCCATCCATTAAATGTGTCCCAGTTGCTAAAGACATTAAATCTGTCCTGGTGCTAAAGAAAAAACAAAGGTGATGCCTCAGCTCAATGCAGTGCTACAGCTGCCTAAATACACAGGGTGCTTGAGGTATGTTAAAGGATATATAGCAAACATTTATCAGCACTTATCCTCCAGTGGGTGATGCAGAGAAGGCTCTGCCCCGTGTATGTATTCTGGCAATTGAACTGAGCACACACTCTCAAAGGCACGCTTTTGTTTGCCATAGGGATGTTAAAGTTTCATTTCAGCAGAGTCTCTTGCCTGCTTCAGGCAAAAATTGGAATCCTGGCTTGCTCCCAGCAACTTGAAAAGCGTCTGATGCCTATACAAATATACATAATGGCAGTCTTAATCATTAGGAATTATGTTATTTTTCTGTTTCTCCAGTAATGTTTCATAATGAATCAAAATGAGCTAGATGGTTTGCTATCAGTTTGAATGCTAATTAAATGGAGACCTTCAGCAGTTTGTGACCACTTCTAATGCTTCTAATTTCTGTTTGTTTATATTTCTGTTTATCACTGGGGCTTGTGTTTTAGAAAACCCCAGCATAACAGAAGAATCTTAATTTCTTGCCTTTTCTTTCCTTTTTTTTAGAAGCAAAGCTTCCAAATCTACAGTAAACTCTTCCGACTCAGACATCAGTGCAACTCAGACTATGCCAACAGGGTTTTTTATCTCCCTGAAGTAGGGATTCAGAATATTAAGCAGTTTGGAGTAGGATTTACAAGGATTTTACCTGCCTAGCTGCCCCATCATTTTCTCACTTCTTCAGTTTTGCTTCAGTGAACAGAAAAGGAAATTCTTTGAAAACAAAAGGAATTTAGCAACAGCAAAGCAATCCACTAAATGGGGAAAAAAGGAGAAGACAAAAAGGGAAAGCATTCTAAAATGTGTATTGTTTGCCCACCTGGTTTTTGCTAATCATGCAGCAGTGACTAGAGCATTGGCTGGTGTTCTGCCTTGAAATCTGGTTTTGCTGGTTGAAGTTTCTTGCTGACCTAACAGGGGCTGAGTTTGACCATTAGAGCTATTCCCATCCTCACTCTTGTCACAGAGGATGTCATTCCATGTTTCATCGACCCCTCACTGATAATACTAAACACTTGGGCACACACAGCAAATCCAAAGCACAGCCTCTGTTCTTCCTTGTATTTTATTTCTTTGTTGGTATTCTTCTGTCTTTAAATGCATTAAGGATAGAAAGGGGCAGTAGTGAAATCCAGGGAAAGGTATATATTTTATTTCCTATCACTATTTAAAGAGCCCCCCATAGTTTATTTTAAATGGTGGGCAAAGGGACAGCATTTGGAGGAAGCAAGCACAAGGCAGTTTTTAACACTAATTCTAATTTTCCCAAATGGTAAAGAGAGCTATATGTGTTAAATAAAACTGGTACTCCTGCTACTAATACTAACAGCAATAACTACGAGAAGGGCATGCAGATTTTAATTCATTATTCTAAGGAACCCCTGAAAATCTGCCTTTCCTTTCCCCAACTCTGCAAAATAGAACAAACGTACCCAGTAATTTTTCTTGGTCCTGGTTGGTTTCACCCACAAAGGTACAATAAGTAATTCTGCTGAATTTTAGCATGTTCTGTCATGTAGGAAGCACCAAAAGTCATGGTTACATCACTGTCATTCAACAATGTTTATGAACTAAAGTGATAAAAAATTAACAGAAAGAGATTTGCATTCTAAGGGCAGATTCTTTTCCCCCTTTCACAGTCTTTCCAGTCTCTTCTGTTTCTTTAAAATCTCTTAAAATATTTTATGTTCTTGTATCAAAAATGTTAATAAGCACAAAATGCTGAGAAGAAAATATTGCTTTTCTTCCAAAATTTCCACAACCAGTGTAACATTTCTTTTGTTATAATTAATTTCCAAGTTTGTTTAAAATGTTTCACAAGGTATAACGTATTGAAATGAGTCATCCAGTTTTCAGGGTGTTCTTGGAATAAGAGGTTCCTGTACAATATAGGTGTAAAAACGCTATTAAAATGTTAGCAGTAGAATAACTCTCCCTAAACACATTGAAAATGGTTTGATTTTTTTTTTATTTGAAAGAACAGTTCAACTCACCATCGATTACACTCAGAGCTCATTATGTTTGTGCTGTTATAATTATCAGTCCTTTTATGTCTTAGGTCTTTTTTGTAGCTCCTTGGAAGAATATTTTGCTTTTGATGCACAGCTGCTTGTTTCACACAGGTCCTGCCTCAAAAAGCCAGATCTGATATCAAATGCTGTTTTCAGTTACAAAAAAGCAATCACAGCCACCATTTTTTTATGTTCCCTCAGAAGACACATATGAAGACATTTCAGAGTGTTGTATTGGAGTACTTCACAACATTTTTTTTCTCTTTAAGAAGCCCATTGAACTTGTACTTTTGTAGTGTCATGGATCCCCTACACACTGTTGCTCCTTTAAAGGACGATACTCTGAAGTTCTTTTAGCCCTCCAGTAACCCTATCCGTCCTGTTGGCACATGAAAAGATGGAATAATTTAAAGTCAGATTCTGAGACCTGGTAATTAAGAGGAGAGATTTTATCTGTCACTTCCCTCAGTATTTGTTTCTCTGTGTGAGTCTATGGACTAAAAACTTATTATTTCTTTTAAATTTTCTTTTATGTGTCAGCATTTTCAACAAGGATTTCTGCAATAGGTGATTATAAAGCTTGTCTCTAAAAAAAATCACTCACCCACAAAAAGGAGTTATGCCAAAATATGTGATTTGAAATGATCAGCATGATCTTTCCCAAAATTTTACTGCTTAGACCTGGGAGTTTACCAGCACAAGGTGGATCTTGCCCATCAGGCTGGAGACAATTCAAGAGTTTGTTCTCTTCTCTAACAAGACAGGCTTCCATTAAAGATTACAAATCTGGTTCAAGAAGCCTTCTCAGTGACGCTGTGTTTATGTACATGCCAGGCCACCACATAAAGATGTGCATGAGAAAAATACCTGTTCAGTGCTTTGCAGAATGGGGTTTGTATTCTCCATACAAAGAAACACATCTCTGAGCACTTCACACTAAGAAGGTCCCAGAAGTAGTTTGGATTGGATGAAAACCATCTCTGTCAGCCAGCAGCTCTTAGTGGTAGTTTTAAGTTGTTTTAAATATTTAAAAGCTTGAAATGTATATTGAGTCAGATGGGACAAGACTGCATCCTTAGATACTGAAAGTAAAGCAAGCATGAAGCAAACACAATGTTCAGTGCTAAGCCTCTGATGAGGGACTCAGTCATGACAGTATTTGTTTAGAGGGTTGGCTGGTGTAGTTCCTTTTGGATGTGAAAGAAAACTAAAGTATTTGTTTTGTTTGGGAAAGGTTTTTTGGGATTTTTTTTTCTCCAGCATATTTCTTAAAAAGGGAAGTCAACTTGTTTTCGTTGCATCTGTTCTGTGAAATGACAGACGTCTCTTCAGGCAAAAATATCATGCCGTAATTTGTCTGACTCTCAGCAGACAGGTAAATACAGCTTGAAAAGCAGGTGTTTCAAAGAACAAATTTAAGCAACACTAGACAGTGTGATTTACATTTAACTGTGCATCTTGGCTTCTACAGATTTCCTATTAATAACTGGAAGATAAATTCTGAGAAAAAGCAGTGCTTAGAAGAAAACTTTCCAAGGTTTCACATACACTGCTTTCTTCTGTGTTCTCATAAAAATGTTAAGATGTTATAGTATAGAAAATTAGTTAATTAACTATAAATTTCTGTCATAAGATGCTAAAAGGGAATTGTTTAAACTAAATTGTGATGAATGCAAATGAGTGATGTACCCTATCAACTAAATGTACATGTGCTTCAAACATCATGTTTTAAACCAACAGCTCTGACAGAAATGCACACCCCTGAAGAGATGTAGGGTGGAGAGAGAGGGGGGCTTTTAACTGAATGTATTCTCCTGAATGTACAGTGAGGCATCAAACTAATCATTTTAGAAAGGAGAGGAACACATTGATGATGCCATGTGCTTCATGTGATATATTTGAATACAGGGTTCCACATTCCCATTCATTCACACATGAACTGTTGTTAAGGAACCACTCTGCTGGCTGTAGTTTATTTCTTGTAGTTTATTTCTTGAGTTCTGGAACATTTTGATCATGGGCAGGACTAAATCGTACCATTGCTGGTCAGTGTGCACTTGCTCACACACAAAAGGGAGATGAGATAGGAGATGTGTCACTGCATCCATCTTCTGAGTCGTTTTCCCAGGAGGAATTTGCCTCTCCAGGTGCAACCAGTCAAACAAGGACAAAGCCAAGGAATCTGATATTCCTTGGCTTTTTATATCAGTGCCTGGTGCTAGGCAGCCAGCTAGAGAAGGGGAGGTCACTGCTGAATGAGGCATTTCAAAGTGGTCTTTGGGTACACTGATGCCTTTAGTGTTAGCTTTCATATTTTCAGATTCTGTACTGCATTGCTTTGTAATTCTGAACTTCATATAGAGTGTTAGCAAGTTCTCCTTACAGTTTAGTCAGACAAAACAATCCTTTTCCAGCCTGAGAACCAAAGACAGCATTGCAGCTTTAGGCCCAAAAAACTGTAAACAACAGTGAATTGAGGAGAGTAATCTGGGAGGATGGGACTTAATAACCTGAAGCTGTAATTGGACAATTAACCCCAATATGGAATGGACCAAAACTTATAAAAGTGTGAAAACTTGTGACTCAGGGTCCATCCTGAGTCAATCTTGGGTGGAGCCTCTGTCAGGCTCTTGTACTGGCCAAGGTGAATCCTTTGAAGGCCTTTTAATAAATTCCTACTTTATTCCTTTAACACTGTCTAGCCTCTGCTCTAGGTAGTCTCTCTAGGCACTAACAGTAACTCCTGTGTTTATCCAATGCTCCAAGACAGTTCCACTCAAAAGGGGTGGGTTTTTTTAAATTAAAGTCACAAAGTCCCAAAACATCACTGTCCACTTCTGGGGCCTTCACTTCATTTCTGTTGTGTAAAGGTGGTCATGTAATTTCAGTGTAATTGACGTGTAATTTTGTTGTGGTGATTCCCTTAGTATTTCAGGGGCTTTCACCCTCTTTTTTGCAGGGAGGAATTGTATTTATTATAATATTTTTGTTAACTTCTACATCCCTAGTGAAACATAATGATTCTGTTCCACCTCATGTTGCATCTTGAATAAAATAACTGTGGTTAGGACATTTTGGGTTGAATTCAGTGTTTTCAAGTGTGTATTTTACACTCTTGAGGTAAAACAAATTGCTTGGGCCCTCAGGCAACTTAGGGCTACAGACACCTACTTTGTGAATTTAAAACAACTTTTTGTGGCAGGCAGGTCCACAAGTGTAAAAAAAGGCATGCTGCCTCTAGGCATGTGCAGTACAGCGTATCAGTTATCCAAGGATGTATTTTCAGGGATGCATTTGTCTTGCTGTCCTTAAAATGGCTTAAGCCATTCTTCTGTGAACAGTCTTCATGACTTTGCTGCTCAAATTTGCCTGAAGATGTACTAAAGATGCTTAAATGTTCATTTGGTTCTCATCTCGAGTACACATTCATATTGAATTAAAAAAAAAAAATTGCCAGAGGTCTCATGGAGCCCTCTTTTGTGGGACAAGGAAAAGTTATTAATTTCAAAAGCAATAGCAGAAAGTAACGGAAACAAAAATAATAAGGCAATAACAGGATTTGTGGAGATGCTTGTGACACCGGTGAAGTCATTTTAAATTACAGCATTGCTGGAGCTATATGAGCATCTTTCAGGGAAAAGTAGCAGAGGAAAAGGATGGTGAGAGCTGTGGAAAGGAGGAGACACAGAGAACTGTGTGTAAGCACACTCCTAGATGGAGCTGGGACACAATATCATTAACAGGTGTTCCGAGAAGTTTTTGTCTCCTTGAAGTCAAGTGAAGTCACCAGAGAGGAAGGGATATGGGCAAGTGGAAGGAAAAGAGAGATGGCTGATGCTCTCCAGAATGTTTTCCCACAGGAAACTCAGGGGCAGAGAGAAATTTCAGGCCAGAATTTTTGCAGCAGGATTTTTACCTCCTCAGGTTTGGGGAGAGGATTTGGACCATGTATTTAGCTGTCAGATTGTTGGATGAGGGCTTCCATGTGGTAGTTCCATCAGAGTCCCCGCTGTGTTTGGGGTCTGCAGTGTACTTTGAAAAACACACGCTCACCATTATTACATGGAGATAAGATTCAGTATATTTTTATCTACAAAATGTTTTGTGCATTGAATATCAACTCTGACAGGCAGAGAAGCAATTTCTGTTGTTTCTGGTTCTTACTCCCTACCATTACAGAGGAACACCACCATCCAGAGTTTTACTGGCGTGGCAATTTCTCTACTGAGTAAAGAGATACAAGATATTTCAAATGAGTTGACCTTGCCTATAAATAAACCTAGCTATACCTGAGGAAAACAGAATTACACTAGTTTTGTCAAGCTGGCCATAAAACTGAAATCCTCACTGAAAATACTGCAATTGCCACAAAATGCTGAAATGTCAGCTCATTTCTTTGCAAATCTAACCTCTCAGTAATTGTAAACATAATTTGATGGAAAGTCCATTGGAACAATTTGCTGATCTCTGACATTCTCATTATGTATAATGCTTTGTAAAACATTCTCTGAAATGATCTAGTGTAGAATTTACAGTTTGTCTATTTTGGGGTTTTTTTCCTAGAATTCTGAGGCCCTGTTTGTGAGAATAAAAACAGATTATTTTGAGAAAAAAAAAATTGTGACAGGAAGACAAGGCCCTTTATATCACATAGAGTTTTCCTCTACTAACATGCACTTGCTTTCTGTGGTATAATTTCTGTGGTTTTATGTGAACTCCTGCTCCCTGATTCATGTGTGTCCATCACTAGAAGGCAGGAGAAAAGTAATTGTGGAGCCGTTTGATTTTTTGCAGTATGGATATGACAGTGGTGGCAGCAATGTAAGACAACACAGAAAGAACAGCACAGTCTAAAACAATAGCAGGATTGGCATCCTCCTGGATGCTGGTTTAATATTAACTGTTCATTTTAAGATGCAGAAAACTGCAAAACTTTTTTTTTTTAATGTATTCTTCATTTTGGTGGCTTATGGCCCATTTCCTAGAACTGTAGAATGATAAAAGTTTTAGCAGACCTCTGAGATCAGCTGGTCCAAGCCCAGCTCAGAGCAGGGCCATGATGCATCAGATTGCTTAGAGCCTCATTCAGGTGAATTTTTTCATATGCCCGTACATAAAAAACCCACAGCATTTCTGGGCAACTTGTTCTGGTGCTTGTCCATCCTTGTGGTGAATAAGAATTTCTTGGTAGGTAGTTTGAGCTGTTTATGTCCCAGGTTGTGTCCATTGCCTTTTTTCTTGGCACACCTCTAACAGAAGCCTGGCTCCATCATCCCTTCTCCTTCCCCTGGAGTAGAAAACAGCAAGGGTGTTTCCTCCTTCAGCTCTCTCTTCTTCAGCATGTAATTCTCCCAGCATCTCCTCATTCATTGTGTGAAATATATTGCATTATGGCTTATACCTGTAGAGCCATGGTAGGTTTCAGAACAATAGTGGTTTATGAAGATTATCCATGAAGATTTAACCATGTGGCAGCAATGAAAGGCACAATGGTCCCCATAAATACCTAACTTGTTCATGCCA
Organism: Leptocoma aspasia; assembly: GCA_013399835.1. Classification (NCBI taxonomy): domain Eukaryota; kingdom Metazoa; phylum Chordata; class Aves; order Passeriformes; family Nectariniidae; genus Leptocoma; species Leptocoma aspasia. The sequence goes on along the minus strand of VXAX01007475.1, from coordinate 762,643 downwards.
GAACAGTTACTTATTAAGAGAAGTCACTCTACCTGTACACACATTATTCTAAAACATTAACATTTTATGGCTCTTTTTTTGTGACTGCTGTGGTTGCTTTTGCTGCTCAGTGGTGACAGAAATGGTAAGAATACCTTATTGTTCCCTGGAACCTTGACCACTAGATCCAGGTTTGATTGCTTCATGAAATTTTAAAGTTCCAAACTGTGTTGTTGCATTTGATTAGCATACAAATAAAGCATTTAATATTTGATTGCTCCCTTGAGATTTTCGGTAACTTTGTGTAACTAAATATAAAGACATTTTAATCATAATTTTCTACGTTTAATTTTAATGCATAAATTATTAGCACTTGTGGGAAAGTAGACATTACTGGAATGAAAAAGAAAACTGAAGCCAGGAGAGTATAGCTGTTCATTTTTTAAATATTAATTCTATGGTACTTTCTTGTATCAGCTGACATACATCTTCAATTATTCTATTATTAAAATGGAACATCCTTTCCTATTAAATTCAAGGTTATTTATGTACCCAAGGGCTCATGTTGACCTGTTTAACAATGTTTAACAGCATCCCTAATACTTCTCTGTTTGTTTCCATAGTCTGGAAGTAGAGTCATCCTATTTCTGGCTTATTCTCATATTTCTGTTTATTTTTATCTTTATCAATTGCCTGGTGTGAATTGCTTCTAGTGGCGTAACTGCTGTCTTGTTCAGTCTCACCTCTCTGAAATAAAAGCATTTAGCTTTTAATTTCTTCATTATGCAAAATCATTATAATAGATACTCAGTTTCCTTTTATACAAGAAAGAAAAGATATATATATATATATATATAGCTCCAACAAAAAGCTTAGTAAAAATTAAGCCCACAGAAGTCCATTTCAAATGTTCTAAAATGCTATTATATAGAATATTGTGTGTAAAGGCAGGTGAAGTGCCTGCCTTACCAGTACTACTGTGATATCTAAAATCATTCTTTTATAATTCTTTCTGTGAGTCAAGGTAATACATTGTTCCTGAGCCTCACTTTATTTCAGGGGAACTGAGGCTCAGATAAAGAGAACACTTTGCCAAAACGCATGTCAAGGCATTTGTTGAATGGCGAGGATTTAAATCTGGTTTTCCATGCTTATTCCCTGGAAAAACCTTGCTCTCAAGGGGTGCCACCAGCACGATGTCCTGGAGGAGCACGTCCCCAGCCTCTGGCCCTTGGGTGCTGCTGTGAGCAGACCAAGCGCAGCAAGCACAAGGTTTCACGGTTTTGCTCGGCCGTGAGGTGCAAAAAACCCCTTCCCACCTCAAGTATCCAAATGGATGTTGAAGGAACAGGCCCCCTGCTGCCTCCTTGGCCCAGGTGGCAGGAGCAGGGCTTTGAGGAGAGGCTGCTCCCAGCCAGGGGGACTCTGTGGTTCTGCTCTGCCCAGCGCCGCGGGCTCGCCGCTGCCGCTGGCGCCGGACCCAGACATGCTGGAGTCAGAGAGAAGCTGTCACAGTGGGCTCTGAATTCATCAGTCTCGCCTCCACAGGAGGAGGAGCAGCCTGCTAAAGCTTTCCAGAAGGCAGGAAAGGCTAAAAACACTGCTTCTCACAGCTCAAGGGTTCCTAGCTGGTTCTTTAACTTGCCTGTGTCTCATCTGGTAGCCAGTGTCTTGTAAACTGGAGCTGGGCCCTAACAGCCCAGTTCCAAATCAACAGAAGCACTAAATCATGTCTTAAGTCTCATTTGTTACATGTTTTACTGAATTAAGGGCTGTAACACCCTTGAAATATCCACACTTGGCTTCACAGCTCTCAGAAACAATCTCTGTTTTTCAGCTGAATGTAGTGTCTACTACTTGCATGTCAGGAATGGTATTGTTAGAGATGTTGGTTAGATGGTCATAACCAAAATTTCACTGGCTAACAAAAGCTTCTGCATCAAAGAGGGTGTCATCATGTCTTTGAAGGGCATCTTTATTTTTAATCAGTTTCAGCATTCAGAATACTTCAGAGAGAAATATCATGTCCCTTACATGGCTATAATGTAAGGGCAACAGACTTATTAGGAAGGAAGGAAAGAAGGAAAGAAGCAAAGAAAAGTTGCTCAGCAATGGCATTTGGAAAAGTTGTGTTAATTCCAGATTTGTTTAGAACATTGTTTTTTACTTTCACAATTTGTCTTCTTGACTTCCTAAAGGGAGGACTAAGTTTTTAGAGGTCTTTTAGAAGGAAATGTCATTTAATGAACCACTTCAGTTAAGTAAGAGTGGATGCTAAGTGATGCAGGCTAATGAGAGAATTTAAGGTGAAGGGTTTCTATGGCATATCTCATGCAGTTAAAACAGAATAAGAACTGAGTAGGGAAAGAAAGGAAAAGTTGTTGGAGTGATCACATAGGAGATGAGACTATTTCTAGATTTTTCTTAGGCTCATAATACTTCCAAGAACTTTTTTCCAGACACATGTCTAAATGGAAACAAATTTTAACCACTGCAGTACAAAGATGCTGTCCTTTTAAGAGCTGTAGAACAGCAAGGATGTTTTGCTCAGCTTTAGAGCAAGAATTTACAAGGCCAAAACTCTCCTTGATTTACACAGAGTGTCCTGGTACACTTTCTGGGCAGAATGGATGTGCAGTAAGAACCATGACAATGTAATAGGGTACACCAGAAATATCCATCCTTTAACTAGAAGATGATATTTGTTTTTTTTTTTTTAATAACCCTTGTATTCTCAATTTTGAATTAATTTTGTTGTTTATCTGTGAGCTATAAAGCTCAAAAAACTGTAAATCATAAGAAAAGCCCTTCAAACCACAATTGGTTGCTCTGTGAATATCCTCCAGACTTTTTTTTCCCCAACCTTTCTTTCTTACCATAAGTTTTTAAAAGACCTTCAGTAATGTACTAAATTTTGACTGTCTACATGTTGCAGCCGCCACTGCAAGGAGACCTGTAAAGTAAATTGTAAAATGGTAGCATCATTCTTTCCTTGAAATTAGTGTTATTTTATTTTTGCAGTTTCTGGTTGGGATTTTTCTTAAATGGAAGGCCCTGAACTACTGAATCTGGTTGGGGCTTTTTTGTTTGTTTGGTTGGTTGGTTGGTTTTTTCTGCAGATAGTGTATAATTTGAAGCTATTGACATATTTTGCAGGATTTTTCTGATTTTTAAAGTTCTCCTCTAGAACACCACTGATACTTATTTCCCCAGCGTTAGACTTTCTACATCTTTCCAGCATCTGGAACAAGCTCAGGCTGCTATTAAACTGGGTCTGCCATCTTCAAACAGTGTGAGCACAATCATCATTTACTAAAATAAACATGGCCCCATTATTTCTTAATGCCTTGCTTAACAACTTTAAGATTAGACCACATCTCCCATGCTCCCAGTAGGCAGCACTTTAACAGTGAGTAATATTTCTGTCTGCCGTAGTCAAGTAATCCCAAATGTAAGTAATTTACAGGCTGGCATTAGGGACTGTTACAAGAGACATATTGTAACATGTCACTGAAAATCAGCCTGCCTCTGCACATTTGATCAACAGCCAGATGGAGGCTTTTATCACATTTATTTAATCTGAAATATACATAGTAATTACAGTGGACCTCTGGATCCTGGGTCCTCGTTGCTGTCTCAGGAGAAGGTAGGAAATGAATCTGTCATTTGCAAACTGGTGGGGATGTGACCCCCTTGGTAGAATCTGGGTGTGCTACAGCTAGTGCTGCTGACAGTGGAGATCATGCTGCTGGAAATTAATGCATGTTGCCAAGTTACAAAAAAACAAAAAAGCCCATAAACCAAAGACTGTGTAACTTTATTTTTTTATGAATACAGAAAGCCTTTAAGGAAGCAAAGACCAACATTATTCTTAGCAAGCCCATTACCAATCGATGGCTTTAAGAGCAAACAATCTCTTACTAATAGCTGGATGGTATTTAACTTAAAGGCATCTGAAAACAACAGGCTTAATGTTCCCAGAGGAGAATTTGGTTAAGATATTGAATTCCATCAAGCATGTCATTATTAAAAGGGGAAAATATTGTTGTTTCCATTAGTACAGGGTTGGCATAAAGAATGGATAGCATTCAAGTAAACCACAGGAAAAAATTCAAACAAGTTGAAGGTAGATTTATCTCCTGGGCAGGAACTTCACAAATTGATGTTGCCATTGTCACAAAGAATTTAATAAGATTTTGTGCCCTAATTAGAGCATCTGTAGAAGATGTCCCACATATTAACAGTGGTGCTGACCTTATCAGTAATTTACCCCTCATTCCTGTTACTCTGTGCATTACAGCAGGCTATCTCTGCTAATGCCTCTCTTTCTGAGATGAGCTGGATCAGTCAACATCCTCTTTTGGATCAGTTAGTACCCTAACCACAAGTATGCCTGGCTAGTCTGGAGATACATTGACAGATAAAATATACTATTAACTGCCAAAGAGGCTCTTCTATTACAGTTACTCATACTGAGTAGTCCCATGACAGATTAAATTGCTGTTCAGCCTGAATAAGGTGTCAGATTCTGGCTGTAAGTGGCTGCTTTACTGGGGTGTTTTGATGTCATTATAGGCTTATAATTAGTCTAATCTGATTTGGTAAGAAAAAAAAATTAGTATGACAAGCATAAAGAATTCATTTGAACAATAGGTTTTCTTCCACCACAGAACTAAGTTTTAATTAGAGCTGTTCTTCAATTAAATTAAATCTGCCCTTCTTGGTTTTAAAACTCTCATGAACATATTTAGTACAATTTACCTTGTGCAACTGTGGATCTGTTGCTGCCTCTCTGATCTTTACTCACCTTTACCTGTTCTCAACTAACTTTACATGTGTGGTTCTGCCTTACTGGTGACAAAACTCCTCCTCCCCAGCTTCTGCCATCAGGAACAGCTTTCTCTCTCTCTCTCTCCCCTGATCCTCCCCATCCATTTGTTTCATGCCGTTTCTTGACTAAAAGTGTGTCTTTCTCCCACTGCTTGCTTGTGGTGGTATTTACTATTTGAGCTCTGCAGTGACACTGATTAGCTCTGAGAAGCAGTCAGTGAGGGAGGTCATGTAACAGAAACCATGGAAAACAAGGTGGCAAAAAAGCCACAGTGGAAATATTTGTGCCACTTTCCAGTGGGCTGAAGCTCTTGGGGCTTCCTTCAGTGAGCAGAGGAAGCTTTGAGCAATCCCTTTAATGCTTTGAGTGATCACGCTCTTAGCAATCTCCCCCTAGCTCCTAATGTGCTTTATGGTGATAATGAGTTGCTTTCTCCTGAAATGTGAGTGCTAAGACTGCCAGAGACCATCTGAGTGGCCCCAGCCCCTGTGGTGGCAGCCAGCAGCAGATGCCCACGCTCAGCCAACCCCACGGAGCCCAGGTGCCACGCTCCCTTCTCACGCTGCCCTGGTCGTGTTCTCCCCAGCAAATCAAAGTCTGTGGGAAGTGGCCAAAAGCCACAGATTAAAGATACTCTAGGAAAGGGAGAAGAAACTGGCATCTTCAGTTTCTGTATTAATGAGAGGCTGGTTTATTATTTATATAGATAATTAACTTCTGGTGGCAGGAAAAGGAGCTGTGCACACACTAACTGCATCTGGCCTCTGGCCTTTTTTGACAAAGAAAACCAAGAGCAGGGATCTTCCTATATTAATTGACAGAAAGTCATCAAAAGAAAGATGACACTTCTGAAATGTGTTTTTTCCTCCCAAAGTAGGAAGTCATGAATCTCATTTTTCTAGGTAGAGATAGGTTCTTCTTTTTCTTTTTTTTTTTTCTTTTTTTTTCTCTTTTTTAAATTATCTAGTAGGTGGATGTTTCCAAAGTTCAAACTTTTTTTACTGCAGTGAAGGCATTGAACATTCTGGAACTTCACAAGAAAATGAAAATGAAAATGCTGGAACAGTTGACTCATTCAGCTTAACAGGGAAATTCTCATGTCATCTCTGCCAGTTGTCTCTTTCCTGTTTCAGTAGACAGAAGTTATAGCTGGATAGGCAAGTATTTCTTCAAACCCAGAATTGACTTAATTATCCTCTACAGAAAATAAGATGAAGGCAAAACATTGCAGATTTCAGTTCTTTTTTTCCTAAGACAAAGTCTGAAGCAATTAATGAGTTTATTGACAGCCAAAAATATAATGTTGTCAATAAGAAAAGTCTTTTATGTTCTCTAATTAGAGGAACTGGTCCCTTCAGCAAACTGGAGCTTTTAAAGCAGCATTAAGGAAAAAAAGAAGAGAAAGGGAATAAAATCTTAAAAAAAAAAAGTGTCAGTGACACAAGCACAAAATATGGAACAAGGCTCTAAGGACCCTGAAAAATAGTGTTAAACTTTTCATCTTAATGCTGTAGGTATACAGCTCTCTTCTAAGCATTTTTAAAAAATACATTTACAAAATAAATAGGTATGGGTAATGCTTTTATTCACTTTGACAAGGGCTACCTACTCACAAATACATATGAGGAGACATTTGCATTTTTCTCTCCACTGAAAGAAGTCTTGGCTTCATGGGAACAACACGAGCTCTTTGAAAGCAGCCATGGTTTCAGCTGCTGAAATGTTAGTGTGGGACTTTTATCTTTCTGGGATGTAGGCTCTTCCTAATAGGAATGTATATAAAATTCAGTACTGTGGAAAAAAAAAAAAAAACCACTTAGAGGCAAAGTGGACCAAATGTGCTACTGCAATAGCATGGGAAGAAAAGGCTATCAATTCTTTGGAAGGCTTAGAAGTATTTTTTTCTGCCGGTCTTTGCTATGGTTGATGATGTTCTACTATTAAAATAGCAGTTTATATGTGCTGTATATTAGTACACTGTTTTGTTCTTCATTGCTTCAGGCACTGAAGGATAAAGAAGCTTGTCACATATTTTAAGTTCAGAATTGGTTAATAATAAAACACATTTTCAACGAATTTCACAACCAGCCCCTTCGGGCAGCTACTCTTTGCAATTTAAATGAAGGTGCAGAAAGTTTCTTTTCCCTCTTAACAATAGTTTCACAAGTTTGGCATACGTGTATTTTAGTGGTTAGTAGTATATTACAAAAAGAGATTAAAAACACCTGTTTCAGCCTTCCAGGCCATGCAAGAGAAATTGAACTCCGGGGTGCCCAAATTAAGATGCTGAAATGGGTAAATTCCACTTACCAGCATTTATCACAGGCAGCACTACTGCCACTTTTCCTAAGGTAAATACCTTGTCAGCTATCACTTCAGTCTAACCTTCTATCCATAATGTGGGACAGTTCCCACTTTAGTCTTTTTTCCTACTGATGTAAAACCAGGTCTTTGAGGTTCTGTTTTGAGGTTCTGGTTTCGAGGTTTTTGGTTTGGGGTTTTTTAGCTTGTTTGTTTTGATTTTTTTTTTAGTTTTACTTTTTTCCCCCAAACTTGCATTGGTAGGACAATTATATATTTTATGAACCCTATGGCTAAATCTTAGCAATGGCATTAGTCTGAATACATTTCAGAACCCAAGTTTGTGCCATAAGCTGCAGAAAGAAATCTCTGCGTTCCATGAGATTGTGCCTCCTGGCTTTTTAACTGAATTATAGAAATACTGCAGCGTGAGCCGAGACAAGAAGGAAGAGAAGCACAAAGGGTGGGCTTTGGGGAAGGGAGAAAAAGGTGAGGAGGCAAGTGTTCAGAGGTTATAAATGCCACCTAGCCATGTGAAAACCTTCAAAAAGGATCTGTGCCACTGGGCACCAAAGTATTTGCAATGGAGAGAAACCTCTAATGAAAAATTGATTCTTGGGCAGAGATTTTGATGGAAGCTTTTGTCTCTATTAGGGCTTTTATAAAAGCATCCTTCCTACACATTCTCTGGTATCTAATAAGTTCTGAGCCCCTGCTGCAACCTGTCTTCTAAGGTTAGTTATAAGAAAACAAGACTCTTAAGTTCTTTACTGTCTCTTAAAATTTGTTGTAATGGAACCACAGTTTGTAAGTAATTTGAACAGAGTGAAAGAGAATAATCACACAAGTTCTCATCTCCTTGGGAAATTTAGCTGAAGAAAAATGAAGAAAAAATTTTTATGATGAAAAAATTCACTGGGGAATATTTCAAATGTAATTTACATTCACTGATGGACTTCAGAAATCCTCAAACTACTCTCTCCCTCTAGTTGTTGCAGTTTGGTCTCTGCTGGTTGGGACATTTCAGAGCAGTGCAGGTTTAGATACCTCATGATTTGAGGTCCTTGCTAGATTTTCTCCAGAAATCTTCACAGACTCCCACCACTCATTTTCACATTCACCTGCACTGTTTCATCAGCCTTTCAAATAAGACAGAGCTATTTATTTAATTTTTGTACTTTTTGGGTTGTCCCACCCTAAAATGCACATTGCTTTACTGACCTGATTTGAGCAAAGCCCTTAAAACAATAACTTTAGCAAAAGTGTGAAATACTGGTGAGTTGTACTGGGAGTTGTAACAAGCCCTTGAATACAGGGAAAGAATCAGGAGTCGTTTGAAGAGATTTTTCTGCCGTATAAATTGTAACACAGAGCCATGCCACAGGATCCCTTATTGGAGCAAGTCTACTCTGCTGCAGCATTTGATTATTCATGAAACCAGTAAAAAGTGACTGTAGGCTGGTGGTTTCAGTACTTCTGTGAGAAATGGGACAGCCCTTTCTTTTCCCAGCCTTAAGGAACAGTAATTTATGAATAATACATATACTTAATAACTCTTCATTTTGTGAATGCTGTTTAAGCTCCACAGCAAATTAGGATATTTCCAATTTTTCGTATAGTAGAAATGCTCAAAACAAGTTATTATTTTGGATGCCTCAAAACCTAGGTCATCTCATGCTCAAGAGTGATTTTTTTAAAACTTCAGCTTATGAGTCAAAAATACATATTGATAAAGTTCTGCAAAAAAGAGGGCTACTTGAGCACATATTCCCCAAAATATGCCATTTCAGCATTCACAAATGTGCTTGTTTTGCCTTTGCTCAGGAAAGGGTTATCTGACCCTTTCCTGCAGCCTGCTCAGTCAAGTCAACTCTGCATAAATAAGAAGGAAACTTATGCATGAAAAAACTGAAATTAGGTGAATAATTAACATACACTTTATGCAAAAGCATGAAAAACTATTCCAAAATTTCTCTGTGTAACTAAAGTGTAAATTCATATTAAAATATTCTACACTGAAACTTTGTCAGCCGGTCATAAAAAGCACATATATACTTATTTATTTGGTCTCAGTTTTATCTGGTGTGTTTAATCTCTTAACAAATGAGGCTTTTTTTCCCCCTCTTAGTAATTTTAAGAGTGTTATTTAATTTAAGCGTGTGTTATTTCATTGAAATGTATTCACAGTTTGTGAACAAACAGTAAGAGGAAAATCCCAGCAGTTGAAAATGAGTACATTTTCACAGCACTGGCAATCAGTATTTTGAAGAAGCTGTCTAGATTTAGGGAAAAAAGAGCAAATAAAAGAGAATTATGAAGTTTTGTGTCATTATGTTTTTATAAGATTTTCTTAGTTTCATCAAAGGACTAAATAAGCAGAAAAAAGATCTGATCTCTGAAGATCTAGTCTGATAAAAAAAACGTAATTCCACTGTTATGTGGAATTACATAGGCCATGACTACTGTAGGTGCCTGTGCTCATGCTGTACAAACCAGTATGTGGTAAAACACTAAGAGTGTAAGCTAATTTTTTTTTTTAAATGGAAACAGCTGAATTATAAGTATTTATTCCACAGTTGCATACCTAAGTTTTATTTGCTGGAGTTGTGTGTATGGCAGGGTAGGATTTACTTGGTGAAGTCCATGAAGCTTAAAGCATGAATCTAAAAATAATCTGAACAGTATTCTGCTTTTTGGAACTGTGGAGAGGTCAGTGGTTTCAGGAACTTTAATGGCAGTTGCTAACACTTGTGCCCAGAACACTTGAATGATTATGCAAGTTCACTGTATAAATACCTAAAATACAAAAAAAGCCTGGTTTCCAAATCCCTCTATTTCTATCTTTCAGATACTGCTTGGGCACATTTTGAAGTAGTAATTATTTATACCAGGGTAGAAAGCCCCAGATCTATAATACACTCATGGGGCTTAGGTCATTTCATGAAAGGCAAAAGTATAGTGCATTACTCTGAATGCATAATGTAGAGCATGTTTATATTTAATGATAGCATTATTTTTCTATGAGGAGGCTATTCATGAGGTATGCTTCCTGTTCAGAATATTGTTTATGTTGTGCAGATTTTAATTTTGGGATGGAAAAAAGTCTTGTTTGCCAAGAAAATGTTGGCCACTTTTAAGAATCTTTCATTATTTCCTTTGCTTCCATCTTTTCCTTTCCTTCTTCCTTTTTAACAAAGGAATTGTTCACTGGTAATAAAATGATGGACTATATAATACATCATGTACAGTTTTTTTTTTTCTTGGACAAACTTCTCTAGCAATAGCAACCAATCTAATCTGGCTTTGATAGCAAGGTTGAAATTAGAGCAAAAAAATATACTGCTACTTTTGCAGTCCAATGAATACCTTAATTAATTAAAATTCAGCCTATGGCAGTATTAGAATCTCATTAATCCATACTAATAGGTGGAAATCTTGCATTTAGGCTGGCTTTGGGTGACTTCCTGTAGTCACAGCAGGTATGTCAGAGGGGGAATGAGTTACTCCATGTCAGAAATCACCAGAGGATAAAAACACAGAGATGTATTTATCTCAGTGTATTGTGAGGATTTTTATCTGTAATGTTTATTTCAGCTCACAGACGACATGCGTTGTAAGTCTGGGTATTGAGCTAAGGCCGTGCGCTTCAATCAGCTTTGCAAAAACGCCTGTAGATAAAGTTCTGTGCTAACCCTTCTCTGCATTTGCTCTGCATCAGGAAGTATATTATCCCTTAAAAGATCTCCTTTTATTCCTCAGTGTTACTGGCAGCACACCAGCAGGAGCCAGTTTTTAGTGGGAAAACACGTTCATGCTGCTCCTGTCCCAGCACTGTCCCAGCATCTCCTGCAGGTCACACACAGGGCTTGGGGACATGGGTGGTCCTCAGAGTCCAAATGGGTCCTGCCCTTTTGCTGCAGGGAGGAGCTTTACTCAATATTGCCACAGGCACCACAAAAGGAGGAGTTTTCTAGATGGCTCAAGCAGGATGACATTCCTGCAGCAAGCTGTCACCTTCAGTCTTCTCAAGAGAGCAGCCACCTCCTCCTTGCTCTGCTCAGAAAACAAAGCCCCTGCGAGGCAAGGGAGAGGCAGGCTGAATGCTCCCAGCTCTAGCTTTGGGAAGGCAATGCTTCAGCCCTCTTGCTTTCCCCTGTGAGTCTGCTGGTGCACAGGATTTGGGGTCAGATTTAATGACCAAAATGGAACCTATGTCCCTCTGGACTGGTGGTGTGTACTCAGCGTGGTGCCACCACGAGCTGCACCATGCCAGCAGGATGTGGAGGTAGAAGAGGATGCAGGAGAGCTGACTTTATAAGGTGTTTCTGGCTTTTTTGAGGCCAAATACCTATTATTTGCCATCATGTCCACAGAAGTGCTAGAACCAGCTTCCCCAAAGTCCTCTTGGCAGCCAGAAGAGAAAGGTGTGGGAGCTCAGAAAGCCAACAATAAGTGACAAACTCCTGCCTGATGAGTCCAGTGATTGTTAAGAGCAGAACTGAATCTGTACCTGTGACCACACCACTCTGCTCCAGCCAGCCTGAAAATGTAGTTGCAGAATGCTTCACAGTTTGCAAAAGGAAGGGAAAACAGGATTCTTCTCTTTCATCTATGGAACATTATATTTATTTTTGTGCACTTGGAATCATAAAATGACTTGAGTAGGAAGAGATCATCTAGTTCCATGGGCAGGGACACCTTCCACTAGGTCAGGTTGCTCAGAGCTCCATCCATCCTGGTCTTGAACACTTCCAGGGATGAGGCCCCTGAGCACCACACCTTCTCTGGGCAACCTGTGCCAGCACTTCACTGCCCCTTAAAAATTTCTTCCTAAAATCCACTCTAAACCTACTCTTAGTTTGAAGCTATTTCCCCTTGTCCTATCATTACATATCCTTGTAAAGAGTGTCTCTCCATCTTTCCTGCAGGCTCCCTTCAGGTACTGGAAGGCCACAATTAGGTCACTCGAAAGCCATGTCTTCTCTAGGCTGAGCAATCCCAATGCTCTCAGCCTTTCCTCACAGGAGAGGTGCCCCATCCCTCACATCAACTTGGTGGCCTCCTCTAGATCCACTTCAACAGGTCCATGTCCTTCCTGTGCTGGAAACCCCAGAACTGGATGCAGTCCTCCAGATGGGGTCTCAGAAAAGTGGCTCAGAGGGACAGAATCCCCTCCCTTGACTGCTGCCCATGATGCTTTGGGTGCAGCCCAGGACACATTTGGCTTTCTGGGCTTCAAGAGCACAAGGCCAGCTCACCCACCACCACCCCCAAGTCCTTCTCAGCCAGGCTGCTCTGGATCTGTTCATCCCCCAGCCTGGACTGAGACCAGGATTTGCCCTGACCTGGGTGCAGCACCAGCACTTGGCCTTGTTACACCTCATGAAATTCCCATACCACATGTATCCATACATCTTACTGCCATACAGCAATCCCGGTCAGCAGAACGTAATTATGGTGTTATGGAATCACACCCCCTCAGCATTATCAGAGGTCTTTCTATCATCTTCACAGATTTGCCCTCTTTTCTGTGTAAATATTTTTCCTGCCTTTCCCTTTTGCAAAGCAAAGAAGTTGTTTGCAAACTATTTGAAGAATATAAACAGCTCCTACAAGGGAAATGCCCTTGAAGCAGTGAATGATTGCAGCATACAGTACATGCTAATAACACCTTCAGAGAATTACTTCATAGCAGAGGCGTTTTCATTATAATAGGAACCATGTCATGGTCCTCAGATTAAAATTTTACCTTCTTCTGCATTTATCTTTTGAGTCAACAGTCACAGGTTACTGGTTAAAGGCTCTGAAGAATTACTCACCCCAAAGTAGTGCCATTGCCCCTGATTGTCTCTTTGCAACTTCTGTGATGCATCGGGCAACAGAACAGGCAAATGACCAGCACAGAACACTGGAATCTGACAGTATTCCCAGTGCTCTGCACAGAGCTGGAAAAAGGAACCTGCTGATTCACTCTGCCATTAGCAAATGTGCTGATGACACCAAGTTGTGGGGGACTGTTGATCTGTTGGAGGGTAGGAGGGCTCTGCAGAGGGACCTGGACAGGCTGGATCGATGGGCTGAATAAAACAGCCCGAGGTCTAACACCAAAGTGCCAGCTGTGCCAGAGGAGGTTTAACTTGGACATTGGGAAGAAGTTCATCACAGAAAGAGTGATTGGCATTGGGATGGGCTGGCCAGGGAGGTGGTGGAGTCACCATCCCTGGAGAAGTTTAAGAAGTGACTGGATGTGGCATTCAGTGCCATGGACTGGTTGACAAGGTTGTCATTGGTTGGGCCTGGTGATCTCAAAGGTCTTTTCCATCCCAGCTGACTCTGTGATTCTGTGATATCCATTACAGCTTGCTCACACTGGGTGTTAATCAAGCGTTTGTAGTAAATTCACAAACTGATGCTTGAGTCTGAATGATGAGTTTCAGGTTGCCTTTGATACCTTTATCTAACCAAATCTGTGCAAACTCAGCCATGTGCAGAGGAACTTGGCACGGCTGCACTTTATCTGCCTTTTTATTTCTGGTGCAAGAGGGTAGGAATGAGAGGAAGAGAACATATAAGGGTTCCCCACTGAGAATCAATTCTATAAATTATGTATTATGCAGACACTATTCTGCTGATGCTCTCCGATCCCCAATTCTCACTTCCTTGTTTTTCCTTCTATAAATAGCTATGGCCAGGTTTTCAGTTGTAAAATGACGAGGACAAAGCTAGAAACCTTTTCCATTTAATAACCTCTGCCAAAGAAGAATAAGGTAATATTTTTCATAACTGTGATGTCCTCAGGGTTTTAACAATCTGGGAATACAAGCAGTACTGTGCTGTTGATAAGATCCTGGGAGTAAAAGTGGGAATAACGGTGCTGAATATTAAAGAGGGAAATGCCCTATTTTCAGGATGATCAGTATAAAACTTGGTATTTTGAATTTTCCTGATATTTTTTTTTTTCTGTGTAGGACCACTTTTGCCTTTTTGTCTCTCCCTCTAGATCCAAATGCTTTGGCTGGACAGACCGGACCTGATCACGCTCTTATAGGAGGAATAGTGGCTGTAGTTGTCTTTGTAACGCTATGTTCTATAATTCTCCTTGGTCGGTACCTGGCAAGACATAAAGGTAGGACACATTTAGTGGAAGTTCAGTCACTCTTGGAAGCAAGGCATGATTTCACCTGGGAGTGCCATTGCCTTTCGCCTTCCCTCCTGTGCTGAATGGTTTGAACAAAAAATAGTTCTCAGTCCAGTTGCAAGGGAAGTCCTTGTGAATTTTAGCCAGTTTCCCAGTGGGCTGGCCAAGGCAAAGGACAGGGAGCTAGTGCATGCCCAAGGTCATCTTGTAAGTCAGTGGTTTAGAGAGACCAAGGGGTAAGATTGCCCCTTGGTTTTGGATCTTAACTCCTGATACTTGATTACATGTTCTTATCATGTTCTCATAGTTTTAACTACCATATCAATTCAGCAGAATATATATGCGTTGAGTGAAGAAGATTCTTCATGTTAATGGTTTATGCTAACATTTTAAGTATATGTTTAAAACATGATATTAGAATCCAGTGGTGAGTTTTCAAATCAGTTTATCAATGATCCCACTGGAATAAGGGCTCCATTCCTGGGGCTAGCTTTGCTTTATTCTGTGGTTTTACCTTAATAATTCTGGTCCATTCATTTTCAGTCACCTCTGCCACTAAAGATAACAGGAATGGAGCGACACTGACTTCTGACTTCTCTATGATTTGATTTTGACCTAGTTAGTTCCAAAATCATGCCTTGAGATTTAACCTCTGTGCAGCTTTTTAGGCCTATTGGTAAAATTCAGTTGATTCCCTTTCCACTCCCTTACCCTCAAAAAAAAAAAAAAAGAGGACGAGTGTTGGTATTAATTCAATAACTCTCATTTTAGATAGGATAATCATGTGATTATCCTATCTAGCAAACATAAATTGATGAAAAACATCTTTTCAATTTGATTGTACTACATGGGAGAAAATCAGATTTTTTTTAATGAGGAAGTGAAAGTGTGTCTCTTTTGTTTTACTTTCCTGAATGAACAGTTGTACATCTTATGCCAGCATAATTAATGGTTTTCACAAAGGGAAATTTGACTATTGTGCGCATTTCTTTTTTTCATTCATATCCAGAGCATAAAAATAGCTGTGATAGTACAATATGAGTTGGTTCAGATAATAAAACTGCCTCAATTTTGTAATTCTTGGAACCTACTATGATATAATTCTGTAAAATTAAACCATAGATATGATCAAGAAAAAACAAAAATACAAATGATCAGTGGCCATTAAAAAAAAAAAAGCACACTTATGAATATCTAAGTCTTCAGAATTGTTTTGTTTTTGATGGATACCTATTTCATGAAATAACCAAGACTTTATCACTTATTCTATAATTGAAAAATATTTTGGATATTACTTCAGTTAAAGTGGAGTTTTATTAAAATATTTCCTTAATTTGCTGTGGATATACTCAAGTTTGTATATGTGCCTTTACCAGTATAAGAATCAGTGTAAATATTCCTTAACAAATTAGAAAGTTGAGCACACCTTTACGAGGTATACTAAAAACTGTGTAAAAATATTTTTCGTTCATTAAAAAATTGGAGTGCATTGTTTGAAATGTACTTCCTCTAATGCAGTGTAAAAAAAACCTTAATCTTTCTCCTTTTCTTTTCTCTTGTACTGATTCCTACAGGAACATATTTAACAAATGAAGCAAAAGGAGCTGAAGATGCACCTGATGCCGACACAGCCATTATCAATGCAGAAGGCAGCCAAGTCAATGCAGAGGAGAAAAAAGAGTATTTCATTTAGATGCAGAGCTAGAATCTTGGAGTTTTACTTATCAGGCTGACTGCTGGAGAAAACTGGCTATCATTTCTCAGAATTCATTTCTGCCATCTTCTGCTATCTTTATTAACTCGCATACCTGCTATAAGTAGCCAGTTTATGCCAACAATCAGCTGTTGACATCATCATTCTATAATTACAGTATCATGCATAAAACAGGACATTTCTTATTGCCTAAAAATCATATCCACTGCTCTCTTAACATACAGTGCTTGAATATACAGCCTTAACAATGTTAATCATCATCTTAATCCAAGTTTTCTACATATTTAAGTGTTATGCAGCTTTCTTTTCCAGTTTTCTTTTATCATGTCCCTACTAGTATGTCATAGAACAAAATTCATAACAAGTACTATTAAGTAAGGTCCTAGTTTACTTACAGAAAATGTTAAGTCTAAGATTAGAGGTTTACAAAGAATATTTTATACCTGTCTACCTATAATTCAAAAAGCAACTTGTTTTTGAAACATACGCCCTTGGAAACACAAATTGAAATCTGTTTAGTGTAGTTTCCTGTATGTTTGGATTTGGTGGGAAAAAAAAGATCAGTCCAGTGGATTTTTTGGGGTTTTTTTGCTTTGTTTTGTTATGATTTAAATGGTACCATGGTACAACAGAGCCATGTTTCAGTGGTGAAAACAGGCTGAATAGCTATACAGATTCTGCAAAGTTAGATAATAGAGCTTCTCTTGAAATAATTTGTCCTGCCCTGTTACTGGCTCTTTTGGATCACAAAGATTAGAGAACTTTCTGAGTAATATATGTTTTTATAATTTATTTGCTAAACATGAACTCACCTGCCTACTCAAATTTGATGTGTTCATGGGGCACAATTGCAAGGCATTTTAGTATCTGTATATAGTGCATATAATAAATTCAATTAAACATTATTTGATACATATTCAACTTTTTTGGCAGTAGCTAAGTCAGTCACAAGTAAGCATTTTCTAATGTCCATTATATCCCTTTAGATATGATCCAAATCAATATTCTGAGTAGATAACATGTGTTAGTATTTTTTTGTCTGTATGTCCTAGCACTGTTCAGCAGCAAACTTTTCTAGTTCTTGTTAATTTTTTCTTTGTTATACAATGGAAGCACAATGTTATATGGAAAGGTAGTTTTAAGCTAACAACCAGTGCACAGCCTCAGGTTTTAAATTACAACCACATTTGATTACTATCCTTAAAAAGTACTATTGAGTTGCTAAAATTCTCAATTTTAATTTGGCAGTTCCAGAGCTGCTTCTCTATGTTGGTTTGCCAAAAAAAAAAAATCTTAAAAAAAAAAACTTAAAAAAAAACTTTAAAAAAAAAGAGAAAAAATAGAAGTGTTAAAACAAAAGATATATGTTTTGTGTATACAGTAAATGGACTAATTCTTTATATTAAATTCCTGTCTATGCATTTTGTGAGGTGCAAACTTATGTCACCGTGAATGATAGAGAATTCCTGCCATGCTTTTAGCTCCACAGTGAAAGTCTCTGTTTGGATTATTTCTGATTTTCTTTTTTTTTTGGCGTAATTGACAGCTGAAAAATCACATGCTCTTAAATATGACAACAAAACACTGTAAGCCCATCGGCTTATTTCCTCTTCCAATGAAAAGAAAAGGTTGCCATAACAGGTCTTGGAAATGATTCTACACTGGAGAACGCAAGTTAGTCTAGCTGGAGCTCGCTTTGCTCCTGTGTTTTGCACCTTTGACAAAAGAAGTATTTCTCTCTGGTTGACGTATTTGTGAAGCATAAAAGCATGATGGTCTGCTGTAAAAGGACTTTCTCCTGGGATTTTATTTTTGTGTGGGGAAGGGAGAATTTGGAATAAGACATCATGTGGTATGGTAAAATGGAAGATAAAGGTGCTGTGACAGATTATTTATCAGAAGAATATAAACCTTTTAAGGACAATATTAGAGTATTTTAATTGTTTTTGTTGAAGCATTTATCTTGTTAATTTCTAAGAAAAAAGGGTGACGTCAATCAAAGCAGCACTTTTTTTCAAAATATACAGACATAAATAATATGATGTGGTTGAGTGTTAACATAATAAATCATATACAGTATGACATTTTAAAGAAATAAGTCTGCATTGATGTGGTTGCATGCTTGTTTTTACAGTTCACTCCATACCCATCTGTGGAAAAATGCAATAATATGTTAATATAATATGGTAGTTTGAGAGAACCAGGTAGGTGCTACTAGACACATTGAAAACTAGTATAGGTTTACAAGATATTCACATCTTTCAAAACATAAACATGTAAGAGGCTGGCAAAGGAAGTCATTCAGTTTAATACCAAAAATATGGGTTCTTGTCACAGCAGTAAGTTCCATTAGCTATAGTACAGTATCAAAGTTTTATTTCAGGACCTGGGGCCCAGTTCAACTAAGCTTTTAAGCACATAGTCAGCTTCAGGCGTCAGAGAAGTTCCCTTGGAGTATAAGGCACTGTTCATATGCTTAAAAATGAAGTGCTTCCCTGGATGAGGGCCTTATTTGCTCAAGTGGAATTCCCCACCAGTGTGGTGTTTACGCCTTTCTTCATCCTTCCTAATTCCAGCTCGCTTGAATAGTAGGGTTGTTACTTGAACCATTACCCAGCCAAGGTCAGGTAGGACCTTCAAAAGCAGGATTGGCCTTGTGGTAACCATTTCAAACCATATTCTCCAGTGGCATAGAAACAGCATTTCAACTTGGCAAAAAATCAGATATAAATTGTACTGTTAAAACAGGTTTGTTTGGTTTGGTTTTTTGTTTTGTTTTTTTTTTTATTTTCCATTGGCTTTCAGTTAAAACTCCTCACATGTGCTCATTTTTAACCCATTTGATCTTGCATTATTTTGCACCTGGTGATGTCCCTTGCAGCTGTGCACAGAGGTGTGAAAAGCCCCACACAGAGTTCTGCCTGGACAGCGCTTTGCAGGCCTGTCTGGTCTTCAGGGGTTCAAATTACTACACTGGGTGTAAAGAGGCATCCCTCTTTTCTGTAAGCAGAATCATGGCTCAACACTAATGACATTAAGTAGGCTAAAAGCCAGTTGTCCATTCCTTTTGCCCAAGTTCTCATTCTGAAAA
>VXAX01007475.1:702392-741768 GCA_013399835.1 Leptocoma aspasia | reverse complement strand
GGGTTTTTTTTTTTTTTTTTAATGCTTCAAGAACATTCTCATGATTTGAACAAGAAAGCGGTGCATCAGAAGACAAGGGGTGCATCATCCCACTCTTTTAGTGTCATCTGACAAACCAAGAGACAGTTTAAGGAACCTGATGTTTAACTTGAGGCTCAGAGTTTAAGCTAGAACATCTCAAAAAGTGTCCACATTACTTAAGGATGGTTCGTCTTGCACTGAGACTCCCTCTCTAAAGGAACACATGAAGAAAACCAACTTTTCTAAGTGAGACATGAAAGTTAACATCTTGTGTGTTTTCATTGCAGTATAATATATATATATAAATATATATATATCGCTATTTCAATGAAAAGAAAGGACAGAATCATCTGTAATTATGTAATTCATGATTGTAACAGCACTGAAGTTACCATGTACGCACATGTACAGTAGCTCTTTCAACAGTTACAGTGTAGTTACATGTAATTCCCTGTAACATAGCAGTTCTAGTGTAATTTAGTGCCACTTATTGTAAAGTGTTACCAAAAGGAAAACGGACTTCTTACCTTTAGAATTCCGTTCCAATTAAAGGTAAGTTTATTAAATTAGCATCATTAAATCTGATATTGCATTTCTTAATTAAGGAGGTGATTTAAAACTTTCATGTTCACACTGCAGCTTCCCCCCATGGCTTACCCAGACTCCTCCAAATGTCTAATCTCTACACTCCTAGGGACTGGTAATCTGTGATGAACATACCAAAAATCCCAGCTACTCCAACTTTAAT
This sequence comes from Leptocoma aspasia, assembly GCA_013399835.1. NCBI lineage: Eukaryota > Metazoa > Chordata > Aves > Passeriformes > Nectariniidae > Leptocoma > Leptocoma aspasia. The sequence continues at coordinate 740,999 of VXAX01007475.1, read as the reverse complement.
TGAACAAGCTGTTTAATAAAGAAAAACAGCAGCAACAAAAATGATGAGTAATGCTTTTTATTAAGTGGCACAAAGTACACACTAAAAACTATGCAAAAATATAGGTAAATACAGTGTACTTACATGTAAGTATCTTGTACTTGCTGTGTATGGATATTGGAAAACCATGTAATTATAATATGCATTTTGATTATTTCAAGCAAGGGGTGATCCCTGACAGTCACAAGGGAAAAGTGGAAGGTACATCTATAAGCAGTGGATATCCTAATGCAATATGTGTAATTCCTCTACTTGCAATGACAACTAATTTATAAAAAATGCTTCTATTGCTCCTCATTCTTGCCAGCTTTGCTTTCCATTTCTTGGAGCACCATTAAATACCACTGAAACACCTTTAGGCAAAGTAAGACACTGACTCCTCTAATGGCTTTGCTGCCAGCACTCTGAATGTCTGGCAACTCTGTTCTGTAATCTTATTGCTGGCTCAACAGCACAAATTTCATCTCTTTTTCTGTCCTCAAGGGAGCCTAGTATGTTAAGATGCTGAAATATGCTGCCATATGCCCTGGTATTTTTAGCATGAACAAGAGAGAAAGAGAGAGAAAGCTGCATTCTTCTGACCCCTATTTTGCTGAATCCCCTCACCTGGAATTTCCACTACTTGCTCAGTAACGCCAGGTAATCCTAAATTGTAAGTACAAAATGCTTCCATTACAGTACAGAGGATGCCTTTAATGATAAAGCTAACGTTTTTGTAAACATTAAGTTATGTACTGTAGATCTTTTTACTTCTTGACACTTTTCCATCACGCCCTTCCAGAAGAAATGCAACAAAAGACAGATAACAGAATAGCAAAAGAAGACAAGAATTTTGTTTTTTTGTAAGCCTTCTTGTGGTTGCCATTGCTATCACCCTCTTTTGTGTCCTGTGTAACAGGCAAGTAAATGTATTTAGCAACTGCCATTAGCATCATTCCACATTATACTATTCCTAGAATATGACATCTACCTCTTAGTCTAAATACTAGCTATGAGATATTTGTATACATTTTAAATACTATTGAATCTTTGCTTTAGTCTTGAAATGAAATCACTCTATTATTATTTTTCTTCTGCTAAAAATAGGTAAAAATATTGCCTGGGTTCATAATTCTTGCCCTGTTCTTATTCATTTTGGTATAGTTTTAGCTTTTTAACAGGGCATAAGGACACAGCCTCAGCTGGTATAAATCAGCTTCACTCTGTTGCCTTAAATGTGGGCCAATTTACGCTGGCTGGGGATTCATCCCAAACAGCTTAAAAATAAACTGCTATAACGCATCAATATTTAGTCAGCTCTAGATAATGATTTGCAATCCAACTGCAACACAATTCTTCCAAGTAAGGCATGCACATATGAAGAGAAACTTTAAAAAGCACATGCAAGCTTTTGAATTAAATATGCAATATCAACGCTGTTGAGATATCCTGACTTGTCTCTTACTTATTTAAACATAATATTGCCAGGGCATGTTTACATTAAAAACACTCAATGCATGTGGAGCAGAGAAGGACTATTGCAAACAGCAGGAGAAAATTAAATTAATAGAGAAGCCTTTGATGTCAACAGAACAGAGTAGAAACTCTTTTGAGAGTAGGACTTCCTACAGGGTTTTTCAGGGTGGACCTAAGGCCTCTAAAACACATGAAGGTTGTTTACTTGGAGAAGCTAGCACAGCTCCTTCTTGCTATCAAGGAATCTTACCCAGCACTCTGCACTTCCTTTAACTCAGGAGAAAATAAGGGTACAAACATGGTTGAACAGCACACTTCTGTATCACTCCACATCCTCAGGATGCTCCAAGCCTCGTGCGCTTCCAGCAGCCCTTAAGGGAATTCTTCCAGCATCTAGGAATCATCCTGTTGCCCAGCTGTGTTCATTTTCTTCAGCAATGTTTAATGTACTCACAAGCAGACAGAAGGTGTGAAGCAAATTTGAATGAATCTGTAGTCCTGGGGGCTTCCAGAGCCTTGCAGTAGATGGGGAAAAAAATATTTTAAAAAATCTTCATGGCTTCTGTGTTTACTGTAGGTCTGCCCTCCACATTCTGTGTCTTAAGTCATTTATTCTCTGCTGGGCTAAAAGCAGCTGTCTAATTGGAAAGGAGGAAGGAAAAGTATCTCCTCTAAAAGGAGCAGTCTGTGCTACTATTAAAGAAAAGTTCAAGGGTTTTTGTTTCTTCCCTTTTTTAAGATTTCAGGTGCAAAGTCAAGCCTGTTGGGGTCAGCACTTTAGCACTTTCCCTGTGTTCAGGGTCAAGCCAGCAGTGTTTCTTGTGTGAGCTCTGATCTCATGTTTCAGCACAAACTTCAGACAGCCTTAGCCTGCCCTTATGCATAGTGCTGAAAATCACCAATGCTGTTTTCTTCTAAACATAATAATTTTCTCAGTCTTGTTCTAAAATGAAATATTGAAGGGTTTTTATAATAGGTGTAAAGGGAGGGAGTTTAAAGTAATAGCTTGTAAAGAAGATTGTAAGGATGATCATCAACTCTTTATGTTGATTGTAAAGAGGAGGACAGTCTTTAATTGCTGGGATGATTTCTTTATGATTTCCTCTTTCTCTCCTTTCTATGCATATTGATTAATGTTAGTAAATATGCAGTTGCACATGTTGTTCTTTTTCACTGAATGCAGATTTGCTTATACCCCTATATAGCTTTCACAGAAATATGCAAATATAACCTACAGTCATCTGCTTCTGCCGAAACAGTGAGCCAAGGGAGTGAACTCATGGATTACTGGATTCATATATGTCCTCCTTCCATCAAAATTGAGTACAGTACGCCTATTGATTTCAAAAGAACAAGGCTCAAGTCCTTAATGCACATGTTTGAGTTGCTATTTAGCTCTTTTTCAAAAGAATTATAAAGCAATCCTTGTGCGTCCTTTACTTTTTAGCCTAGATATTTTATAACTACAAAACCCCTTCAGCCCAGCAGGAAGTTTCCTAGAATAAATAATAAGGCATAATTTGTGAAAAGACTATAACAACTTCATCTATTCATGATCAGTGTAAGTGTATTCTCCTAGGAACTCTGGTGTGCTTTGCTCTTACACTGGCAATTTATGGCCCTGAGAAGGATATATTTGAATGGTTCAGAAATACAACTACTAACCTGTAAAAAAAAAAAAAATCCATGGGAATTAAACATATTGCACTGATGAGAAGACACATCAACTTCATTTTATTTCCTCATTAATAACTTTAAACAGACAAAATGCATATTGTAATGTTGGGTACATGACACTTGCATGTTGCTATGCCTATATACTTACAAAGTATTCAATGTGTACTTGGTGGCGCTTAAAAATGTCATGTACAATTCTTCTAAACATTCTTACAGGGTTCCCATTTGCACTTCATCTTTCAGAAAAGTCTTGTCAGAAAATTGTCTGATGAATATTATTGAAAAAAAAATAAAATTTCAATTTTAGTTATCTGTTGGACATTTCTGAATTGTCTATTCATTTTATGTATTACCTGGTGCTTGCCAGTTTGGCCGTGGAGTTGATTTAGACCAGTGGCTGTACACACTGAGCAGATTCTGCTGTTTCCAGTAGAATTGTTGCAATCATATTCTTCTTGAAATATTAATTCTGAGATTTTAAACAGTAATCCAAGGAAATAACCTCTGAGACAGAATTACAAATTCTATTCTTTGGTTTTATGTTTATATACTATTTATTGTGTATTGCTTTATAGTTTCGTCTGACTGACAAAGTAACAACTGTCGGATGCCATCCTCACTGTAGGGGAAATTCATCCTCATGCAGAGGTCAAGTGATGAAAAGCATTTAAGCCTGTGGGACTTAGATGGTGGATTAGCCCTCTTGAAGGAGCCATGGAATTCATGCAAGCTTTTCTGCACCACTTAGCATGTTTGAGTTGATGTTGTAAAGGGCAAGAGGGCCACCGGTCTCAAAGGGAGAGGGACAAATGTCAGAGGGAAGAGGAAATTCTGAGTGTTTATGAAAAAGAAACCAGTCCCAGATTGGTACCCCCGTGCAGAGGATTTACAGTGCTCTTGCTTCCACATCTCAGTTTTTCTGTGACCTGAACTAAGCACACATTTGACAAATGTAGAGTCATGTTGGATTCAGTGGATTTGTTCTTATCTTTATTGCTTCTTTTCACTAAACTAAAATATGTCCTCTTCACTGATTTTTAAATTGCAATAAGAAGCTTTTTAAATATAGCAAAAATAAAGATTTTCACATTTTTCTCAACCACATGCCCATGAGTTTTAGGGCAAAGCATGCTAGAAGTCTACAGTGTACCCAAGCAAAATGACACAATCCAGAAAATGACACAGTCCAGCAAATGATGCAATCCACCCCTGGATTAATAGTTTTTTTTCATTCAAACTGTAATTTTAGTACTGTCCTGGTTTCTGTCACCAGCCAAAAATTTACCCAGAAGTAACTGCACTTTGCTCTCTGCCTTTCCCTGGCTGAGAGTAGATTCTTACAGTTACCACTTCAACCTGATATGTCCCTCATGTGGTTCCCTTAAAAAAAGAGTCCTAAATCTGTAAATGCTGACAACAGATTTTTTTTCATCAACAGCCAACAAAATCCCAGCCCTCTTTCCCATTTTCTGTAGTAATAAACAACGAGAGTCCCTTTTTCTTTGGGTTTTTGGTTTGGTTTGTGTTTGGTTTGCTTGGTTTTTTGTTTAGAGTTTTGTGGGGGTTTGTTTGTTTGTCTGTTTTCAAATGGGAAAACAAACAGGCTTTCTTTTAAACTATAAAGACTGCCTAAAATTACACTGAATACTGAGAATAATTTCATTGAATACAGAGTCTCTGTAGCAGCCTGTCATGGCATTATACACATTAAACACTGATGTGTAAGAGGGGCTCCTTGCCCCTTCTTTAAACAGTCATCAGGCACCTGCATGAGGATACACAGAGTTTTTTCAAATGTAATATTATAAAGGAACACCTGGCCCAGCCCTTTTGGTAAGTGTAAGGTAAAGGTAAGTGCAATTAGTGGAATTCAGAGATAATTAAGTGGGGATAATGAAGATGATTCCCTGCTTGACAAAGAGTCATAGTGTGTTGCCTTCTGGTCCTGCTCCAAGCACTTGGCAACATCCTGAGCTATGGGAGGGCACTTTTGATTATCTCTGGGCTCCTTGCTTGCCCTAGCTCTTCCTCCTGCTGAGCTTGCAGCAATATCTTCTCTGCTGCTCAGGGCTAAGAGCTGGGGCCTTATTGATTCTGCAAGCTGCACACAGGAAGAAAAGAAGACAAGAGAGTGTTTTTAAGCAAGCCGGAAAGATTTTTTAGAAAGAGGCCTCTCCTTTATTCTGTGGCAACTTACAGGAAATTAGCACTGATGTCAGCTGGTGAGGATAGCAACCATCCCTTCTTGGGGTATTGAGGGGGAGGACATCCTCTGAGCCGTGCCAGCTGGGTGGAGGAAACAGGGAGCAGAGAGAGGGGAGAACTGCACATGCCAGGAACATGGGAGACAGGTTTGTCCCTCTCTAGGTGCAGGACCAAAGGGGGAGCCTGTTGCTTTTCTTTTCAGCCTGTATTCATGGCTAGAGGTGCAAAAAGAAACTGATCCAACCAGGAGATTCGCAAAGCCACTGAACAGCAAGAAACACCTCAAATGCTGATGCCATCACCTGGCAAGCAAGCTGTGCTTCCCACTTCAAGGACTTTGAGTTGATTAAACTTAGAGAGACGTGGGAATTTACAAAAGACAAAGAAAAGAAGAGGAGAGAAGAAAATCAGAATTTGAACCTTGACAGATAAGGTTGGACAGAAAGTGCAAGCAACAGAAAGGAAAATAATACCATTTGCAAAGGCTTTTAGTCCTGTATCATGGCATTAGCCAGCCCTGTCTCAGGACAAATAAAATATTTTATATAATTCTGCAATTTTTCCACTGCATTTTCTTTTTTTTTTTTTTTCTGGATCATCTGATGGTAGCCTCAGAGGCAAAAGCACACATACCCTGATGTGATCCAGTTAAAGTACATCATTATATTGCACTCACTCACATGGGATGAGATTACCCTCCAGAACAGCAGTAAGCAACATGACTAAGAGCTGTCATATCTATTTCCTCATCCACACCCCATGAAGGAATGTGTGTGCAATGAAGCATTATGGTTTAGTTTTTTATTTATTAATACATTTTCACATTTCCCCAATGTTTATGTAAGAACTTTATATTTTTAGAAGCAGTTTGTACTTGAAGATGAAACCAGTGCAGTTTGTGATCATGCCTTCTTCCTGTGAGATTCAATGCTCCAGTTTTAGCAAATTCTCCCTATAAAGCCTTCAGCGGGATAGTGGAATAATTTTCTTGATGATGGTCTACATTTATGATCTCTAGCAAGACTTCTAACTCTACTTGCAAGACTTTTAACTCTACTCAAATCCAGCCTCTAAAGTCCAGGACCTTGGAATGAATTAGGAAAAGCTGATGTAGGCTGTGGGAAGCAGGCTGAGCTTGTTTATTAAGGAGAGGATGCATCCAAGCTTTCCATGCCTTTGAGGGTGCATGAGGACATTGCTCCTGGCCAGTCATCCTGCATGGCTCTAACCCACCTGAGAGGTGACACAGATGAATTGCTGCCACCAGCTTCACATTAATTTATTGCCTGAAGGTGGTAACAAGTCATAGCTGCTGGAGAGGAGTGTAGCAATGTCTCTGTGTCAGTTTGGGGCTGTTTTTGGCATTCCCCGGGAGCAGACTGACTCCTAAATTTTATTTACCTGGACACAGGTGAAGCTGGTGCCCTCTTCATGCAGGTAGCACAGGATTGCAGTACCTCTGACCAAGCCTTGTCTGCACATGGAAGCTGAAGGTGATGTATGAGAGGATTAATCCCATGGGACTGAGCAGCTTCACTTACTGAAATACGAATACAAGGTTTTCTTCTGGTTCTGCATGAAATTAGTGGTGGGCTCTAAGTTAGGGGGTTTATTTTTCAAGTCGATGAGCTCAACAACAGGCACAGCTGCACAGAAATGTGCAAACACACAAGCAGAACACTTCCTGTATTTTTCTATGCCTTTTTCTTGCCCTAGTAGACAACTTCTACATTCTCTGCTACTCCAAGTTCATGATTTTGGAACTACCATAGTCTCTTGGGACACAGCTTCCTCTTTTTCCTATCTGTTTTATACCTGCACAGCTGCTAGTGATGCTTTGTGTGGCACAGGCAAACTAAGTTTACTCATTGATCAACAAGTTTAGCTGTTAGTTTTTTAGCAGGAAGCATATTGAGGCTTTCTAAGGGAAGCCATAATATATAAAAGGAGGTGGTGGTGGTGATGCCATTTGCTTTTTGACTTTTTTCTTTTACATGTTCTCTGTATTCTTCACACATATATTTGTAGCTCAGTCACCTACTGTACTAGTGGCTAGTTTTCCCAGTGCTTTTCCATGGCCTTTCCCTAGGCAGAAAGACAAAACAAATTCCAGAGCTCCAGGCCCTGGGAGGTGCAGAGCCCCTGTGCTATCTTGGGCCTTCCTGGGAACCAAGACCAAGAACAACTCTTTGAGATACATTTCATAAACAAAATACAACTAGTGCTGAAGGGAGGGCTACAGAGAAGGGGCTTGACCTGGGAGGAAATTGCATCACCACTTGTCCTCCTAATTGGAGCTTTTTATCAATTATTCTAATTTCCTAAAACCTATAAAATGTCCTCACCCCTGGGGGGTGGGCTTTTGTGGACATCTTTCCATAACTGCCCCTGAAGGCCTTCAAATAAAGACCCCCTTTGATATTGCTTCCTTTTTAAAATTATCTCGAGTTTCATTGGCAGGTTGGGAAAAAGGCAGCAATGGAAAATATTATGGATTTTCCCACTGTACTCAGTACAGCTGGGCAGTATCCACTGAAGTGGGAGGGAGATTCAGCATCAGTTCCTGAAGGTGCAGGAAGTTGAACCAAGGATGGGAAGGAAGCTGGTGTGTGGCTGGTTTTGGCTGTGCTGCGGTTTGGTGTGTCAGCAGAAGCACCAGCTCAGGGCATTATATGACCACCAAATCACACATTTTTCTCTGCCAACACCACTCTTTATTTCCTTCAAAATGGGAGGGAAATAGCAAAGCATTTTTCAATGCCCCTGTGGTATTGAATTTGTGTTTCCATTCAGGAAATGAACCACGATCATCATGCCCTTTCGTAGGGCAAAACCAGACAAAATGGTATTTCTCTTTACAAATGGTATTTCTCTTTAATGCTCAAAGCTAACAAATACAGAACTTGTAAGGAACTAGGAAGCGGGGGAAGAGAATTATATAGGCTGTGTGGGGTGGAGAAGAACGAGAAATACAACAAAAGTGAGAGAAAGAAAGGTGTTGGCAGGATGAAATGCTGCAATACCTCTCCCAGCACTGAAAGTCTCACAGTTAAATTGTGAATGTGAGGTTCACAGTTAAAGGAGGGGGGCATGGCTAAAGATTCAGACACAACTGCAAAAACTGTTAAAGGTTCAGGGAGGGAATGAAAGAAATTTCAAAGCAAAGCCCAAGAGAGAAAAAGGCCTCTGGAAGAAGACAATGGCAGACTGAGAGTGTGTCACTTTGACACTGCTGAGATTCCCTGAAGTCCCCAGAGCTGGGACTGAAGAGGCATCACATCAGATTCCCAACAGAAAGGACTTCCACTGTCACTCACAGGCAGCCTTGGAGCTGATCAAAGGGCACTGCCAAAAAACCCACACTGAACTCAGGAGTCCAAGAGAGAGCAGATTGCCTACAGGCAACACCTTGGGCATAAAATCTGTAGGAGACAATAAGGTAAAAGGGAACAGATTGAGGTTCCTGTAGCCACCAGAAGCCCTCATAGCCCACCAGAATTCCCATAACTAATGGGAAATGATGATGTGGTCTAAAGCATTCCCTACTCTTTTGGGGTAAAAGTATACCAGCAGCTTCAACTGGAACGGGAATATTCGATACAATTATTTACACCTGCATAACTCCTCTCTCAAAGCTATACTGGAGACATAAGGAAGTCAGCAGCAACTGCTTCAGGCCACAGCTCTGCTCCAGCTATCACAAGAAAATGGCAAGTGCAGTCACAGCCTTTGTCACCAGCTGCCACCCACTTACTCGGGTGCTTGCAAAAAGGAATGACAGACAGTTACTCTCTGACAATGGCAGTGGCATTCTCACTCCTTCTCAGCTAAAAGGAACTCTAAAACCCCTCTGTTAAATTCATACTGAAAGAGGCTAAACCTTGATGCACTCTTAATAAGCTCAAGAGACAAAAACTGGAAATCTCTCACCTCCTTATATACCTCAGGCAGGAATTTCCTTCCCAGAAATAATCTCCTTTATAACCAGCCAATGAAATTTGTTACAATTAACCAAAAGGAAGGAGTGAAGACCATTGTCAGAGTTCCATGAGCTGCAGAGTTCATTGTACAAGCCACGAAACTCTCTTGCAAATGGAAATGAAGTACACTGTAGAACCAGGGATCATTATATAAGAAGATAAAGGAAAGCCCTTGCTGCCCTATATCCCTAACGAGCCAGATAATTTATGGTTTTAGCTTTTTCTAATGACCAACAGTGATTTGGCAGACATCACCTATGTATGAAACAAGGTGAAACTGAGAACCATAGAAATAAGGCTGAGTTATACCAAAGCTAGTTCAGTTTAACATCAGCCTAATTCCCCCAGACCTCTGTGAAATAACTCCTGATTCATTTTGATGTACTTAGGCATAGAACCCAATTATTGTTTTTGCAAAGTGTTGAATGTAGTGTCATGCTGGGGCAAGGAATGAAAAAAGGCTTGTTTCAGCCCTTTTTTTTTCTTTCCTCATTGCTTTTTTTCCTTTTTTCCCCTTTGAATGACCTCTTACGCCAAAGTTCTCATTAGGCAGCATCAGAGATGTCCAAAAAAATTGCATGAAGTGCTACAGTACTGACTCAAACCTCTGTGAAAATCAGCACCATGTTAATGCACTGACCTCTCCCAAGAAGCAGGGACAACTCTACAGCTTGTTTCTAAGCTAATGCATAGAAATTGGAGTGGGAGGATATTGGGAATGATCAGTGTCTGGCACAGCCATATATTGGTAGCAAATTGCCCATGTATCAAGTTAGAAAATGTGCAATTACAGCTGCACAGAAAAAAAAATCTGAAAATAATGGAGAGACTCAGTATTTACTTTTTGTTTGTTTTCTCTGAAGGCCTATATATTGACTAGAAGTCATGGGAAAGCAGGGTGGGTTTTTGTCAGGTTTTTTTGTTTTTGTTTTTTTTTTTTTTGTGAAAGGCTACAGGAGGATTTGTCAAATATGACAAGGGAAAACCACAAACAGATATTCCTAAATTGCTATGTGAGTGAAATGTGGGCCTGCAGGGAAAGGCTTGGGAATTAAATGTCCTCATAAAATTCACTGGGCTCAGCTGCTTTCAGTAGCTGTGCTAATCTGCAAGAAATGCAAATGACTGATTTCTAAAGAAGCAGAGCCCCTGGTAGGGTGTGACTAACCCACATCCCCTTGCTCCCTGCTGGCCAAACACTCACTCTAGTGCTCAGCTTGCTGTGAAAAACCAACCCCTTGGTGCTTTTGGCACAAAGAACCAGCTAAAGTTTTGGGGGTTTTTTTTGGTTTTTTGTTTTGGTTTGGGTTTTTTTTGTTTGTTTGTTTTTTGTTTTGGGGGTTTTTTTTGTTTGCTTTTTGTTTTGTTTTTAGTGGGGCTGATCCAGCAGTTTCATCTGGCTGGTACAGGATTACAGCAGCATTTCCTCAGTGGAGAACCAGGCTTTAAACCAAAAGCAGAAGTGTCTCTGCAAGCCTGCTGTGTGAAAAGTCCCTTTGCAAATAATTTCTCACCAGAAGACTTGCCTTTCTCCATGAATTGATAAAAAATACTAATAAAAAAATTTAAAGCATTATTGAGGTTATCCCTTAGCTTATTGAAATTGCCTATCCTTTCCTAAATTTATTGTACCAGGCAACATTCTTTAGGAAAGTTCTGATAATCAAAAGAGGAAAAAAACAAGAAACCAAGAAAAAAGGTAAGAAAGAAGGCTTTAAACAGTATTCAAAGTTTTGCTTTATTTGTTTTTAAAACACAGTCTGGAAGTACCTGGGTTTCTTACTGCCTCCTACTGTAACGAATTAGAAAGTTAAAACACGTCCTGCAAACCAGCATTTCGGATGGCGCTTGATCTGTGATGAGTGAGGCCAAGGACTGCCTCTCTTACAGTGTGCTGTGCCTCTTGTTAACCAAAAGTCCCATAGCAACGTGGCTAGAGAATACAGACCTCCATCTGATCTGATCTGCAAATATATTTGAGATACATATATATACTGATATCTCTAAATATTCAAATCCCTAGGCACCTTTTATCTCTGACTCTCTCTGTGTCAGTACAAATCTATTATGTTGTCAACATGTTTGGGTCAGGAGGAGTTGCTTTAGGGGGTGTTCTCTTCTCCAAATCCCTTTAACTGATAGGAGCAAAATCAATATCAGGTTACCGAGGTTTTGCTGCCTTTTGAGCAAGTCTCATATCCATTCCATGTCTTCCATGTAAGAAATGAAGTTAGTATTTAAGGCACATTTTTAAAACCCTTCAAAGTTTGTCATGTTAAAAATTAGCCTTTGCCTCTGACTAATATGTTAGTTTAACATGTATTAGAAATCCCATTAGATTTGCACTTAGGTGGTCTCGGGGGAGCAAACGTCTGAGACAGCCACCGATGTAGAGAGAAACTGAATTCAGCAGCATCTACTGAACTTGCTAATAACCCAGCTCAGATGCCTGTCAGAGCTGGAGTGGCAGTACCCAGTCTGGAAATGAGCAGGCATCTCTGGATGCTGACGCTGGAGGAGCGTGTTCTCCACAGGACAGCTCGGCTCCCGCTGCAGCGCCTTCCACGTCTTCAGCAACGCAGAGCAAAACAACTCTGGAAACAGATGGGCTGTGTGACAGTCAGACGTGTCAGTAACCCGACTCAAGAGAATAGGAGGTTGTAATTAAGGTTTTGCTTTAGTGCAGGAGTTTTAATAGCACAGATATCTTTCCTGGTATTTGTTTCAAACAGAAATCAGTGACTTACAGGGAGCTGACAGTAGTGACAGGAATTGAAGAGGCAAAACCTACTGGAGACTTCCCTCCAAGTTTTGCTGCTTCTATAAAATGTTTGCATAGTCTGGGTATAGTGTAATGCAACCCTCTTTGTCCATTCAAGAAAGATGAATTATTGTTGAGTTAATTAATAATAAAAATAATAATGATTTAAAGATATTATCTGATACAACCTTGCATAAAGCACAAGTTCCTATACAAACAAATTAATCTGGTTTTTAACTTTAGCACTAGAGCACTGTTCTCTGCTTTATTTAAAAATAGCACAATTATTGTTTTCTACTCTGTCTGTGCTCTGATATGGACTAAACAACTTATTAGAAAACATGGGATTATAACAATGCTTCCTTATTTGAGCTATTGCCAAGTTAGAAACCCTGCATCAACACTTCTATCACACTCTTAAAATTTGAAAAGTAGTGCTTCAACCTGTGTGGTTAGTTCAAAAGATTGCAAATGCAAAGTTTACAGAAGTGTGTGACAATGATATATTTGCCAGCAGCAAATTAGTCCAAGTGAGTTGTAAAGCTTGCTCTGACATATATAATTCTTAGCAGGCTTCAAACTGTCTCCTCCAGGCTGTGATTAATTTCATTAGATATTCTTAAAGTTAAGAAAAAAAGGAAGAGTAATAAGGTAGTCTGTCAATCACAAGTTCTAAAACAAGAAAATATATCTCAGATTAAGTAATCTTTCCATTCTGTGGAATTGATTCTCATCTCACTGACATGGAAATGATTCTGCTGCACTCATAACCCACACATTTAAGCAGATGAAGATTTAATTTCAGCACCAAGAACTGATGTCTGATGTGTTTATCTCAAAAGATCTCCTCCAAAATGGAGACTGTGCAACAAAGTGTTTTAAATTTACCTGTCCCCAAATAATGTGAAATGCCATATAAATTATCAAATAATGTGCCCATAGGAAAATGTCATTATATAATTAATATGGAAAACTGTTCATATTGTAATGGCAATAAAGAGTATTTATGCCATAAGTGAAAGATGTAAAGAGTAATTTAAAGCTAGAATTATGCTTTATTATGGTCAAGTTATGAAGCAAATTTTTACATTCATCACAAAGATATCACAATGACAGAAGTTATGTGAGAAGGCAATTTGCAGTCTGAGTACCTAACAATAGGAATTGTTAGGTGGCTCGTGGCTAATGACAACATGGCTTTTGTTAATCCTTGATGATTAAATATTACTTTTGTTTTCCTCTGGTGATTCCATCACTGATTTGAACTCCCAAAAGAAGTTTGATCTAATGACAACAGAGTTATATTTTAAAGAACAGGGACAGTATTTCTCTGGTAAGGCCTAGCTCTCTGTCTCCTGCAGGTTTTGCTCATCACTTTCTGGCAGGGCTGATTTTCCTCTCTGCTCAGAACACACAGCTTTGGTTTTGCCCTGGTGACATGTGGCACCTGGCTATCATTGGCCTCAGCTGTGGCCATTTCACTGACTCTTTAGGGGCGTGGGAGGAGAGAGGAAATCAGATTGCCTATTTCTTACCTCTGCTTACAGCTCACCCTCGTGCAAATGCTGTTCCCACAGCTTCCGGCTCTCCCTTCTGAAGTCAACAGCAGCATGACAGTGAGTACCAATAACCTTTATTCAGTACAGCATCCAAATTTTCTAGGACATTAGTGGTTTTATTCTTCCAACACACCTGTGATAAAGGGCAGGTAGTGATTTCGTGTCACAGAGAGGAATCTGAGAACAAAGAGGTGGATTAGTAAAGGGGCTTAAGGATCAAAATTGTGTGTTTTGCTATCTAACCTTTGGTGCTTCTCTGCCACAGCAGAGTCCAGAGCTCTGTTTTGAATCTGTGTGGATGGCCTAGGATGTAGCACCTTAGCCCACTGAAGATGGATACATTTAAAATAGTTGTGGAGAGTTGGATGGCATGAGATGCTCACAACAGGGGTATTTCTGAACTTTCACCTCTTTCTGAAGCTTTGCCAGGTTAGCTGACTGTATCATAAATCAGATATTCTTTTGGGCTCAGTACTGGAACCTGTTACCTGAACTTTTTCCAGAAAACCAGGTCAAACAGCAGACTTATCAGGAAGGATAATGGGGTTGTGTGGTCCCTGGTGTCAGTGTTTTCAGCTCTGGCATGAGTGCTCTTCTGTGAAGTGATATGGCTGCAGAGACACCCACGTTTGCTCCAGGGTTTGTTTGTCACCACTGCTAACTCTCAGAAGAATAAGATCACAGCTTTACTGGGTCAGTGATGATGAGAATAACTCTTAAAGTTAACAGCTAGGGACCTAACCCATTCTTTTGCAAAGTCAGGTCACCTAAGAAAGAAGGGAAAGATTCCTCCTCTTCATTGCCAGCACAGCTTTGTTTCAGCTATGTGGTAGTGGTGCAGGAGCTTGAAGATGCAGGCTGGAATTACCCCAGGCAGAGTGGCCTTCTCCCAGATCTTTTCTGAAGCCAAATGAGGTCTTTTTCACAAGACTTGTTTACCCACTTAGACCTAGGTAAGATGTGAAGGCACTGTTGCTGCTGCTTTTTGTCCGATTTCTGAGACCAAATGAGACCTGACAGTTGTTCTCCACCACATTAAAATGCACAAAGGACAAGGCCATCATTCTCTTGCCATCAGATGACTGTCTCAGTTGTGACTAGTTTAAGGATGACCAGAGTGTTTCTCTCATGGGAAACACACCAGTCAGCCCAGAAGGGAGTTTTATATACTCAGCTGAGGCAAGCTGCAATTTTCCACTTGGCACTGCTCCCTTGGGAGTTGCCACTGGTGCCAGCATCGACATGGGGGCTGGCTCAGGAAAGGGGCTCTACTTTGTACATCCATTTGCACCCCCACTCAGTCCCTTCTCATCACAGCAGAGGCTTTTCAGTCACCCATGGATGCTGTCACATGGGTAACAAAACAAACTAATTCTTTTAATGTCTGTGTAAGCCTATAGTACAGTGGGAAAACAAGAGCTAATAGAAATGCTTGGGCAGACAAATGGGAGCTGGGCTTTTTGCCACTTTCTCGCTCTAGTTTCTCCCATGCCTCTCACTCCTGCTTTGCAATAACCCCTGCTACTCCCATCACGTGTATCTTGATCAGAGTCTGTCAGTCATGGTTTCAGGATGCCAGATGTGATGTTATGTCATGCCAAGTGTGGCCTGAACTCAATGCTAGCATGACTCACTGTCAAGCCATTTTCTCCTGTGAGACAAACAAGATTTAATAAATATGTAAAAAAAAAAAAAAAACACTCAAGGAAAATAAAGAGAGAGAGGGGGATGGTGATTTTAGACATGACTCGTTTGTATGTTGGTTGGGTTTGTTGGCTTAGCTCCTATGCAAGTTAAAAATAAGTATATTTACTAGCCTTTGCTTTTACACAAATTAACAGTGAGAGGCCTGAAATAATATGGGTGGAAAATAGCCTGAAATTAGGACTTTTTTTTATTGTAAAAGCACATGGATTTTTGGGGTTGTCTGGAGCAATTTCACAGAAACAAGAGCAGATTAAAGGAGGTAATGACATGTTTGTAATTTCATTCCTAAGGCTCATGGTGTCCTTGCCTTTGTCTAGTTTTCAGCCTGGAGATAAATCAAGGGCTTCAATTTCCAAATCTGTCATAGAAGGTTCACAAATAAAAATGCTGACAAAAAATATCTGCTTTTAAATGGCTACTTGCAAGCACTGACAATTAGCAGCCTATAGATCTTTCACCTTACAGGGAAGAGAAGCAGTGTGTATTGCCAGGATAAATGAAGAGCAGAAATGCACTATTCCTAAAGTTAAAGTAATCTAAAAATATGACAATAATAAACCATTTACAGTCATGTTTTGAATGCTAGATGAAAATAGATTTCAGGTGGTATATTAACAAAATCTCACAGCTCCCTGGTGTGGAAAAAGAATGGATGTGGCATTGGAATAAGAAGTAGGGAGGCCATGTGGATGAGAAAAATTCCTTCCCAGCTGCTATGGCTGTTCCACATGTGCTGCTATGTGCCCACAGAGCGTTTGTAAGTGACTGGGGAGGAGTGGGAAACAGGCAACATGAAAACCAGTGCAGATTACGCTGGTTAATGCTGAATAATTTGCTGTATCTGTTAGCTGCAGGCTCTAGCTTTTGCAGGGTATGAATTCCAATTATAAGTGAGAGCTGGAGCAGTTGATAGTAAGATGCAAACAAGGCCAGTTACTTTGCTGAAACTCGGGGTGATGGAGCTGAGGCGTGCTTCTCCTGGAGCACTGCAGAGTCCCTGACCCCACAAAAAGTCCCCACACAGGGATGGTGTCTGATGCTCACACCTATAGTCTCCTTGGTCTGTGGGGTTCAATTCTGTAAACAAAAACTGCACAGCCACGCTGTGTTTTTGAATATCCCCCAAAATCTTGCTGATTTGAGAGGCAGAATAGGATGAGTCAGCCCCTCCATGCTGTGGTTTCCTGACATATTGGACCTGCTTCAGCCTAAAGCCAGAGGATGACTTGGCATGCAGACTGTGTGGGGCTCTGGTCTGAGTGCAAGGTCTGAGCTCCTGTGGCAGAATAATCACACCCACCCACTCTCTCTTCCCAGGAGAGTGCTCCTTCTTCACCCTCTGCTAACATGCACCTGTGTGTATTTGCTGCCTTTCAGTCAACTCATCTCTTTAAGGCTTCAGCCTGGTGAATTCTGAAAAGAGATGTCCAGCAGTTCCCATATCCAGGGGGTGGAATGAATGAAACGTGCTTTAGGCAGTTGAAGTGCCTTATGTAAATTTATTTCATCCATAAGCATGTCTTCCTTATGCTGTGTGGCCCCCAGGATTTGCTGTGGGCAGGCTCTGTGGTAGCTGCAGTCCCAGTTCCAACAGGAGCAGTGCTCGTGTCCTGCCTAACAGGCAAATGGCCACAGCTGGCCTGGAGGTGATTTGTAAGGCAGAAAAAGAGAACATGCCAAGGGAAACTTGTCTAGCATAGCCCTACAAGTGAGAAAGGATAAGATGTGAAAGATAGAGGATTGTGTTGTCTAGCTAAAATACTGATTTTTTTTTTTTTTTTTTTGAAATGCATGAGAACTGCCTGTGGGACATAATAGCTTTCTAGGTCAGGGAACTTTACACATAGCTTTGCCACCCATCTGCTCAAGACACTGATTATCTTCATCATGACAGCCTTTGTCAGCTGGTTGGATTCAGAATGAGTCTGGAGAAGGTGGATGCTCTCATTTTGCTCTTCACAATTGATGCTTCAAGGTCAACTGAGCACTGTGAACCTCAGTGCTCTAATTTTGCTTCTGGTTTTATCACAGTTGTAAAAGGAAGGGTTAGAAAAAGTTTTTACTTCAAGTTGAGGACTTGCCACCTCAGAGCCACCGAGAAACGAGGCTCAGTAAGCAGCTACCACTGAGGTTTTTATTTCAGGGAAAGTTTTAGAGAAGGAACACTTTAATCTGTTGGTCTGCAAATTCATCTGCGAATAAGGGCAAAAAGGGTTAGTATTTTTAGGACATATTATACGTTCAAAGAGCTGTGCACAGTGCTAATGCACAGCCATTAACAAATTGATCTTCAGCCCCTGTGCACAGTTAAGTAGGAATATTTTACAGCTGGGGAGACTGAGACAAAGCATCTTGCTCTAGGCTGCCCAGCAACAGAACTGGCTTTAGAAGTCAGCATCTCCTGTCTCCCTGTGTCATTCCCCCAGACAGCACTGCCAAGCAGAAAAAGCTGAATCAGAGGCACCTTTCTGTGAGGCTTAAAGAGCATGACCATGGAATAAATATTTAACAGTTAAAGCAAAAGGCAGTCCAAACATTGCTGCTGCATTTTGAGTGCCAGGGTCTGCAGAGCAAAGTCATTGATAGTTTGGTAAAACTAACACCGAAGACATTAAGTTTTATTATCAATATCAGATCATTGCCCATCTTGGTAATCACTGGACTATGTGTTTGATAAAAGAATGTTTGAGAACAGCTAGGGTGTTATTATATATAATTGCTCTTTACAATGACTGGATATCTCTGGTGAAAATGAATCAGTGATCTCCACTGTAGCAGAATCTATTAAATAATTGGAGAGCATGGCTGATATCTTTGAAGTTGAAAGGAAGAAATTCAATAAGCAGTCTCATCAGGCTTTCTAACACAGCAGAAAAAAAGGGCTGCAGGCAGGAACATACTGACACTACAGGTCAGTGAAGGTTTATGGATTTGTGTGCCTTAGAAAGGAGGCAGAACCTACTGTACAGGACTGTTGAACCATTAGATACCTCAGGGTGTCAGAGTATTTTTGTGTAGCCTTCTAAAAATATAAATGGTAGGGCCAGACATCAAAAGTCTCTCCCCTGCCCACGTTTTATGAGAATATCATGTGTCCTGAGGAGATGTCAGAACAGTGCTTCAGCTGTTTTTGCTATTTGACAGTGGCACATTATCCTTAGAGGATTCATTTTTGCATTTATTAACCCGTCTCTGCCTCACAGACTCACATCTCTCCCTCAAAGAAGTGCCTGTTTGTCTTTGAATTAATAGCTTACATGTATGTAGTGGCCTTCATTGCAAAAAAAAAAAAAAAAAGGCATTCAGCTCCCTCTGCCAAATGTAAAACAGCTGGCAGGTACTTAGTGCATCACCCTGGGAGGAGAGCTGGCTGAAGAAAGCACAAAAAATCCTTTTTCTCTTCTAACAAGAGATACCCAGGGACATTTAATGTGACCGTGGGACCACCTTTTACTGCCTCCTCTGACAAAACTGCATACAATGCACCTCATGATGCACTCTTTATCTGCAAGGCTGAAGGAGGGAAAGGCATCAAGGGGCTTTGAGGATCAAATTATGCCTCTCTAATGTTCATAGCAGCATTTGTGCTGGCATTAGGCCATAGAAGGGATATTTGGTGAAACCATTGACGAGATGAGGTTGGTTGGTCATTTCCTCTGTAAAGATGTGCAGTAAAAGAGAGCTGAGCACCCCAGGTGCAGCCAGTCAATGCTTCTGCAGTGCACTGGGGGCAGCTGGTGCACGATGTTGGGATGGTGTCCGTGGCCTGCCCCACTGTGGGTGGCCCATTCCTCACTACACCTCATTTCTCCCACCTGAGGGGTCAGCCAAGCTGAAGGAAACTGGCCAGGAGAAAGCACAAACACCCTGTGGTGATTCCAGACAAGCTGGAGGGACCTTATAATTTTTTAAATCCCTTTGTCAATCCCAAAGCTGTGTGGCACAGGCTTGGGTGCAGGCAATAAAATGGGGTCACCCCAGAGCCTTCCTGGGCAGACATCCAACTCCTCTGACCTGCAGGCTGTTTGTGGAGCTGCTGTCTCACTGTGGCATTGAAAATCCTCTGGACAGCATTATGCACTATGCACATCTATTATACAGCAGTTTTCAGTGTCTCTCAAGGGATTCCACATTATTATTGTTCCATATCTCACATCCATTACCTGTTTGTTTCAAAAGTCATAAATACACAGCAAATGTTGTGTGTAAATTTATCAAGAATAAGGTTGTTGGAATGTAGGGTAAATTTATCTTATTCAAAAGGTTTTCGACTTTAGTGAGACACATCTCCTCTACAATGTGATTATTTAAGTTCAATACTTTTTTTAACTTCACTATAAGTTGAACAGTGGGAAAGGCCTAGCATATAGATTTATAATATATAAGTTAATGCCTTTTCAGAAGTCTCAAATGAAGTTGGTTTGCTGTGAAACCGTTTTTCTCATAAAAAATTCTTCTCTTCCTTGTCCACCTTTTTCAAGCTTAAGCAAATTAAATGAAGAATTCATACACAGATCAAAGAGAATGTTAGAGAGTAACTTTCCTGACTTACTTTCTCTTTTAGGAGAAGCTAGTAACTTTTAGAAGAAAGCAGTAACTTTTCATTGCAGATGTAGTGTCTAGATTAGCCTTTTTTCTTGCCTCTATGCTGTGCTACTGAATTTCTATTAAAATGTCTTTGCAGCTTCATAACTCCCCAATAGTGCAAGGAGCTGAAGCCTCTGTGCTGTAGAAGTGAAGCTTTGCTACAGTACATGATTAAAAAGAGCAGATGAGTACAGGAAAGCAAGATAATCACAAAGCACACATGAGCTTCAGACATTGATCCATGCTTTGGACACTTAATGAGGCATCCTTTACAGCTGTTGGATTCTGGAGGAAAAGAGTAACAGGGTTGTGGTTTTGGACCAGCTTCCAAGATCTCCCACTATTCTCACACTTGAGGTTTTCCAGCACACGCTCAGCCACAAGGGCTGATCATCTGTGTTAGAGAGTGGCTGTAGATAAATTTGGGATTCAGAGCTGGCAGTTCTTGCGGGTCAGGGTTTTAAATCTCCTGTGAGTCTGAGCTGAACAGAGCCTGAAACTGGCCTGTGCATGCTCAGCCTGTCCTGAAATGAGCTGCTGGGACACTGTAGTGCCCAGTTGCTTTGAGGCATCCGTGCCCACTGCATTGCACAGCATTCCAGCTACTCTCTCTCTCTCAAACAGCATGCCCCCATTACATTTCTATCTTTTTATCACCTCTGCTGTGTCTTTCAACTGAAAGAAATGGTGGCCTGCATTTTTTAAATTTGTACTTAGGCGTGTATTTTCCCTTTGATGCCAAACAATGGATTCTTTCCTGTCAGTTCCAATTTATGAAAAAAAACAGATTTTGATTCCTGTTTGACCTGTGCCACCTCAGTGTCCTGCAATCCTCACCTCTCTGGCCTGGGGTCCTCCCAGGATTAGACACCACCCCCAGAAGCACTGAGGAGGAGGCTTTGGTCTCCTTTCCCTGCAGGAGGCACTGGGTTAAGAACAGGACAAAAGAAAAGGAGCTCCACCCATGCACCACAGGACTCTGCCATTCCCCCAGCAGGATATTTTGGGAGCCACATTGCAGTCTTATCATTACAACGTGAGATACTCAGGCTCAGTGCAAGTGGCAATAGCAGTGTTCAAAAGCTGCTCTTGCTCCCGTGCCCCAGCTACAAAAGCAGACCAAGGCCCCTGTGATACCTTGGCTGATGGAGAAAATAAGCCTGTGTAAAATGGCTTTTCTCTCCTTGGCTTAGAAAATCACTAAGCAAAAATTATTTTAATAATTTCTTAGAGGTACCTTTTCTAAAAGCCAGTGCTTTCTGTAATTCAGATGTGCTTTTAATCTCATCAGCACTTCAGTACAAAGACCATCAATGTTTTAAATTGGCTCATTTTATGTTTATGAAGGCTTTCTATATTTTAAAAAAAGTCAATTAGAAAGCTCACTGGTATATACTGCTACTTCAAAAGGAGTAGAGAAAGATGTATGTTTTAGATGGTCAGGACTCCTGAGGTGAGTTGAGTTTAATATTTTGACAGGGAGAGTTTCCATTAAATCCATATAATTATCATGAAGAAAAGGTTTTTCTCTTTCATTAAAAAGCTTAACATTCCATCACATTTAACATGAAGATGGATTTTTTTTTCCTGATGACATCCGTGTTATATTTAGACTATTGAATGTGTAGTCCTTGCTGTACTCAGCTGCTGTAATATTAGTGTGCACCCTCAATTTATCAGAGAGCATCTTGTTTCCCACAATCTCTGTTCACTTGCCTCACTTAGATGCTTCGTTGTTGGGATTTCATGATTATCATTTATACTTTTCACCTCATTGTATAATTTTAAGGACATAATAATGTGAAAAATCATAATTAAAAGTCACCTGATTTTTTTTTTTAATGTTGGCTTATGAAAATTGAAATTAATTAAAATAGATTCACAGCTCTGTCAAGACATTCCTGAAAATGAGCAGCACCAGCTGACCTTGATGTACATTCCAAATGCCACGTAGCCGGTTTTTATGTCAGTGATACTGTCCATTGATGTGGAAAACATGGAGCTGCAATAATATGTGCTCAGCTGGCTCTTAGTTCATGGGTAGAGTAATGTTGGCTCTACTTCTGGCTGCCACAAAGCTCCTGCAAATTAACCAGTCAGGATGGGAAGAGCTTGGCCCTTTGGAATGATTTAAGATAAAGAAAAGCAGAAAGGCGACTTTAAGCCCCAAGCAATTTAGAATCTGATTTTAGAAGAATATGATACACAGGATAAGAGTAAAATTGTAAGATAGGGTGTGATACTGACAGCATTTAGAGCACTACTGTCAATCTCACTGAAATGTAGGTTATATGGAGGGATTTGAAGGAAGAAAATGAGAGTGCTTTGCTGGCAATGGAGAAGGGTGTTTTTTTAAATAAAAGAACTTTGCTTTGAAGAGAACAGCAAGTTTAGAAGAGGAACAGACAGAAAAAAGGAAGATGTATGAATCGTGGTATTATGATGATGCTAATATCTGTAATGTTTAAGAAATAATGAGCTTAATGGCGTATTTGAAAATTCTTTTGAAAAGTATTGCAGGGAAACTTAAAAATATGTTTTTAATGGTTAGCAGTTGCTAAATCCTACTCTCTGCCTCAGTTTCCTTTAATGGGTTACAGAATCAGCTATTGACCTGAATGTATTTGGAGTTTAAATAATATTTGTTCATTATTTTCCCTGTTTAAGAAGGGGATGGCTAAGGAAAAAATCAAGGCATTTTGGAAATTATTTTAGATTTGTATTTTCAAAGTAGTTAAACACAGGACTGCATAAAAGTGCTGTGTGCTTACTTGTCTACTTGATCAAATAACTGTATTTGCTTGTTTTTCTGATTAAATTTAAGTTCTCTCAGGGTGGACCCCTAAACTGAGTAATGAGAGAGAGAGACAAAGCTACATTTGTATTATATTTTTGTATAGAACACGGAGCAGTTCTTTGCTTCTTTACTTAAAAACACTCAGCTGCACTCATTGCTTACAATGATGCAGAAAAGATAAATAGGGTGAGCTAGAAGTATTTTTAACCTGGTTAAGTTGGACAGGGTACTCTGAAGAGTGAGAGAAGGGTGGAATTTTGGAAAGTCAGTTTTAGAAGCCACAGTCAGCCCTAGGCAGCTGTGCAGACACTCTGTCTCATTGTACCTTTGCAGTATGTGATGCCAGGCCCTCTCTCCATTTGTTCAGAGAAAAACCCCTTTCCTCTGATGCTTTGTCTCCTCCAGCTCAAGTTTTATGCATTTGGGTGTGGATTCATGCTACAGGACCGTGATGAAATGTATTCAGCTGGGATTGCACCTCAGAAAGCCAAGAGGGAGTTAAAAGGAACAGCAGACACACATGTGACCTGTGGAAGTTTAGGATTCAAAATCATGTTGGGGATTTCTGCTTGTGCACCAGAGCTGTCCCTGCAGACCTGCTTGGCTCTTTCTGGTACGCTGGTGTAATGAAAAGAGCAGCAAAACTTTGGTTTCACCGTTTGAATGTGTGCTGGTGTTCTGTGCTTGTGAGACAGGCGTTATGTCTTAATGGCACAAGCCAGCCAGAGCTATTGTCACTTGTTCAGCTGTTCCTGGTCAGGGTTAGACCGAGCCCAGGCAGTAGGGAACCTCTTAGGAATACAAATAACTTAATCAAGGCTGCTTCCTGCCTGACAAGCTTAGTGGCCAGTGTGGAACAAATGGCTGGCACAAAACCCCTCAATTCCTCCCAGGCAGTTGCTCCGTTATGGGAAAATAGGATGTAAACATGGGACAATGAGAGGATCCTGTTAATTCTGTAGGGATACAAAAGTTCCTCTCTCAAAACACTATCAAGCCAAAAAGTAGGAGCTCAGCTAGTTTTGAAGACCCACATCTCATAGAGCTGAAAGCAAAAAAACACATTGCAGCTTTCTTACAGTGATTTCTGTGAATGTGTCTCGCTGATTACTCTGATTTAATAGCAGCCTGGTGCTCAGTGCTTCAATCCACCTGTGCACAGGTGTGCCAATGCTGAACTTTTACTCAGTCTTCAGCTGTTATTTCTTATTTATTTCTCCTTGTGGTTTGATACTAAAAAGATCAATCTGCTTCATTCATTTCTGCATTTCAGAAGATCTCTATTTCTGAGCAGAGTTGTTTTAGATATGGGTGAAGTTTTATGCAGGAATAAACTTGAAGAGCAGTCTGAAGGTTTTAAGCAGGAGTATTTTCTTGCTTCCTGGGTTGAATGTAACAACACAGCAGAAGAAAAAAAATGTGTGTAGAATTTCCCCCTTTTTTGACATTTTAAAAGGGAAGAGGATAATTAATCTAGAGCAACAATTTTGTGGCATACATGTGTGGCAATTTAACTACTTGAACAAACACTTTGAAAACTTTTTATAGAAACACACAGAATTTTTAAAATATTTTGTTGCTTTTGGTTGACATGTCTTTAAGTGGGTTGATGTTCTTTCCTAATCCTAAATGGCTTTAAATGTGTCATCCTAGTTTTGCCTCTGAAGGTGAGGGGAAAATCTACTCTGACCTTGAAACCAGCAAAATAATTGGCTTTAAGAATTTATTTTTATTTCAACATATCAGGTATTTTTTTGTATAAGTATGCATATAATGCCTTCCTCTATATTGCCTTTCTAATCTGTAAATTTTCCCCTTTTCTTTCTCTTCTTTTGATTCAAACTCATTTTATTCTTCTTCAACTAAGTTCTCCTCTTGGAGAGTGTTGACTGAGTTTGCAGTTGCTTCCTAATAAATCTGCCTTGCTACCTAGGTAGTCTTCACTTTCTCTGCAAGGGATGCTCTGTCCCAGCAATGGCTCTAATTTCTAATATTCCTTTTTACTCACAAAGAAAATGAGGGCTAAACCAAACTGACATACCTGAGAATTAAGCATATTCTCTCTTCAACTCTGGGTTTATAGTCTAGAATTCTGTGGTGGGTGCACAGGCAGGGTTGCCTTCTTTCAAAGCTGCACAGAGCGAAGTGTGCATTTTATAGACACTTAAAATCGTCATGCTGGACATCCAGCTGCCTTTTACTAGCAAATGGAAACCTCAGAGGATGTGATCAGCTCTCCTATAACACATGGAGCAAAAGTGATGGTTGGAATGCAAACCATCAAGTCCCATTTCCTAAAACCTTTAGTTTACAGCTCTGGACTAAGGCTGCTCTTTAATAGGCATCTACTGGAAGAGGTGTGGAGGAGGTGGAGGGTATCACTTCCTATTATCTAGTAATTTAGAATGTACTATCATCTTCTGCCTGAGGGAGTGAAAATGGATGCTTACCTTTAACCTGAATGCTGCTTTAGTAACTGCTCTCCTTTTCTAATTTGTTTTCACATACCTTCAAAATCCTTTGGGACAGGGGAGGAAAAAAAAATACAACTTGTCATTCTGTGTGAAAATGTTTCCTGGAAGTGGAAGAACTGAGGCTTGTGGTCGGCAGCTGTTTGCTCTTTGAGGTGTATTACACGATGTATAGAACCCTTCTGAGAAATTATTGAAAGAGACAAATTCTTCATCACCTTCCTCTCCCTCTGCTAAGGAGCACAGATGGGCTTCCCCTTGCTCACATGTCTGAGTTCATCCCTGAACTTTCAGAAGACTGGTTATTTGTGGCGTCTTCCCCTTGACTCCAAGTTTTTGGGGTTTTTTTGGAAAAGGTGTGGAACCCTTTAAATGTTTTAGCCGCTGGCCTAATGCCTCTCTCCCCCGACTTCTTTCTTTAGTAAAGAAAATGGAGACTAATGCTTTAGGTTTCTCAAGGCTAAATTTCATGCTTACAGTTTGAGTTTGGTTTGGTTTTTTTTTTTTAATGTTCAGTTGGCTCATCAGCGCTTTCTCTTTCCCAGTAATTAGTTTATGTATGTGTTTATATTTCATGCTTTGAAAGATATATCTGACCTCAAACTGGTTTTTCTGCCTTATCAAGATTGTTCCTCTGTGTAACACAACTTTTTTATTATTCTTGAGGCTTGAGGTATTCATGATGTTTGGAGGATTGCATTTTAAGTGCACAAAAGACCTACAGTAAGCCTGATGTGAAGTCTTAATAAAAATTTTTCCCTTTTAAATTTCTTTTTGAAATTTAGCTAGTTTTATTCTATAGAAATGGAAGGAAGAGCAGGGATTTATTGAGTAAATGTGCTGTTAAGCTCCTACAGCTTAAGAATACATCTGATGTTTACTGTGTTGACCAATTTGTTCTGGCAGCTCTAATTCCCTGGTCACAAGCTGTTTTGGCTTTACCCTTTGGAGAAAAAGAAAGGCCTACTACCTGTGTATGGTCAGTAAATATCAATTAAAATTATTCTTGAAGATTTTTGACATTTGTTTTATACCCTTGACAATCAGATTGACATGAAAGACTATAATAGCTCCTGAGCAGCTGTTAAATTCCATTGCACTGATGATCTGTGAACTAAACAGAAGGTGACTGATAGGCTGTAGCTCAATTTGAAGGAGCCATCATGGGCCATTGGGTCAAAAATGGTCTGTTGAGAAGAAGCCTAAGTATAAATTCATAACTCCTTGAAAGGAAAATTAGACAGCCTCAGGCCTATTTGGATTGTGTTTCAAAACTTTAAATGCTTTCCAGAATGTAAAGCCTTAGAAATGGTATCCGTAAAGCACTGAGCACATCTGCAGTGAGCAATTACCATCCACCCTGCTGGTGTATGAGCATGCACACTGCATCTACAGCTCTAGGAGGGACTGGTCCCTCACCCCAGGGCTGTGTGGTGCCTAGTTCATGTCCAGACTGCATGAGCAGATTAGCCAAATCTGTGCTTAGGTGGTCCTTGGACCTGGGATTCCTTTGGGTCCCCGAGACTGCTTTGCTATGAAATAGTTTGTGTGGCTTTCTCAGTCTGAAACATGTCCAATCACATCCAATTGTAGCTGTCTGCAAAACTGGCTTTCTTTGTCATGAACCTCCTCACTAATAAATAACTGGGTAGAGAAAAGAATCCAAGTCCTGTGGAATGCCATCTTTGTCACCTCTGGAGTGAGCTCCATCCCCGGATGTACCTGGGCAGCGTGATGGATGTGTATAGCTGAAATACCCAAACCAGATAGAAAAGAGCCAGTCTGGATGATCAGGGTCCTGTGCCCAGACTTGTTTCCTGGTCCTGTTTTAGGGAATGACAGAGCCACAGCTGTGTGTCTCTTTGTGCCACCCCCTGCCTGTACAGTAACAGCAATAAAGTTCTATTCAGAAGTCTGCATTATTGTAGGATTTTTATTTGTTTCTCGATGTTACTGAGTAACGCACTTAGTGAGTGTTTGCTGCCATACACTCTCCACACCTGGCCTATAGCATTTGGAGCCAGCTAATGAAATTCCCATACAGGGCTCTCTTGGGAAGGTGTAGAAAGGAAACAGCTGGCTGTGACAGACAGTGCTTTGTGTGCTTCTGAAAAGTGCTAAGCATTACAGAAGAGCAAGGATTGTATGGGAGAAAAAAAAAAAACAAACCACAAATCAGATGTTTTGCTAAATGGGGATGGCAAAAGGAGTTTTGTCTTTGGCTGTTGCAATATTCCTTTAGATACATAAACCAAGCCAGTGGTAAGCCTCTTGGAGAACTGGCATCAGGGCTCTGTGGCAGTCACTGTCGTAACACCATGCCTATTGCAGACCTAAAGGATAGTATAGTGTAACTATGTCAGATTATTCCCTACCCCAACTAAATTTGGGAGTTCCTCTTTTTGTCCTGTTAGCTGTCATTTTTGTCTAGCCTAGGATCAGAGAAGTGTGCATCTGAGGGAAGTGAGTAGGTTCTGCTGACCTGTGGCAGGTGCAGTTTAAATTACTTCAGCTGCCTTTGATGCAAATTCTCAAATTGGACTTTGTCCCCCTCTGCTACATGTGGTTTGTAGTGGTTGTGGAGAATGCACTTTCCACACTTAGCTGTCCTTCTGTAAAGGAATAACTTGTTAAAGGCTGGAAGAATTGTCCAAAAGATCAGTTATTTATTCCTAAGTAAATTGCTGTGAATTAGAAGGAAAAAAGTCAGTAAGATTAATAGTCTTAATTACCCACTCTAATTAATAACCACAGGGAAGTTTTCCCTGGCTACTTGCACAAAAATTTGTTTCCAAGTACAGAAGATCTCCCCATAACGCTAATTGGTTATGAGTTTATGCATCTAGAGTTGCTCATCCTTGGACCTATAATGAGGTTGCATCTGTGTGTTGAAAAGTGGAGCAAGCATTTCCTTTTTTTAGTTAGAACCACATAAAGCTGATGAATGGTGAGTGATTTGCTTATGAAAAATATCCTGAAGTATGACAACTGACAAACAAAACTTTCTTTTCTCGAGTCCTGTAGAGAAATCTGAGAAGCAATGAATGCATGCTTTTGTTCATGACAATGTATTAAAAAAGGAAGATGCTGAATACCAAGAACTATTTTCTCCTGAAGACGTACAGAGAAAGCTGACAAATGCCAAATAGATTCTTCTGTTATAATGAGATGAGGAGAAAGCTAACAGCTACAGCATAGATGGTTTGCCCTATGCTTATTAAAATTTATAGAGGAGAAACTAATTGTTCACTTGCAGAGACTCAGTCAATGGGCCAAAGATATTTGCATGATTATGAACATTCTTGAGCATGTGGTGTTAGCATACATTCCTTGGTTAGGCTAAGGATCTTGCCTGGCTGTTTGTTTGCCAAAAGAAGGGAGGCAACTCTTTTTGCTCTTGGTTATGCAGAGATGTTCCAGGAGCACCTCACAAATAAAGCGTTTTTACTAACAGATACTACTTGCTGCTTGGCTGAGTTAGAGCAGTATGAAAGCACAATAATGTTAGAGAGTTACAAGCCTGAATTAGAGCAAACCAGCTGATTTACACTGGGCTTATGCAGCTTTGTTTAACCTGTAAGGTTAACTTATACTGTTAAGATAGTTTGATGGGCGTGGAGGGGGACGGAAAAAGATTTTCCAGAAATGGTTCATTGCTGTGGGTTTGACAATGAAAAATCCTCCATGAATCTCTGGTATTAAAGTCACTGCAGTCTATAGCACAGATGTGTCAGATGAGAAACAAGGATTGCTGAAGATGAAAGGGCAGGATAGGAAGTTGAGTCCTGCCTGTAGTGCCCCTTCATCCCTTGGAGCAGACTAGATTTGACTTCTCTGGTCCACAGTAGATCTGTGACTTCAGGGAAGGCATTAAGTGATTTAAGAGCTCAGGCTTATCTCGTTCTGAGTAGCATTTACTTCTTTACTCTGGGGTTTCTGCTGAAAGTCTCTTATTTTTTGGATGCTCATGACTTATTTGGGACTATGATGGAGGATGTTGTTTTTCCTTTGCTCACTGCTTATTTTGTATTCTGGGAAGGGACTTGTTGTCACCAGTGTAGACTTTGGAGGGAGGGTGGGAGGCTGATTTCAATGCAGTGAGCAGCAGATGGACCATGAAGGGGGCAGAGCAGGAGGTGGCCAGAGGAAGAAAGCAGAATAAAGACAAGGATAGTTAGGGGAGCAGAAACAGAGTTGTGCCAGCAGCCTAGCCCAAGAGGATGTAGAGTGCAGAAAAAGTCAAAAAAGAAATTTTTTTGCTAACCAGTCTCTCACTGGCAGATCTGAGCTGTTAGAGGTAGTGCTTGCTCTGATAAAACATTCTGCTCACACTTGTTGTTAAGGAGAATCTTTCATACCTCAAAACTGTTAACTGAGGATAGGAGCACTACAGCATTTAAGCTCTTTCAGGCAGAGGAAAGACAATTTTTCTTTTTCTTAATTTCTCTTGACACATTGATGATACTATATTAATTTTTATTTGAGTTAAAGCAAGTAGAGAACACTTGGAGCACTCCATAGTGCAGCTACATTTTCCAGGTAATTTCCAAATTATTCAAGACATGTGTAAGACTTTAGGAGTGAAAAGGAGAGTGGGAAATGCCAAAAAATTCTTCTAAAAGCAAAAGTGAATTTTGTCTCTTGGTCCCCATTCTTGGCTTGTTAACTCAGAATGATAATATTCCAGAATAAAGGATTTCCACCATTATCTTTGATCCAGGCCTTGTATCCTCCTTGTTTCAGATAGCCAGTCATGCTGTGCAGCCAGGAAAGGGATGTGTCTTGTGTTGTGGCTCAGCTGTCTGATGATAGAGCAGTGTCTACTATTCCGATGTAAAAGCTGCAAGAACAATAGCTATAACAGTGTTTGATCACAATTTGGTCATAAAATATGGATTGCATAACTAAAACAAGTAGATCACAGCTCTGCTTTTCAGACTGAGTCTCAGCTGCTCTTAAATGCACAGTGACTTGACATAAGTATCTGCATTTCTTTTTCTTTCTTGCTAAAAATGAGATCACTTTTACAAAGCACAACCCATCCCTTCCTCCACCATCTTAATGCCAGCTTTTAAGTCCCCCTATTATGCATTCTGGGGAGGTCCTGCAATGTGCCTCTTTTCCAGTCACCAGTCTGCTCTCCTAATGACATTTTTTGGCTGTGCCATGGGGAAACTCATGAGGAGGCTCGTTAGTGGCACCAGCTTCCTCTGATGCTCTGCGTTAGGGAGGAGAGGGATTCGTGTCCTTCACTGGGAGAGGGAGATGGCCTCGTGTCATTGCACTGCCCTGGCCTGTTTAGAGCAGCTATAGCCCTTGGAGGCTCCCAGATCGTGTTGGCCATGTGCAAGAGCCATATTCCAACAGACACTCCTCCTAGCACGTTCTGGGCTGTACTTTCAGCCTCTGCTGTCCTACCACGTGAGTCACAAGCCTAAGAACGTACACTAGGGTGACTTCTTGTAAAAAGGAAATCAGCAGTCAGCCTCCCATCCTGCAAAATGATGTGCCTCCCTAGCAGTCCCCAGGGGCATAATCTTTTCCTAAAAGCATCCATTTGACTTCTTGTTTCTCTTTCACAGATACTAAGAAGGGTATTTCTGAGCAGAGTTCTTCTGCATAATCCAATTTCCAGTGTTGGTTTAGAAGCTGCCTTTAAATCTGAAGGCAAAAGGGTTACTTTTTCTTTGCCCCACCTGCAAGGAGAATTTAAAATTTCCTAAAGAAGAAACAGCATCCACTGGATTGGGGTCACTCCTGCCTTATTATTCTCCCATCCGTGTCTCTGCAAAAGCACGTAAGGAGAGCTGCATTAGGAGAAGCCTGTAATCCAAGTCCCATCATGGAAATCTTCAGCGAGTCAGTCTCATTCTAGGCAGCTCCTGGTATTTGGCCATTTATTTCCTTTATTCGTCCTCCTGAAATAACACATAATGGATGCACCTGTCCAGTCATGCAGAGAAAATGAGGGCACTGCTTGTAAGTTAAGTAATGATTCTCTCGCCCTAAATGCTTCCCCCAGTGCTTTGGTCCCCCGCATGTAGTGGTACTTTTTTTTTTTTTTTGTCTCTCTCTTTCAAAGCAAGACTCAATTTAATTCTCTCTGAAGTGTCAACTGCTGTGATTGCTTTATTACACAATCCAATGCCACTCATATCTTATCGGATTTTAAATTACCATATAAATCTACATAGTTCGACAATACAAGAAACATCTAATCTCATTTTCAAAGTTAGATAAGAAACAATCAACACTTTAAAATGAAAGTGATACCCCTAAGCTAGAAAACAGCAACCTAACAAAATTATCTACACTCATCATCATTAACTATAATAATACTTGCAAAACAAAAGGCGCTGGTATAATTAATTGCAACACCTAGCAGGCAAAAAGGACCAGACAAAGCCCAAAATCCTTGGATTACATGTTGTTTGCTGATTCTACAACATGGTAATACGAGGGTTTCCTAATTGTATATGTTAATGTTGCTGAAGTTTTAGCAGAATATTTGTAGTGTACTGCATGTATTATAATGTAGTAGGCACAGCACAACCTTTGTGAATTTGAACTCCCTAAGTGGAGGGGAAAAAAAAACTAAGCCAGCAACTAGGCTTGGCTGAAAATCTGTCTCCAATTACCTCGTGGTCAGCGAAAAGCAAGCCTGCTGCAAGACCTGGGAGTAATGCTTAATTAATATGTGGGAGGAAGATGGTTTGGAAGAAACTTTTGCCTGCCTTGGGAGGGGAGCTTTGGCAGGAGCTGAACAGGGAATACTACACCAAAGAAACAAATCAGGAAGCCTTGTTTTGAATTTTATTAGTTGTTTGAAAGCAAGCTCTCCAAAGTCCCATTACTGAGAAAGGAATCAGTCTGAATGCCTAGGCAAGAAAGGCAGCAGAGATAAACAGGCCTGAGGCAAGAGCAGCCAAGATGTCATACAGTAAACATGACTTGGGCTGTGTAGACTTGGGTCTTAGAAGCAGGGTCTCTGAGGACTGGGAGGTACATAGACCAAAGAAGTGGTTTCCTAGTGAAACTTGACCTCCTGTGATCCCAGCAGGGCTGCACAGGTGCAGCTTCTGCGGCACCACCTGCCCAGGGGCATCAGTTTTCTGCTGCCTTAAGCGCTTGCTCGTAGCCGTGGTGCTTGGGGAGCATTTCTGGCTGCTTTTCTATTAAAGTCCTGTTCTGAACACACAGAGAGGAGATTGCTGTGCTTCCTCAACTGCTTTCGGGGGTTTGCCCGCCTCGGTTCTGACTCTTAAACATTCAGCGTGTGTCTCGGCCTGCAAAGCTTTCTTCTGTTAAAAAGACTGTTCAGCTGGGTGAATAAGAGTTGACGTGGATGATTGAAACTTAAAATAATGTGGCTTGTCCCAATACATATGAAATGAAATATAAGTAAGCTGAAAGGGATGGGAGTTCTGAGGAGAGCTGGTAGTGCTGCCCATCAGCTGGATGGATGTCTTTGTGCTAGAAAAGCCTGTCTTCACCTGCATATAACTTCTGCTTTTAGGAGTCATACAAAAGGTTTCTAAGACCTACATCTGCTTTAGTGTGATAAATGTGTATGACTGAATTTAAAAGTTTCAGATGGTCTATATTTTGCCAAAAAAGGAAAAACACCTTGTTTTTCTCTAGCTAAGTCACAGATGAGAGCCTGACTGAGAAGCTGCAAAGCCCTATGATAAAAGGAATCAACCTGCTGGGTTTACTCAGGGGAAATTTCTGAATTCTGTGGCTGATGTTCCAGACAAGAGCAGCTTATGGTCAGATGTCTGCCTCTTGAGTCCTGGGAGCTGAATCTGCAGCAGGTTGCACTGGGGGCTGATTGCTCCCAGTTAACTGCAGGGGAGGGGAACTGGAAATGGGAGTGCCAGGTTCCCATGCTTCAGGCTTGGCTGATTAGAGACTGTGCTACACAAAATCAACTTGTTCTTTCCCTCTTTTCCCACCTCTGCCTCCTGGAGCTGCACGTGGGGCATGAAAGGCCAGCCAGCCACTGCCCACAGAAGGGAGAGGGAGGGAAGGAAGGGAATGGCCAGTCATGCCTGACAGAGGCTGTCAGCTCTCGCCTCTCTGCTCTCCTCCACTGGCACCTGCAAAGCCTGTGGGCAAACAGTGCTCCCTGCCCTGCTGGCTGCTGTCAGGGAAGGTGGGAGACATCCCTCTGCCATCCCCACTGGCCAAAGCTTTTGTGGGGCTGGGGGTTCTGCCAGGCCCTGGTGCAGCCTCTACCTGAACAAAAAAACGTCAACAACCAATTCTAGAAAAGTAGTCATAAGGGTGGTATGGTCAAGCCTCCAAAGGTAATTGGGAAAAAAACACATTTTTTCCTGATTGTCACAGCATGAGACAAAGTCCCCAGTGGCTCTGAACTCATTTGGCTCTACTACTTTATTGGAGCTGTGTTGGTTCATCCTGGCAGATGAACTCATTCAGATGGAGATAGTGTCCAAGTTTCAAATTACTAGGCTTGTAAACAATTGGAAAGCACAGGTACTTACAGCAGGGAACACCTAAAATCAGTTTTAATTGCAAGAACCTATGCTCTGCATTTTAGCCATTTGTTTTGTCTGTGGTTTCCCAGCACTTCCAACTCTGTTTGCTTTTGATAGGATGCATTTCATAAAGACAAGCATAGTTACCCTAAAATTTCATAGAGATGAATTCTAAGAAATCTGCTGTACTTTTTCCATTTTTCAAGAATATGACCCTTTCCTTCCCCCCCCTTACTGTTCCCTTTTTTCCACTCTCTCCTTAGAGTGGAAATTTTGTGTATAAATTGCTGTTTTACAAAAGTAATTCTGGCTGACTCCATCCATTTTTTCACTTATGATTATGCACTGTGTTTGAAAATGCAAACCTACTACAAAGTGAACAGGAAGCTGGGCACTTTTTACTTTGATGTTAGTTCTGCTTTTTGGAAAACTTGCAGAACATGAGCTCAATCTGTCTAGCATGCGAAATTCAGTGTGATATGTGTATAAATTTGTATAATGTTTCTACTGAAACTTAGAACTTATGAACTGCAAACTGGTCAGCCAAGTCTCATCTGTAAATATCAATGTTGATTAAACTTTCTGAAATGAAAAGTAAAAGGCAAGTATAGAGGGATGTCTAACAGAAATAATAAGTTATTAAAGTGATGGCTTCAACAGAATAAAGTGGGATAAGGTTGTGTTTTGAAATAAGTATGTGGCATGTCTGCTACTTGGCATCTGATGAATGTTTCGTTTGCACCTTGTTCACCATCTCCCTGGTCATCATGAATCATTGGATTTTTTTGTTGCTCTTGTTCTTGGGTTGTTGCTTTTTGTCCCCCTTTCTGACTAGCTCAGATGACCAGCCTGGGTATTCAAGAGACTAAGAAAATCAAGGATATGTATTGCTCTAGTCGCTTCTATTCTGTATTGTGACAGATTTTCTTTCTGATATTCATTTTCTTTCTGACACCTTATGAGATTACTGCAACTTATTTTTAGCCTGGGAAATTGAATGAAAAGTTGAGGCCACTGTGTGAAGTAGCCCTGCTTTTTCACTGATAGTAGGTGGAAGAGGCACTTGCTATGATGTAAATAATGTAAGTTGCCTCTACTGCTCAGCCACTTTCAGCTTTTCAGTCCCCAGGCTTTGCTGCTGACTGGAGTTATTTTCTTCCAGGTGCAGAAGTTTCTTTATGTCCTTGTTAAACATCCCAAGCTTTCCTGTTGCCCCCCTGTTATCCAGCTCATGGGTTGAGAGTATTTAACACTGTCACCCCAGAAATCAGCAAAGATCAAAGGATGGCAGAGGGTCCTTGCTAGCTGGCTCTGAAAGCGAGCCTGTGAAGAACCTTTCTGGAAAGAAACAGCTGCTTAGCCTGGTAATACCTGAGCAAACAAACTCAAGCAGATTTCAAGACTCAAGACTCCCATTACTTGAGTCTATTTTAATGCTTAGGCAGGGAAACTTGTTGTGTCTCGTATTTAAAACCCTAAAGCAGTCAAGCCCCAATTTCAACAAGCATTTTCTCCTCAAGTCCCTTCTTGGACTTTATGGGTCTGAATGAGTAATTCTTTAATTTTCTTTCCCCACTATTCCTTCTGTACCTTCCCTCCTGCTTCCCTTCTTTTTGTTCTTGTTGTTGGTTTTGCTTTTTGTTTTTGTTTGAGATTAGTGCATGGAGTAAGTTGTTCTGTGCTGCTCAGGTGAAGTGGGACCAAAGTAGTTTTATATCAGCATTCATCTGCATCCCCAGCTGGGAAAATGACTGGGTTGCTCTGTTAATGTGTTCTTGCTGTTCTCAGTTATCAAATAATCTGTTTGAGGTCATTGACATTTTGGGCATAAAACGGGGCTGTTCTCAACAAGGAAGGGAGAGAAAATGAAAGTAATATCTCAGGTTAGGCTGATAAAGAGATACTCGTCACTCTCTTGGTGTTTTTTCTCCCCTTATTGGTTCATTCTGTTGTAGAAAGATCTCTACCTAACATGAATGTAGCTGTGATGTAATTCATACTCAACTTATGCAATAATAAAAAAGTATAAGTTTTGATATTTTTTGTTTCTCTGAGGTTTCTTTTCTTTGTTGAGATTTTTTGCTGGATTTTCTGGTTTGCATTTTTTTCCTTTCTTTCTTTTTTTCCTCTCCAGGTTCTAGGACTTGATTTCATCTCTTTTAAACCTAAAAATGTAACTTTTAGAATCATAACAATACACTTAATTGTAGATTCTTTTCCACAAGCTGAGGTTACCAACCTGAATTGTAATTACTAGAGTACTGAACCTCCAGAATGTCTATGTAATCAAGAATAAATTTCAAACTACAGATGTCTTTTTTTCACCTTGCCAAAGAAATTTTTATTTGGAGTTGGGCTTGGGTATTTTTCATTATAGTGTGTAACATAATATATAGTATGGAAAAATACATTTTGACAGGTTTATTTTTTTTGGTGGAATTATGCGTTAGGGAACTGCTGTTTCTAGGCTTTTCATCCAACTGCAATTAGCACCAGGTACAATGCTATTTTTTTTCCTGCAATATATATTCCTTTAACTATAATTCATTTCCAGATGGATTTTTATGCTACAGTTTTTTCTAATTGTGCAAAGATGTTTCAGATTAGTGCGTGCATGCTTGCATTTAACCAAGGTCTGACTATCTCCAATATGGTCAAAGCAGGTGGGATTTTGCTTGTGGAATTCTATGCCTGATTTCATTAAAAGTTTTGCAGAAAATAATGCAAACAAGCCTGCTATTGCTGTTCCATGGCTTTGCTTTTTTTTTTTCTCTCTCAGAGGATATTCTGATTATTGATATTTATACTGTTAAAAGAGAGGCAATTTTATTTTGATGTTTGAAAAAACTGGTTCTCTGCTTTCTTTGTAGCCAGTTTATCTTCTTTTCCCCTTCATAAACTGTTAGAAATGTGGTTGGTCTTTGAGCACATCTCTTTTCTCTCTGACTCCATGGAATCATAGAAGGGCTTGGCTTGTAAGGGACCTCCAAGCAAAGTGCCAGCGATGGAGGTCTCGCATTGACTCCAGCCAACTGTGACTTATTGATTGTTTTTAAAGATTACATGCCATGGCTGTGCAGAAAACAAGAATGTTTTTATGCTTCTACCCTAACCTCTGTTTCTAGAGGTTGAGGGACAAACCCTTGCTATCGTCAGGCCAGCTGCATGATTGGGTTTACCTTGTTGCTTCGAGGGCAGAATGGAAATGGCAAAGTGGTCTTATTCCTCCGCAAAAGAAAATGCCTGACTAATACTTTGCAGCTTGTAGGTCTCTCAGGTGAGACACTGCCAGGCTTTCCTGCCAGCATTAATGCAACTGGAACACTGTCCCAGCATGGAAAGGTGAATAGAAATTCAAGCACATATTTCTACTGATTAGGAAGGGGAGATTCTGCATGCTGAACGTACCATTTTTTTCTCTTTTTGCCTGATGAGATGACAACTGCCATGTTTGCTCTTGGAGCTGATTTTGAATAATAAGACTTCATGCCTTTTTTTTTTTTTACCTGAAGGTTAAATGTTAATGTGCTCTATATGGGACTGTACCTTGAAGTCATTTGTAAGCTGGGTACAAGCTCCAAACCTGTTTTTATTATGAATCACTCTGCCCTCATCTAAAGACTTATCAAGAATTATGTCAACTATTTTGATGTTGAGGTTTAAGCTAAGCCTCTAAGATTTGACTTAATGCAATTTTAGGCCTCCCTTTGTATTAAAAGTAACAGGAAAGAGGAAGATCTCAGAGGACCTGTGACATGACAAACAATATCAATTTTTCCAAAGCAGTTATCATTTCTCATGTCAGTGCAAACAAATAAGGAGCCTTTAATCCAAGGACAAACATCATGTAACACTTTTATCTGTCATCTCAATATACATTTTCATATTTAAAAGTATCACTCAGCATTAGCAAGCTATTGTAATGCATACCAAAAATATTATCAAAAAGTCATCAGGGCATACATTAATGGGCTGTGAAGACTCATTTCTTTAACTTTAGTTAATGTTTCTAATTGTAGTTGACTGATTTATCTTGTTTTGTTGTTTTAAGGGGCATCTACCTGTACAGGTAACTTATAAAAGTGTATGTTATGTAATACAACAGATTAAAAAACTTAGTCAAGACAAAATAACATGAATTTGAGACAGAAATCTTAATCACAGATTGAACAAATGAGGAAAAAAGTGGTTTTTTTTAGCAGACGTAAAACTTGTTATTTTGACATTTGTTTTCCCTTATGGTGCAAATAAGCATAAGAACATTTTTTACTGTTTTCAAAATAAGGCAAAGATCCATGTTCAACAATCTCTTAAACTCCTTTTGGCATCTCAGTAATTACCTCAGATTCACAGCTTGAGGGATATAGTATTTCCTTATACTGAATAATAGCCTGGGTCAATACATCAAAGAACATATCTGTCCATCTCAGCTCAAGAGAGATGAGAGTGATGGAGTTGATCTTGATGTGGAGCAAAAAATAGCAGCTTTTTAGGGGTAGTCTGAAATACTGTATGACTAAGAAGGTCCAGAAGTCGCTGTGATCTAGACAATTCTCTGAATCATTGCTTATCCTGCTTGTTTGGAGGGGGCAAGAATTTACTGTTACCCTAGTGAAGTAAATGGCAAACTTTTTTTCCAGCTCTTGTTTGCTCAGCTGCTTTCATCAGTCAGTTGGAGGAGGGATGCAAAGGGGACAAGTCAGCAAGTACTCTTTTCTAAAACATGCTGATAAGCCAGGTAGCTTGAGGTTGATTTCCCTTGTGTGACTGTACAACCTGAGAGAGAATTGAGTCTGACTAAAGCTGTTCTCAAGAACAGAAATTATTTACTCTGCTTTCTGCAAAAAAAAAAAAAAAAAAAAAAAAAA
>VXAX01007475.1:663472-701879 GCA_013399835.1 Leptocoma aspasia | reverse complement strand
TTTTTTTTTTTTTTAATATGTTTCCTCCAGTAATAATTTTGTTACAACCAGAAAAAATGGGTGGAATAAGGAGCAGTCTTTGACACTCTGAAACATTTTCAGGATATGTTGGCATTCTTCATTTTCTTCGTCCAAGTCTCACCCTTTTTTCTTCAAAAGCCTTATTTTGCCCTTATTCTCACTCAGTTTATCCTTTGCTCCTTATCTCACAAGTCTCGGTATTCTTTCCACCCACTGTCCTTCCCTGGTCATCAGTCTCCTTTTCATCTTTTCTTTCCCTCGGGATTTCCCTCTTGCTCGTTGCAGATTTGCTCCCCCTGTTCCCACGTGGATGATGACCTGAGGTGTGGATCTGCAGCCCCACAAGGAGCTGTGTGAGGGCTCAGAGGGGAAGCAGGGACCTGCAGGGCTCTCTGGGGCTCCCTCACATCTCTGGAGTGTAGCATCACTTCAGTAGCTCAGGTGGGAAGAGAGAGGTGCTTGGTTCATCCCACAGCTTCTATTTCCTTCCCATGCCTCTTCTTTTCTCTTCCCAGCCAGCAGGAGTAGAGGTATGCATGCCCCTGAAGCAGAAAAGGTTGTGTGGGCAGAGGAAAGAACTTTTTTTTCTCCACTTGACTCCCTGCTGTAATATTTAGATCCTTAATATATTTTTCTGTAATATCAGTGTGCAATTCTTGGGGAGAGGGAGAAGAACTGCGAAAACATTATTTTTTACTTCCCTGGGGTGAGGTTTGTCTACTATTGGTCTTATACAGTAACAGTAATGAATATATGATGCAGCATGGGGAATAACACTTCAGACAAACACAAAAGTGATTTGCCTTTGTTAGATTCTTGGCTGAGAATGGGCTGGCTGAGAAGAATGAGCCACTCTTTCACTTATAAGTGGGTGCCTCCAGCTGCACAGGAAAGGAACCTGTGCTATATTAATTCTGTGCAATGATCAAGTCCTCACTCTTCAAGAGCCTTTATGATTGTTGAAAAGTAGTTTGGCATTGTGAAAAAAGAAAAAAAAAGGCAACAGAAAACAAACACGACCCTCAAAGCAGCAAAAGATTAAATACATTTGAAGAGAATGATGGAATGTAAAATGAAGGAAAATAGGAGTTAAGTTTTGCTTGTTGCTAAACTGTGCAGTATGTAGATAGTGTAAGTACCTGTAACGTGGAGTTTTATGGTCCCTTCTCTCCTTACCCCTGGAGAACTAGAGTGCTGCTCTCTACTAAATGGTAAAGTTAAACTAAATGGCAATTCTAATTAAGCACTGAGTTTTGCTGTTGACTTTTGTGGTAGCAGAATGTCACTCCATGTGCTTCATCACAGGAGCAGACCTTCCAGAGCTCTGGAGAGAAACAGGGAGAAGAGAGAGAAAAAGACCACCTAGTTTCTAGTCAAGGTCAGGAACCATTCTTAGGGGGCTTGCCCAGCACAGGGTGGCAGTCAGATGTTCCCTGCTCCATCACCTCAGGAAATTCCCTGCTGGGCAATAGGATCAGGAGGATTTAGTCTCTTCCAGGTGATATTTTTTCAGCATCCTCATAGATGTAAGGGTGTCACTCTCACTTTTCAGCCTTCTGATGTTTTCATTCTTGTGATGGAATTTCTCACGCTGTTTTTTATAAACATGCAC
Source organism: Leptocoma aspasia (assembly GCA_013399835.1). Classification (NCBI taxonomy): domain Eukaryota; kingdom Metazoa; phylum Chordata; class Aves; order Passeriformes; family Nectariniidae; genus Leptocoma; species Leptocoma aspasia. The sequence goes on along the minus strand of VXAX01007475.1, from coordinate 700,246 downwards.
ATGTTTTTCTAACTGTCCTTTTGTTTTTCATTCCTTCTCCTGGGAGGAGAAAGGTTTGATAGACTTTGTCATTGACCAGTGTGGTTGGAGAGGTGGTAGCTTCACCTTCCAATCGATGGTCGTTTCTAGAACTCTATATAATGGGAAAACCAAAATAAAGTTTCTCTCTTCTTTGCCTTCTCTCGGGTGTGGCTGTGTTTGTCTCTGCGTTTCGTGTTGCTCGATAGAGTGACATAAGGGCAACATCCCCATGCTGGGCAAGGCAGACTCAGCGTTCTAACAAAAAAACGAGTTTTTCCCTGGGAGTCTTTTGCCAAGGGAGGTATTGAGCAGAAACAGTGGTGAGTTGGGTCATGATGGTGGGGGGTCAGGCATCTCACCTGAGACCAAGATCCTGGGTGTGAGACAGCAAGAGGTGATGGATCCCACCTGCTCCTGCTGAATTCTGAGTGGGGTTATTTTAAACTGAAAACCCATGAAACCAAAAGTATAATTTGCCACAGCTCTATGCACTACTTCAAGCACTGCATAGTGAAAGAGAGACAACAGCAGAGCCAAGCACCATATCTGCTAAAATACAGCCTGCTGCAGAAATCTGTGCCCTGTGGTTGACTCAGACTGCACTCCAATAAATCAAATCTGGCACTTCTTTTGTAAGAGTTGAATTTTGCTTTGGGAAGGATGAGTTTTTTTACCTCTTTTAAAACATTCTGTAGTGTGTGATCCTTTGAGGGAAGGAGGAGGGGAGAGTTAAGGGCATCATGCAAACCTCAGTCCTGAGGCTGAGAGTAATGACATTGAATAAATCCTAGACTCCTTAAAACGATAAATGGATATGAGAATGCTTGGTCTGAAATTACATGCCTAAATGTATGATCCCACCTCTGTGAAAATGGAGGTAGCGAGCTGAATGAAATGTCCTGTCTCATACCATTTATTTTTCCTGCCTCAGAAATATACTGAAGTAGAAGAACCACACAGGTGGTGTCCATTTCTTTTATTTCTGTAAAAAAAGGCCTGATGAAATACAGAAAGAAACAAGATGAAGCAAAGATGAGTATGGTGTATGAGTATGAGTGTTCTGCAAATTGCATCTCTCCTGTACCTCTTCTGTTCAATAACTGGACCAAGAATTATCTGCCTTCTGTATTTGAGCAGTTTTAGTAATTTTAGTCACACTCAGTAACAAAAATGTGAAATAAAGAAACCTACTGAAGGCTAAGTAAGCCTAACCCTGTTCTCAACACCTTGAGAAACAGAAGCATTCACCAAGGTTTTTCTTGAATTATACTTCATATAAACTTCATATACAACCTTGCGAATTTTCTACTTCCAGGGCTTCCATGATCAAGTACTCAAAACTGTCATAGGAAAGGTTTACCCTTGTATGAACTTCTAAACTCTGGAAAGAAATGCTGTCAGAAAGCACCCTCTTGCCTTTCATTTTTACTTTTTCCTTTGTGTTTCATGGGCAGGGGTTGCAGCACTCGTTGAATGAAAAAGGGCTGCAATTTGAATTGTTCTCAGTAGCACCTGTGAAGGCTGCTGGCTTCAGAAGCAAGAGCACAAAGCTCGGAATGAAGTCTTCTCACTGTTAGCTTCTGACTTGTCAACAACTGGTGAAGTGAGAGAGAAAATAACATTTATATTTTCTCTCTATTTTAATGAGAAATGAGAAGACAAGACAAGGGAGAGCTTGGTTAATTTTCCATTCAGCATTGACTTCAATGTTTTTACAAGGACAAGCTAAGAAAGGCAGGAGGTTGTAAAGGGTAATAAATCTAGAGCTGCTTGGGTGGCTGGGAGAGAATTCTGTGGTGCTGAGTTCTGGGGTGCAATCCTGTAATTCAGTGACTGCAGCCCAGTGAGTGCCACGCTGCTTTCCAAGAAGCTCATTTACAATCCCAAACAGCTCCTTGCTGTCAGCTCCTATTTGCATCTTCTCCTCACCTCTTCTCTTTCCTTTCTCTATCTCCCTGTCACGTATCATCTTAATTCTCATTTCTCATCATCTTTTCTTGAGCTGTTTCAACTTTTTTTTTTTTTCTGCTAGCACCTACTATTTCCACCATAGGTGGGGCTAACAAAGCAAACCACCTTTAGCACCAGCTCAGAGCTTTTCTCATTTCTTCTATCTCAAAGCAAACACAGGTTCTTTGTGTACTTGCTATTTCTCACATGCCTAATTTTTGCAGCTAAACCAGGACCTCTGCTTCCTTCTCACATCAAGCTTCCAACAGGAGATTGTCAGTGATGGATTTGGTATAGGAGTCAATGGAGCTCCATGGCCAGTAAATGTTCTGGCACTGGCACAACTGGTAGTGGTTTGTACTAAAGGTGGATGTAGGCTATTTCAGTCTGATATTTCTTGATCTCTTTTTTCTGTTTTATGCTTTTACATTCTTGAAGCAGTCAGATTAATCTTCATCTCTTTGTTGTCTACAATTTCTTGAGACTAGTCACTCACTGCAAATTGATTTTAATCTGACTGTCTCTGGGTTATTATTTGGCTTCATCTTCTAAGTAAACAAGTAGTGAATTGTTGGTTGGTGTTATTCTGAGCCTGCAACTTGAACAGGTGCCATTGCTGTTTTCCATAATTTCCTGCTAGTTTTACACTGTTCCTCTTGAGCAAATTCCATTCCCATCCCTGCATTAGTCATGTGTAATCCTATCACCATGAAACTTTCCCTTGGTGTGGTCAGTGACCCAGCCATCTAATTCTCCTTGGCCATCCTGCCACTCACTGTTTCAACAAGCACACCCTTTCAGATAATATATTCTTCTGTCATAACTTCCCAATGTTTTTTCTATCACGTCTCACTCAGTGGTTTCATGAATTTTCACATGATCTCATCCCAGTCCAGCTGTCAGCACCCTTTTGCAGTCCTGCTGGTCTTCCATATCTTTGCATTCCAGCAAACCCTTCTGTGCCATAAGATACAATGAGGTACAGCAATAGCAGAAGAAAGGAGTTGAGGTTTTTGGGTTTTTTTTGGTAGAGACATCCCCAGAGCAGTACTGCTGTGGGAATTGATGTGCAGGAGGCACAGTCTCTCAGTCCTGATGGTCCTTTTGCTGTGGTAGGAATGACCAGCTGAAGAGTTAGTCACAGGGAGTGAAGATTCTTAGGAGTACACCATTTTCATGCCTAATTTCTTCCCCAAAAACTGAATACTACTGTATTTCAGTAGTAGGAGGGTAAGAAATTTTCCAGTAGTTAGCACCATCGTTGTGTCATCTTGTACAGCTGACATATAACTGACATTATCATCAGAATACGTTTCATTTCCATTGAAGAAAATATTTTATTACAGTTAAATGGGATTTTTTGGTTTTATTCAAGTACCTCTGAAGGTTTTTGGAATTATATTGTTTCAAGTAAATTTTGTGCATAGATTAGTACAATATGCTTTTAGGAATGTTGTGTGTTTGTAGGTAAACTGAGAGGGTCATCTTTCTGTAACATTTAGGGAAGGAAGTACTTGGGAAGAGTTTCATGCTGATGTTACTGATTTTACACTCTCTTCACCTTTTAAGAAAACATTGCATGTGAGAAATTTGTCCCAAACCTTTAAATTCAGGAATTATTTAAAAGCATGAACACTGTATCTGCTCTTGTGTGGAAGTTAGTCCTTCTTGTGTATGGAGCCAACCCTTTAGGTTATTTTCTTTCAGGTAAAAAATTATTTTGCATATATGCTTTTGAGATATTTACGAAGTGTGTATTGAGACAACCTCCAGGGGAGGGTGGAGGAAATCTAGAATATTTAGAAGCTGTGAATGCAGCATTTCAAACAAGGAAATGTGGTAAGTGATTTAGTAGACTGTTTGGCATGGTGTGTGGGGTTTTTTTTCCATTCCTGGTAAATTTTATTTAGTTTTGTTTGCCAGATTTCTTGATAACCAGTAGTGGTATGCTCTGGGTAGCCTTGTCTTAGGATTCTGCATATTAATAGCTTTACAAACAAAATCAAAACCAAATACTTTGGTATTGCTTTATCCTAAGTGACAGGAAAGAGAAAATATACTCCCTTTTAGGCAATATCTCTGTAACTGCATGAAATATTCAGGACTGTGTGGTGATTCGCACAAGGTAGAATACAGGAGATTTTAATCAATTAAATAATAAGCAAAATAAGAAATTTTGTTGATTATAAGTTATTTCCTGCAACAGGTAACTTTGCCCATTGCCTCTGTAAGGAAAAAAAAAATCATTCTGGCGCCAATATGGTCAATGTTTGAAAAATGCTACTTTTTAAAACTTTTTTTTAATTACTATTATTTTTATGAAGTTTCTCAGCTAGTTAATGGCACAGTAGAAGTGGAAAGCCTCATCATAAACAGACCATGACCCAAATCACTTCAGCAAATCCTTTCTTACTCATATCTGGCAATCATATTAATTGGAGCAGTTACCAATAAAAATAGCCTTTTAAAAAGTATTTCCATCACATTTTTTCAGGGTAGCAAAAGGAAATATTGTGAGTTAGTAAATTCTTTGAATGGGCAGGGAACTGACTTGGAATCATAGATTATAGGTTTTAAAGGGATTTCAGAATGCCCTGAGAGAAGACAGTGCAGAAAATGACACGACAAAGTTTGTCTGCATTTCCTGAAAAATGCTTCTCGTGCCTGTTCGTAAAAAAGTCTGGTGATCGAAAGTGGATTTCCCTGGCTGCAGTTTCAACCTGTTGTTTCTTGTTTTTTCCTTCGTGGACACGGAGGATAAATTATTCCTTCTCTCTCTGCAAAAGCCTGTAATTTACTTGAAGACCTTTTCAGCTGGCAGCCCCAGTTTGTTTGGCCTTTCCTGGTAGGTTGTGAGTCTTAGACCTCTGATCCTCAGGAGTCTCTGCAAGCAACCCACCCTTTTTATGTTGGGTGATACCCAAAGCTGAACCCACTGCTCCAGCAAAGCTGGGGAAGACAAAAGCAGCGCAGTTTATGCTGTTGTCTCTAATCCTGCCTCTATGTCCACCTTTTTTGCCAGAGAATGACATTGTTGATTCATGTTCCTTCTGTGATCCACTGTAATACCATGTATTTGTCTGGCTTTTAGCAGGTTGCTCTCCAGGCTGAGCTTGTGNATATATATATATACACACATACTAAATAATTTCTTGGTGTTTCCTGTGACTTCCCCATAAGCAGCACAGAGTCAGTCTCTCTTTCACAGAAAAGTTAAGGTCAGAAGACCTCTTATATCACCAGATAAAGATACTGGATAAATTTAATAAGAATTGTTCTTCCCTATTTCTCTTGTCCTTGTTTCCTTGCTGGATCTTAAATGTTGTTTGATTGTACTAGTATGTTTTCAGGTAGTAGGTTAAGCTGACTGATGTATAATTTCTACCATTTTTCTTTTTCATCTCAGAAATACATTTTATATTTGATCTCTTCTAGTTTTCTGGAGCTGTGCCATTTCCCAGAGATCCTGAAAGAACAGCCATTAATGGGAAAGTTCTTCCAACTTTCCAGTAGTTTAAATTCCCCAAAATGAAGTTTATCAAGCTCACAAAATCTGAAAACAAATCATAAGTCTCTCTGAGCTGTTTATTCTCTTTTCTAGCTTTTTGCTGCCAGCTTCAATTGTGCATCATTTTTCTAGTGAAGACTGACAGCCAAGAAGGCATGCAGTACTTCAGCTCTGTGGGCATCCTCTCACTATGAAAAGGGCAATATTTTTATTGTTTTTTAACCTCATGTTAGTGTGTTCTAGGATGATTTCTTGTACCTTTTACACTCTTTGCTAGTAAGCTGTGCTTCACATTCCCCCTATGTATTAAAGCCCTTCTTTTATTACCATCCTTAGTAATCTTGTGTAGCTTCCTCTAAAATAAAGTCAATGGAGAACTTTTGATTTACACAACAGGGGTCTAATTAAATTTTCCATCCCTCCTTTATAGTGGGTTAGTTTGGTTTTGTGCTTTTGTAATTTCTTTAAGGAATTTTAATCTCTCCAGAATTTCTTGAGGCTTATCTCATCCCTGTGAGTGTATGATCTACCAGTTCTGAGTATTTTACCCTTCTTTATCAAATTTACTACACTAATTTTTTTTTGTCCTTCTCAAAACTTGTTTCTAAGAACAGCCAATTTTTCTATTTCCAGTCCCAAATTACTCTCTATTTATATTTTTTTTTTCTTGCTGGATAGAGTTATATTTAAATCACTCATCCTATGATTTTCTCCATGTTCTGTAAGGAAAATCAAGAACTCTCAAAAGTAACTTTAAGGAATGTACTGATCTCCCTTAATACTCAGCAGCTCAGAGGATTCAGTGTCAAGCTGCTTATACAGTTTCTGCAGGCTTTGATAAATTCCTTGTGTCTGGAAGGGTACCAAAGACCCGAAGCAAAATATGGTCTGTGGCCTTAAGGGTTTGACATCATGTTGCCAAACAGAGATCCTATGAGATATATTTTTTTTTTGTCCATTTTAGCACAGCCATCTAATATGCTGTTCTTATTTCTCTTCTGTGTATTTTTTCATATCATGGAATCCCAGAATGGTTTGAGTCTGAAGGGACCCTAAAGGTTATTTACTTCCAACCCTCCTGCCCTGGGCAGAGATAACTCTCACTAGAGCGGTGTTTTCAGAGCTCCAGCCTGGCCTAGGAACATTTCCAGGGGTGGGACATCTCTGGGCAACCTGTCCCAGTGCCTCACCACCCTTATGGGAAGGAAATTCTTCCTACTGTGTGATCTAAATCTACCCTCTTTTAGCTTAAGGCCATCCCCTCCTTGTCCAATCCCTACCTGCCCTTGGGAAAAGTTCCTCTCCAGCTTTGCTGTAAATCCTCTTCAGGCACTGGAAGGCTGCAGTGAGGTCTCCACAGAGCCTTCTCTCCTCCAGGCTGAGCAGCCCCAGCTCTCTCAGCCTGTTCTCATAGCAGAGGTGCTCCAGTCCTCAGAGCACTTTTGTGTCCACCACAGCAGCTCCACATCTGTTCTGTGCTGAGGATCCCAGAGCTGGATGCAGCCCTGCAGGTGAGGACTCATGGAAGAGCAGAGGGGCAGAATCCCCTCCCTGAAGTGCTGGCCACGCTACTTTGGATGTAGCCCAGGATGTTTTTGGCTTTCTGGGCTGTGGGCACACACTTCCAGCTCATGGTGAGGTCCTCATCAACCAACACTCCCAGTCAGGCTGCTCTCAATCCATTCTCCCGTCAGCCTGCTTGGAAAAACTTTGTGTTACTGAATAATTTAAAATTTAATAATAATTCTAAAAAGAGTAAGTAACATCTCTAAATCTATGCAGTCCCAAAGACTTTTCATTGCATTTCCAGATGCATTTCCCACATATTTTTCTAAGACAAAACCTTCTAGCTTTCTTGATTTTTCTCATGTACACACATGCACCATCATAAGCAGTCTTCAGTAGAAGCAGGTCAGTGATGAGGACAGAAGTAATAAATTTCTTTATCTCTGGATTTTATGGAAGCAACAGCTTTTAAAATACATCTTTTTCTCTTGACTTCTTTCATGTTATGTTGCTGACTGATTTAGGCTATGGAGCACTGTGGTCAATTGAATCTCTCAAAGTCTAATATTAAAAGATGGAAGGGGGAAGGACCTTTGTGTCAGCAGACTAAACTGAGAAGTGCTCAGGAAGCACCAGTAATCCTCTCTGAGAAAAGCAGAAAAATGTATTTGTATTTTACTGTTTTCTTCCAATGCTTGTTACTGACTTTGACTCATTAAAGCCTTTTTTTTCCCCCTAATGAAGACGGTGTCAATTCTAGATACTTTCGATTTTAATGTTAGAAACATTTACTAGAGCCACATTTCTACATTGATAAAGATCTTCTATTAAAGAATATTTTTTTGCCTTGTACAAAGAGAAAGAGAACTGAACATTTCTCAAGTGAAAATGAATTTGAGATAAGAATGAAAATAAGAAACAATTCTGTAGCAACTGGAGAAAGCTAATTTCTACTTTATTCACAGTTTCAACATATTACTGAAATTTTCACACAATGCCTCCCTTCTAAACGCGCTCATAGTTTAATACAGTTATAGGGATCTCGTGTGCTCCTCACATTTTGTAGTCAGGTTTTTTGTAGTTACGCTTTTCAGATGAATCTGTCACAGCCAGCAGAGATATTAGAACATATTAGAATCACAGGAAATTCTGAGTTGGATGGGACCCATCAGGATCATTGAGTCCAACCCCTGGTCCTGCATAGGACACCCCAAGGGTCACACCCTGTGCCTGAGAGCATTGTCCAAACTCTTCTAGAACTCTGTCAGGCTGGTGCTGTGACCACTGCCCTGGGGAGCCTGTTCAGTGCCCAACCACCCTCTGGGTTCCAGTCTTGTTTGATACTCAATTTTGGCAATGAGAAAGTTTGTTAATTTAATATTGAGTTACTAAAGGTGTTTCTACGCAGACGAAACAAATCCAAGAAACTCAGCACACAAAAGCCTCCAATTTCTCTGATTTGCCTTGCAGCAAGAGCAGTGGTTCATCTCCATTTATTCATTTCAGGCTGAAGAGTCTTTCATAGACACTTCCTCTTCTGCCATTGTGCATGGATAAGTGCCTACATTTCTTTTTACTGTAAAGATATTAGCAAGACAGCTTGGTGCACGTTTGTGTTTTTTGCAGAATTTACTCACAGGGCTACTCCTTTTTTGGTTTGTTTTGGTTTTTTGTTGGTTTTTTGGGTTGTTGTTGTTGTTTTAGCCTTATTGTCTTATGTCAGCACATAAATTGGTACCGTGGAATGAATGGCTTCATTTGTCCTTTACCTTCTTGCAAAGCAGAGTCGAGGTTTGATTCCTATTTAGCGTTGACACTTAAAATATGATAGTATCTAAAAATAATAGCAATGATTGCTGTGTTTCTTTTTTGATGAAAAGAGAGGTGTAATAGGGTAGGACATGTATTTTCTGACACATCAGGGCTGCAGAGTAGAGAAGCGTCATACTAACAAAAAGCTTCCAGCAGATAAGCTCTGCCTGTGACCCTGGTGCAGAGTGCAGGCACATTCTGTGTCACTTTTTCAAATCCGTGTACATCAGCTGGGAATAAGGGAGCATTTGATGACTTTCCGGGAGACTCCATCCTGATGGAGTTCATCTTCCAGTTTATAAGCCTGATGTACTGGATGACTTTTTAGACAGGTCTTCTAAGTCCTTTAAAACAGAGAGCTATATTGGAAGGATGAGATTTAGATCCTTTCAATCCTAAAACCAAGAAAACACCATATTTGGTGTACGAGTATTCTTGATCCCTGCGGTCAGTAACAGCTGACTGCATGAATGGGGAATATCCTTTTCCAAACAAGTATGAGCAGAAGGTTTATTTTAATTCTTAATGTGCGCTTTGTCTATGCCAGCATTATTTTTGGTGCTGTTGATACACATCTGTGCAGTGACAACAAGGAATGTCTGGCTGTGGGAACTCTTGGAGAGGTTGTGCCTTGGGGAAGACTAATTCCTACCAAACCTCACTGAGGCATCCCCTGGCAGGGTGAGGCTCCACAGTGTCCCACAAACAATTAATTTTGGGTGAGCCTGGGCTGTGAAAGGAAGGTTTCTTTTCTGTGCAAAGCCCTACTTCCCTTTTGGGTAGTTGACCTTACTCTGGGAAGGGCTAAGTGGCAGCTTCAAGGGCTTTGCTGCTGCGTTTTTGTGAGTGCAGAGCCTGCACTTGTGACTCTTTTGCATGAAGGGAATGCAGCAGGGGTTGGTGCCTTGCCCTTCTCCTCTGCCTCCCTTCACCTGGGCACCAGGACACTCCCTCGAGGACCACTTATGCTCTGGGCCCCAGGATTTGCTTCCAGCACTTTTCTCTGAGCACAGAGGTGCTGTATTTGTGCATGCCAAGGAACTACAGTTATGCATTATAGCAGATGCTTTATGGTAGTTCTGTAATTAGCACTCTGCACTATTATGCCAGAGGCACAGATTTGATCTCTTGCTCTCTGAGCTGGCAGGGGATGGGAGCACTGCTTAGGCAGTGTGCAAAACCCCAGATGGGCAGGAAAAAGGAATATTTTTCCATTGCTCTGCAGTGGCCCTTCTAGCTAATGATGATGGTATTTTGTGCTCTTATGCCTTTCGTTTAAGGATCTCTGAGTGCTCTGCAGGCATTAAGCAAAGCATTCTGTTCCCCAGTGGAACAGCCAGCGTGGGGAACAGGGGGATCTCTCCATCAATTACCTCTGGGCCATAACACAGCAGCTGTCCAGCAAGGCACACAGAATCAGTCAATATTTTAGGATGGACACTAAGCAATACAGCTTTCAATTAAAACCACAGGGAAAATCAAGGTATGGAGAGTGCAGTGGAACTCCCACTTAGCCAGAGCATTTGGGCCAATGTATCTATTTTGAGGGGAAATTGCTGGGTTTCTTAATCCAAACACACGTCTTCCATCAGCAGCAGCCCCTCCCAGCCCCTGACACGATGATGGGTCTTTGGCTTAGTGATTCAGTGAGAAAAATGCCATTCCCCGCCTGTCCAGAGGCCCACAGGCTGGCAGTGGGAATTTCAAAAGAGCCAGACAAATGATCTGACACTTCACCACTCAGAATTCAAGACTTGCATCAGCAAATATGGACTGAGGCCCTTGTGCTGCAGCCATCTCATCAAGCTTCCAGCTCCATTTAGCAGCTCCTCACAGGACTCAGTTTGCATTTTGTTGAATTTTTGTTGGCTTCCTCTACTATTTCCTTCACACTACTTAGGCCTGTATTATACTTCTTATGCTCAGTTTAGAAGTTTTTTCAACTCAGATGTTCAGCAGTGCTTCTTTGTTAAATTTAGAAAACTCCAAAATGTTCATTAAATTTTGCTAAGCTAAAACATCTATGTTTTTTGGGTTTTTGATTTACCCTTTCTTTCATTTATCACCCTCTTCTCTCATCTATTACATCCCTGTCTTTATTTCTCTCCTTGGTTCTATTTCTTTTTCTTGCATAGATTATTTTATTGTGATTAGTTATACTCTTATGCTTTAGGCATAGGTCAAAAATAATTATCTAATTCTCTGTTTTTATCTGGGATCTATGCAGAGAGATACATTTTGTACCTGTCATGTTTTTTTCTCCTATATAACAGATTTTGTGGCAGTGTTGATGTAGCCATTCATGTTGCACTGTTCTGTGATTCAGGATTTTTTAGGCTTTTTTTTTATTTCTGCAGGATTTTTTTAAAAGATAACACTTGGATGTATGTCTTCACTTTTATGTTGTTACTGTGTGGTTACAAGTGCCGGTGTTGATTCTTGATCTCTGCTATTCAACAAGTCTAGCAGCTGCAAGCAGGTTGCTATTTCCATCTCAAATGCTTGAAATCCAATACAAACTGTAGATTGAAAAGCCACTGTATTATCATTTGTTTAGCTAAGTTGTTGACTACTTCTCCAGAAGCAATCAGAGGACATTGCAGAATTTGAGTCTGGGAACTCTGAATGCTAAATGACAAATGTTGCCATTCAGCACAGCACATTAGACTCATATTACCACTGGCTACCACCAAATTTTCCTCCTGCGTGTCTAAAGCCTGGTGAGGTGATCCAAATTGTCCATGCTTGATTTGTTTTGATTATAATATGAACTAATATCAGGCTTGCTGTCTTCTGAAATGGCCTTGTTGTCTTCAATGCAAAGTGATGATGCTGTAGCATTTCCTTCCTTTGGCGTCTCGCTTGCTAGCACTGTGGTCTGGTGAAAACAGAACACAGATGCTTTCTTTGCACATGGATGATTTGGGAATAACTCCATTGGAACCTCATGTCAGTTGTAGATCAGCAATTGTACCAACAGCAAAAGTGCCTCTGCCAGGTTCCTCTGCAGGGGGGAAAAAAAAGCCACTGTGACATTTTAACCTTTGCTTTCTGTAGGTTTCCAGTCATCTGGTGAAATCAGAGATATTACTGTGTCTCTTTCCACCTCTTCTGCATGTTGTCATGAATGCATTTCTCAGTCAGGGAACATGACATTGTGAAATCACAATACCAATATATTTTTACTCTGTAGCTCTGCTCTTAGCAATATTGGTACAATTGCCTGGCAAGGTTTTCCTGCCATACTTCCAAGAAAATGTCTGCACACCCCTCTGAGACAGCCAGTTTTCATTCTCTTGTCTACCTTTTCATGTTATTTTTCCTGCAAAGCCACAAAGAGCAGCAAGATCTGAAGGTACTGCTTGAGACACTGTGGAACAAAATATGCACAAGACTGTGGATATCCCATTAATTCTTTTTGCTATTTCCAATTGAAAGGTGACAATCTAATAAAAACTAAATCTACTACATGTGCATCTATCTCACACATTCAGTTCATGATGTTCCCTGTGCAATAGAAATGAAGTGAATGTACTTGGAGCACCTTTTTCCTTCCCTCATCACTACACATGGTGGTGAGCAGGCTGCACAGATCTGTACCTAAGTGCTGTATCTAATTGCTACATCTTGTTATGCGCCACTCAAATACCTCTGCACAGAAGACACCTAGGCATGTTCAAATGTCTTGTTTCCATGGATGGTGGATCACTTCCAAGAGAACGCTGTTCCTGCTGTTGAAGCTTTATCATTCCAGGAAAATTGCTGACATTTTCTTTAGTGCCTGTTGTGGTTCTGTTGAAAGGGATAAGAACAGTAACTTTTGGGAGAAAGATGCCCCCTTATTGTGCAGTGCTATAAGGTTCTGATCCAGCTTTGCAGGGTCCTGGCACTGAGGCACAACATTTGTAGAGGCTGATGGGCTGGGCTTGGTGAGCAGCAGCTCACTGGCCACCAACAGGGACCCAACCTGCAGGTGGGCTGGCCAGTTGCTCTCATTCTTGTCCTAGAGAGCAAGGAGACATTTTGGGTTTCTGGATCCTGTGTATAGATATCAAAGCCTGACAAGGTCCCTGGCATGCAGAAATGATTCCTTGTTAATGCTTTGATAATTCCAATATATTGATCTACATATTGACCAGGACTCTCGTGGGTTCCTCGGTTTGAAAATGGGCCACGCTCCACAGGGAGAAACTGAGCTGTTTTGCTAGAGAGTGTGACTGCTATATAAATATATATGAGTTTAATGTGCCATTGGTGCTACCTTTGACACGCTGCAAAGAAGACTATTGTAAATATTGCTGACTTGTAATGAAAGAACTTCTTTCCCTAAGGCAGCATCACGAGCTAGATAAGTAAGGGTTAAACAGCATAAATACAGTTTTATCCGTTCTTTCAAGTTACCCATGTATTTGATTTCTTTCTTGTTATTCTTTCATTTCCTTCCATGATTATTTATATCTGTCTTCGAAGCCAGAGCTTCAGTGTTCTGGGCATTGCACAAATACAGAACAAAGGCAGAGCCTCCACGACAGAGGCTTTGCTTTTATTTAATCTGTTTGTTGTAGCCTCTCATGGAAAGGCTGCCTTTTGACAACTAAAGACAAAGTGTGTGTGCACCTGGAAATTAAATGGAAACTTGCATTCTTCCCACCCCCTATTTCAGCCCTCACCAAAGTAATTTGTTTTAACTTTGGCTATAAAGAGAACAAACTTTCTTGGCATTTTTCAAATTCAATTACACAAGATATTTCATCCTCTTGTTTGCTTTTAGAAGGAAATAATTAGGAGACATTTCTGTTTTCCACATGGATCTTAGTATTCTGCAAAGAGGATGACATTATACCTGGGTAAACAGCAAAGTGATTATCAAAACAAAGTCAAATAAAACAAAGGAGACTTTCCTTTGTTTTCAGAAACTCCTGGTACTCTGCAGCAGCATTTCATGTGTAACTGAATCCTTTCTTCTCAGATTAATTTCTGTTGTTGTACGTGTGGCTAAATATAGAATAATTGAAGCGGTTTTAAGAGTAGTAATTTATTTACAATAATTTATTTGCCTTAATTCCCTTGTGATTGCATTGGGTTGAAATTGTGCTACAGCAGCCCGCATGCAGAAAAAATAGCTTTAATGATTTTTCGTTATGGAGCTTTATTTTACATCGTGCTTTGTTCTTTGGAATTTGGCAACGACCGTTCCTCCTCTTCCTAAGGTCAGAGTGATTTGAGCTTCAACTAGTTATTTAGAGAGATCTGATAAAGAAATTTTATCTCTGTGGGTGCTGGCCAGTGATGAACAGAACCCTGGGTTTCAATAGAGACTAATCTCAACTCAGGAGGGAAAATTCGGGAGGGGAAAAGCAATCTGCTCTTCGGTGACAGATCGCTGACAATTTGCTTCCACTAGCCACCTCTCTCTTCCTGCCTAAACTGTCAGAGTGCCATGGAAGAAAAAGCCCTTTGTGCCTGCCTGCAGAAAGTGACTGTCATCACCATTATGAATGGTATTTTACATAGGGCTTGTAAAGATCAGCAATTACTTCATCCTTCCTGCCTCTTCTTTGTGCCGGTTTCCCTTCGTGCTGCACCCAGCTGAGGTTCGGCCCAAAGCACATCTGCTTCCCTGCCCAGCGAGTACCTCTAAGAGTTTGCCTTGTGCTCCAGCTCCTTCTTTCTACTCATCTTCCCAAGTCTGCAGGGGGAAACAGCTTTCCCTTCTCTCCCAGGGGGCTGGGACCAAGATTTGCACCTCCGTTTTTGACTTAGAGCCCTAACTCAGGCTGAGGTGCAGTTGTAGTTGCTGCCCATGGCTGCTCCAACCCCCAGGAATTCCTGCTGGGATGGGAGAGATAACAGGTGGGAGAAGTGACAATGGGTGCATTTGGGGAGGACAAAGGGATGGAAAAGGAAGCGTGTGTTAAGGGACATTGTGAATGGCCATAGGAGCATAAAAGTCGGATGGTACCAAAGTGATGTGAAGGAGCTTGAAAATTGTGATTTCAAAATCTTGGTGGTTTTTTTTCCTGGGTTAAAGGAAAAAATACAATTATTCTTAGAGGAAATTCTTAGAGGAAAACTCTAAAAAAATTGAACTTTCAGAAGTTTTTATGCTGGATGTTCCACTGTGCCTCCCTGAGTGGGGCCAGCACCTTATGACAACTAAAACTCAGCTCCTTGTCTACTTTGGCTCAGATTTGGGCTCAAAGTACATCCTTTCTCAGACAGTAATGTCTCATGAGTCAGACAGTGTGTGTAAGAGTTTAATTGGTGGGGTTGCTGTGGTGTGTAAATGTAGCTGGAGCTCAATAAAGGTACCTACAGGGAAAAGGTGAGCTCTAGAACAAGCAAATTTCTCCGGTGAGGTGTTCTGGCAGCTCTGGGAAACCAAATATTGGTGAATCCAGTCCAAAATTAAGGGGCACGGTTTGGTTTAAAAACACAACAATGTTTTGTTTCAGATCAAACTGTCTCCAAAGTCCTCCTTTCTTCCTTCCATCCAGAAATAGAAAACATAGAAAACATAGGACATTGACATGATAAAGATTTTCCTGTGTAAAGCATCTGGGTTAGGCAGGACACTTTGGTTTCCATTGAATAGGCTTGTCACGGTAAAATTCCCAGTCCCTGCTAGTCAGTGAGTCAGACAAATGAGGTGAATTGGGGTGAGTGAGGGGTTTTATGACACAGCAGTGAGTGAAGATTGATGTGATGAAGGTACCTCTGGTGTTGAATTGACTTTGTGCAGATAAAGCTTGTTCTGAGAGGGATGTCTGTCCAAGAGATACCAGGAATGGATTTTTACATAAGAAAAAACAGTCCTTGTGAACAGCCAGGGAAGATTTCAACTGCTCACGTTTTGCAGTAGCTCCTTCCCACACTTACTTCAAACCTCATGAATTTTAAGATAATGGCTTTTTGTGTTTTCAAGAAGTTGTTTAATTTGTGGTTGATTTCTTTAATTTTGAACAAAAGATAGCCAGTTGTAAATATACACCAGTATATTTACAGTGAGTTGACAGAGACCCTCTTAGTTACATGAACAAATTGTTTCCCAGGTTCTGTGTATTACAAAAAGAAAGTATTAAAAGCTCAAATTATCATATTAATTTAATAAAAATCTTACAAATTTGAAAGCAACACATTACAAACCCAGAGGACAGGAAATCCTTTGACTGCACCTTTGGGTGCAATTCCTACAGTTAAGAAAAGAAGGATCTTATCAGTCAGGCTGTTTACCCATGAGAATCAGGGTTTCACTGATGCTTCCTGTTTTTCTGCTATTATAATAAATGGGTTTTGCATTATTTTTCCCTTATTTAAATTTCATCTCTTTATGCTTTCTGTATTCAGTCTGTGGTATTTATCTCATTTCCTTTTTAATTATTTGAACAATTGTCCTTCTAAATATTCTTGTTGTTGTTTTAATTTCTTTGGAATTGTTTAATGTTGGTGTCCATGTTCTTTACTGGTTGTTTCCAAGGAGATAATTAGTTCCAGTCTCCTGCAAATTTTCTGGATTTTTCTTACTAATTTGTAATACAAACATAATTATTTTTAAAGTGTTTCATGAGACTACTTATTTTTTTTTTAATTTGCAAAATAAATTACTGTTCACATTTATAAAGTGCCCTGACAACCTCTCTGAAGTAAGGATGAATATATTGTGGAATCTGGAGGAGGAAAGAGGTCATCTTAAACACTCTCAGAACTGGTTAATTTGTTTGCTAAAGCACAGCATCAAAACAAATTTCACTGTGTAGTGTTTTAAAGAGAGAAGAGGATTTTAGAGCAGCAAAAAATATGCTTTGTATGTACTTAGCATGTGAGGAAATTGTGGTGACACTCTTCAGCCTAAAATGAGTTTTTGTTTTTTATTCAGTGGTGCACAAGCCCTGGCTGTAATACAGGTGCTGCCGAGTTAAATGTTAGTGCCCTCTGAGACAAGAGCCTGAGGACACACCTGCACTGTCACAAGTGTCTTCTGCACAAGTGAACTCCAAAGTTCCAGGGGATGAAGATTACTGTGTGTGCTGTCCAGTGCCCAGAGCAGAGCAGCTTTGGTCCCTGTCCGCTTTGTGCCTGGGGCGATAATCCATGGCCACTGAGCCTGAGCTGGTGTGTCCAGCCTGGCCTGTGCCACCTGGGGCTACTGCCACCAGCAGGTGACACCTCCAAGGTCATCGCACCACACCTTGCTTCACACAGGAGAAGGGTGTGAATGTCCTTCAGAATTCTGCAGAGGGGCAGGAATTCAGTCTCTGCTAGAAAGGATTTCATCCCTTGCCATTTCTCAATGCTTGGCATTTCCAGCACCTACAGTTGCCTCCTAAAGCAAGAAACACAGTGTTTCCTCAGGGAATATCGACTGCAGGTCTAAAACAAAGCGCAGCATTTTCACTCCCACTCAGCAGGTGATAAACCTAAAGGTCTTTGATTCCATGTGGGTTTTGGGTTTTCTATTTGTTTGTTGGAGTTTTTTTTTAATTGACTCCGTGATTTTGGGCAAAGCAGTGAGCTCACTATCCTGAGGTTTTAAGTCTGCAAAACTTGGAGGACTAATAACACGCTTCCTGAAGCTCAGGGGATTCTTATTTTTGAGCAAAGTATGACTATTTTATGTTGTATCACACTGTCTTATAAGTTCTTACTGTTTATTACAGTAACACCAGGTCTCATGGTATTTCAAATTCCTTTTTCTCTTAACATCCCAGGCACATGGCTGTATAAAAATTTCAACTTTAGCTGAAATAAGTTTCTAGCTCTTCTGATTTTCAGGGAAGAAAAACCTTGATAAAGTCTCTCCCTGAAGACTAAAAGAAAAACTAGGACAGAAATGAAGAGGACCCAAACTCTGTTCCTACTTGAAATTAGTAATACATTGGGAATCTAAGCTGTGGGGGGTGTGTGTGTCAGGTCTGGCAGCATTACAAACATGAACAGCAAGGTGGGACTGTAAATGTTAAGTATGTGCAGGCTGATAATTAGAGAGTTCTCAGCAATTTTTTGTCAATTCAGAGAAAACATTTCTTCACCTTGAGTGTAACTGAACAAAGTTCCAGGAAAGGGAAGCAACATAAATGATGCTTTTCCCCTTCCTTTCCCTCTCTATCCCCTTGGCATATTGTATCAGAGGTGTTAAGTGCAACATCTTCTCTCCTTTTGTTATGCAACTTTTCATTCTTACTAGCAATTAGAAATTAATAGGCTTATTTTTATTTAATTTTTTCAATATGCTGAGCATTATTTTATGTATGTGACCTTGGTAACCTTGCAAATAGTTTAAAAAACAGTATCTTTACTGTGGGTACCAAAGAAGTAGCTGTAGTAATGTTGGCTTCATAGCTTTGCTTTTTGTTTTCCTTTTTTTTCCCCCAAACCTCTGTCTGGACTAGATCTCACATGTTTTAGGTGATAACTCAGAAAAATACCTCTATCCTTGTATGTCCACTAGTATTTTCATGGACATGCTGTCAACATAATTGGAAAAATTGAGCAAATAATGTCCTGATATTTAACAAAATAATGTTAAAAAAATAACAACCTCTTGCATACATCATTAAAAAGAAAAGGAGTATAAATGACTTTCAACATTGCCTTTAAAACATATTAAATTAAAGGGACAAATCCCCGTGTGGAATAAATGGAACATGTACCATTGAAATCAATGGAGCTACACAGATTTAAAGCAATTTGGTATCTGGCGCTCTATTGGAAATGCTAGATTAAGGTGGAAAGACACGTACTTGAAAAAGCACAACTTTCACTTGGGAATCTATAATGATCCTAAAAAAGCTGAAATACTCCCCAAAATGTGATTTGCACAAACTTCAACCAACTCTGCTTTATATCTTTGCACTGCTTTTACCTGGAAAGATACACTTCAAGTAGTTCTCAAAATGACTGAAGCAAATCTGAGAATTTATCATAATTGAAAGTGTCTTAGGAAAATGTCTTGGAGGCGCAATTTCCTGCTGAGAAAGGGAATGTCACTGTTGTCACTGACCTGTGGCTGTAAGAGGCACATGATCAAGACTTATTAATTATAACATTAAATGCCAAATATATGAGACACCACAGACATTTTATTGGATGTGGGAACTAATCAACTTGCTACTGAAGTAATTCAATTCCATGCAGGTTTATTATTCAAGCACTTTAAAGCTCAAGGAATGACAGCTGATATATATGGAGGAAAACTAAGAGAGACAGCAATAGTTCCTTTTAATTGTATTTATTGTATTGGATGAAAGTGATATACAGCTTTCCTTTCTGGTCTTGAAGTGATTTGTCTCATGCTTAATTATCACTTAACTATCAATGACCAGGATGGAGAAAGAACAGCCATACTGAAAACCACAGGGTTCAGAGCGAGTGGGTTGCACAGGTGCCCTGCCAGCTTTAGGTTACCCAGCTCCAGTTCGTACAATTTTCCAGGGCTCAGCAGAGCAAGGAAGGAGGTGAGCTGAGGTGTGCCATTACAGGCAGCAGCTGCCCATCCCCATGCTGGGCTCTCCAGGCAGGAGCTGAGCACTAAATGTTTAATTTAGCTCCCGGCGCTCTGGAAAAAGCGAGTGTGTGTTTTTGCCTCCTCGCACATGGAGAAATTTCTGCAGCCAAACTCACATTTGGCTATCCAGGGATCAGTGCTGTGTGCTGATGGGACCAGTCAGCCTGGCAAGCTGGAGCCCTCTTGTCAGCTGAAACAGTGTCTTCCACAGGCTTTGTTTGCTTGTGAAGCATGTGGGATTTGGGTAGGTACACGAAAGGAAAACCTGCTGAATTATGTACCTCTGCGAGTACAAAGATCTCTTGTTTGTGGAGCACAGATGACCAGCTCAGTAGGACAGGATTCTTGGTGGTAGATCTATATTTTTTTTTTTCCCCATGGAAATGTATTACATGGCATATGTGAGAAACTGTGCAACTTAGTGAAAATGGAAAGATGCTCGTGTTCTGGAAGGATGAATTAGATGGAGTCCTCACAGATGATGCATCTCCTTCAAATGGGAATAATATGACTTTATAATAGACTAAACCAGACAAACAGATTCTTCCCCAGTCCCCAGGGACTGGATGGTTATGATTTGAATTCATTAAAAACATTTCTTATTTGTTCTTTAAGTTTGAAAGCAAGATGTGTCCTTGGCTCAGGAATTAAACTTAGCAGAACACGCGTTTACTTAGCCTCTAAGGCTGAAATTTTATGCAAAATTTGTTTTGTGCTTTGCTTCTGATTTTGAAATGCAGACTTCATTTCTGTTTACCCTAAATTCAGTCATTCGTGATCATATTGATACAAGTACTAAAGCTATGGAAACAGAGCGACTTTGGGGTCTTTTTTAATGTAACTTGAAAATACCCTGTTGTTTTTCTATCTAGCATGGTAGTAGAAGGACTGAAGTTTTGTTTAAGGGTTATTAAGTTTGGAGTTTTTGTTTTTTGTTTTTGTGGGGTTTTTTGGGTTTTTTTTGTTGTTGTTGTTTTCTTGGGGGTTTTTTTTGTTTGAATTTTTTTGGTTGGTTGGCTGGGAATATTTTGTTTGTTGGGTTTTTGGTTTGCTTTTTTCTTTTGGTTTATTTTTTTCTTTTTAATGCAGTAGCAAATCCAGAGAGACCAATAAAACAAAAATTCCTGTGATTTTATTTTTTACTTATATTATGGCTGCTCATCTCTATAAATATAGAATGTCCACTTGTTTGCTGTCCAAAGATTTTTATAAAACAAAATAATGATATTTGTAGATTTATTTTCATACTGGTTTGAATATTACACCTCTTTGAAAAATGTATAATCCTCTTTGTTTTTGAAATGGGTTACCAAATTATTCTTGTATTAGTACCTGAAATCTTACCTGTAGATCAGGTTGGAGTTGGGAAAGAAGACAAATATTCACAGTTTATATTTACAATTTATGCAGCTTTTAGGGCTGCATAAAATCCTTGTGGCAGTTAAGTCATATGCTTGCACAGATTAGCAGTGTTAAAAATAAACTAGAGAATGAGAAGCAAATTATTTTTTAACTTCTTTTTACAGGTGATGTAACCACAGGAAATAAGGAGGAAGTGCTAGCATAATTAGATAAGCATTTCACTTTTAGTTAACAGTTACAAACACAGTGATACCAGCTAAATTTTGAGTTGGAATTTTAGGCAGTTTGCTAGCAAAGGGAAGTGTGCCCACAGGGATATTTCTGTTACTCATTCCTAATGGAGCTTAGCTAAGGCAAAGCACTGGATGTCATCTTCGTGCAGTGCCTCCTGGCCAGAACCAGCAATAAAAATACATAATAGATTTAATGCAGCTTGGCTGTCCTGTGACCAGCAAGTTGGCCACAGGCAGGGGCAAAAAGTACACTGAAATTCTTCAACCTTGGTCTTCAGGCTTTTCTCACCATCATCTTATGCAGTGGACATAAGCTGGGCTGAAAGTGACCCACTGAACATAAGAAAATGCAGAATAGGATAATGGTGAAAGCATGAATACTGCCAGAAATGTAAGCAATCTTGCACTGAAATAGAATTTAAAAAAATGCATTTGTTAATATAATACATTGCTCTTAAGGATATGATTATTTGTTCCCTGAGTGTTTTCTATTTGACAGTGTCACAACTTGGTCTTTTTGAGAGAGTTGGAAGGCAAAAAGTTCTGGCCCCACTCTAAGATATTTAACCAAGGCAGAGACCTTGATGATATTAGCATGGAGCAGTGTTGCTGTAGCTATGAATGGGTGAAACTGATTACAGGAAAATTTAATAGCTAAAGAAATCTAGCAATAAATTCTTTAGATTCTAACCATCAGCATCTAATGGGTAAATTACAAATGAATTTGAATGAAAAAGGCAGACCTTAGTCACCCATCCAAGGAGTGCAATCCAAAACCCCTCTCTAACACCAAAATCAGAACAACCATGCAGACTTCTCTTTCATACAGTGTTAGTTTCTTTTTAAATGGAAATGAGATTATTTCTGATTTATGCTGGTGATGTCTTGAGCAGGTTTGTGCCCATTTGCTTACCTGGTTTACAAGAGGTGTATTTTTCCTCTGGGCCAAATGTTGTACTCCCTGTAAAACAAAGGTTATGGCACTAACACAAGCTATTTCCTTGAGGCCAGATTCTACCCACAGCTTCTTGAATGCAAATCACTGGCGTTACACATGGGTAACTGAAATCTGAATTTACCCTTGAGTGCTCAGTTCAGTCAAAATTATTTTGCAGCTTCCCTTCTGATGGCTAAGAAATCATCCAACACCAGTAGTATAGTACCTTTTATTCAAAATTCCCTTCACAAATATAGCATAAGAGTTGCTTATAAATATACATGCTTTTGTTGATAATTGCTGTTGAAATTCACTGCTTTGCATACTACAGGTATAGTGGAAGAAATATCTGAAAGCTCATAATTAAACATTCCTTTTGTTCAGACAATGCAAAGTGAGCTAAGTTCTCAGACATTATATGCAAGATGCCGTGTCCAAACTGTTTTCAGCTATTCTTCACACAATTTTGATTGGTTCAGGGCAGAGCTGTGCTAGTTAACATTCCTGGTCATCCTCATCACTGCCAATGCATTGTTGAGTGCTTCTGATCAAATCCTGCCTTGCTCTGAGCACAAATAATTCAACTCCCCACTGTAAATCTTTTCTAATTAGGTTATTTTTGTCTTTTAATCTCTTACTCCGAGAGCCATTAATGATTTTGAACTGAGACATGTATAATCTGTAACAATTTAGCTTATCTGGCTTTTTAAGACCATTTATTTTGCTCTTAATCTTTAACAACCCTGTTTGGATTTAAGACTATGTGCACTAAATGACAAAAGTAGAAACAGTTTTGGCATCATTATGCAATTCTTAACCTGGTGCTGAGGTCTGCAGCTGCAAAGTTTATGATGCCATCCATGAATGAATAAAAAAAAAAAAATCAACTCCAAGCCAAGAAAAAAGGTTGAAATCTTAGATGATAAAGGTAGTAGTGTGTTATATGTTCATTACTTGTCCTGCTGCTGTATGAAATATCAAACTTGGTGCTTTTCTTTTGCCTATTTGAACTGGTAGCTTTAGCCTAATTTTCCTTGATGAAATGATGTGGATTATTAGAATTTTTTTGAATCTAACCTTTCAGAGATCCTTGTGGACCTCAGGCTAAATTAAACAAACTGCTATTAGTGTTCCTTGTTTGATTAGCAATGCAGAAAGTTGTTTTAGTGGAAAACAATAGTGAATTACCTCAGTCATATATGAGAATATGATCACTACACTGGACAATAATTGGAAATCAGAGTAGAAGGACCAAGGATTTAATTAATTTTCATGATCCTACCACATTAGGTTACTAGATGCTTCTCTATAGTATGAAATATGGATATGGCAGTCAAATGGAGTAAAAAAGCCCTGGACACAAGTCATGTGTTTTAAAGGGATGGGTAGAATTATTTTGCAGTGCATTATATGTTACCCTCTAGTGCCTGTCTGGGATGTTACTGCACTACAAACAGTTTTGATTAATCCAGTTAAACCATTGCTGGTTTTATTTATCCAGCTTAGCAAAGCTGGATAAATACCTTGACTATGTAGGTACCTCAACTTTACTAAAATGAGCTGTAGAAATATTTTTACAGCTTTATCATAATCAGTCAACCAGTGATTTTTTTTATGAAAGGCTTGGTTGCATCTAAGTGGAGGCAGGTTTTTTTTGTAGCAGTGAAATGCAACAAGGGAAAAGAACTTTCAGATGTGTCTGGTTTATTTAACCTTCCCACCACTTTTGCTCTGCACAATCAGACAAATGCATGCTCATGAAACTTGAAGAGCCATGAAGGGTGCCAGTTCACATGAAGCAGCACTTAGACATGTGCTCAATCCCTCTGGATTTCAAGTCAAACCTGGGAAGGATGAGCAGTTTTCTGTTGCTGTTACCCCTGACTTCCTGGAAAGGATGATTTTACATACCAGTCATATAGAATGGATAAATGTAGAGCAACTTGGGAAAAAGCAATATAAGAAATGACATAATGAGTTACTCATGCCCATCTGTGGGGAGTTCTATTGATTTCTGACTGATCTAGTTATCTTTGAAAATCCCAAATAAGTAGGCAAAAAACAATGCTTTGTAAGTAAACACATACAGGTTTAGGTGTTACACTATATGCAAAACCAGATTTAACAGTAAAAGGAAAGAGCTTGTCCTTAAAAAAGGTATTTTTTTTTCTTTTGCTATGGCAAGTCTGTTAAGTGTTAACATGGACTAAATTCCTGTTGTTGGTAATTTCACAGTGGCCTTGAACTCATTGGGTCTGAGTAGTGCAGGGAGTGTGACAATGCCAGGCACAAGGGTGTGGTGTGCTCCTTCCCTCACCAGTCCTGTCCTACAGCTCCTGGCAAGGCAAGCTGAATTGCCACTGACCAGGGAGTGGGAAATTTTGTTAAAATGGCTTTCTGGGCTGGGGAAGACTTGGAGAAAATAGGTTTGTGGTATCGTTGTGGTCTATGCATTGAAGAAAGGACTCTTGACAACAAATTCAGAAGGTTAAAATGATTTATTAAAATTACTCTATAATTCTAGTATTTTTTAATATCTGCTCAGCAGAGAGCATTGTCCATGCTCCTGCTGCTGCTTCGTCCAGAGAATGTGTGCAAATAGTTTACAATATCAGAAAGATAAAGTAATTTCAGCTCTTTCTCTTCACAGGTAGGAGGAGGCCAACTAATTCCATGTCCTTGAAGAGCAGACACAGATATTTTGTTTACAGAAAGCTTATACAGAGTAAAAGACAGCAAAAGGATGTTCTCCCATGGGAAAATGATCAGAAGGCTTACACACAGAGAAACTTATAATATGTTTATAGCAACATTGTGGGAGGATAGATGGATCTGTCCATTACCCTGCTGCTTTGTTCTCAATGATTATCACAAAACACAAATAGCCTCTCATCCCAAATCCATGCTATTGCAGGCTTTCACTGGATCCATTCCTTCAAATGCCAAATTTTGTTGGAGTTGCGAGAAAAATAGGAAAAAAAAAAAAAGGCAGAAAGTTTTTTGGGTTTGGGGTTTTGTTAGGGGTTTTTTTTTGGGTTTTTTCTTTGTCAACGGCCAAGCCTGATAATTCTGGTTCATTGGGGTGCAGAGACAGAGCACATGTGGACATAACCCCACCTGAGTACACCAGCACTGGAGAACTGTCTTGAGCTTAGAGGAAGACAAGGATACGTTCTTCATGCTTGACAGTTGAGAGAAAATGAGCTGTGCTGGTGACAACAGATTTTCAGCCCTTGCAGTACCTCTGCAGGCTCCAGCAGGGCATGATGCTTCCACTGGCACCACACAGGCCATGTTTTCTCTTTCCTTCTCCATCCAATTTTATTTGCCTATGTGGCAGAGACTTTTCTGAGGATTGAAGTCCTTTTATAAATGGCAGCCTTTCCCCCTGCTTGAAATCTAAGAAGGAGCTTAACTGCTGCCTTCTGTGCCCAGTCTCTTAACAAAGAAAACAAGTCTTATTCTGAAAATCTCCTTTTTTGCTGGAAGGTCCACACAGGTTAAAATCCTCTGATTTAATAATATCTTTGGTCAGAGCTTAGTGTCTAAATTTGCTGGAAATAAGCAGAAAGACCCTTCTTTAAAATAGGAAGAAAGTTGGCTTAAGAAGTAGACCTTAATATTCTAGAGTCCTTTTTTATTAACTTCACATTTGAGGAAAAAAAAAGTCTTATGACTTATGTCAGGATCTTTTGTTCACTTAATGAATTTTTCAAGGTATTAAAAATAATTTGTGCAATGTGATGACTATTAAGCTAGTAGGTGAGGATGGGAGTAGAATATAATTTCAATTAATATCCCATCTGAAATAAAAAGAACATTCTTAAAGATTTAAAAAAAAAAAGGAAATCTTTACTTATGCAGAAAAGACCGTCATCTTTGTTGGGAACTAAGCCACACGACATGACAATAACAGCTCCACAGGAAGAGTGGGAAGCAGGTTGAAGATCAGTCTTTACATTTAACACTTCAAAAAATCAACCTCAGTGAAGATGCCAGGCATGCACACTCATATGTGTGAGGAGATATATATATATATATATATATATAGATATATATATATATACACACACACACATACACACCTCACTCCTCCTCATCTTGCTGATTTCTGTGGATGTTACGATTACAGACCAGGAAGAGATTAAACCCCAGAGCACAGCCACACGGTGGCTCTAAGCAAGTTTAGTTAGGAAGTGTTAAATGGGTGAAGTGATCTCCAATATATGCAAATGAAAAGCTTCTGGGAGTACTGTGCGTGCAATGAAAAGAAAATATAACCTTCTGCAGATGGAAAAAGCTATCTTATTAGGAATTAATAACTGTCTCAGTCCTAGGGAAATAAGAGAAAATGGTGCATCTATTTCTCACTACAGCAAAATGTAATTAACATGAAGGTCAGAGGGCAAGGACATAGCATGCAATTAAGTCTTCCTCAATCTTGCACTACACAGGTAAACACAATATAAGTTTAATAATGAACAAATCCTCTGGTATCTAGCACACATTTTCAGAGCTCTCATTTGCGTGAACTCTGTGGGGAATCTTGTTTCTTGCTAAAGCATATTTTGCAGTTCTATATAGAAAATTTAGGAGGACTCCAAGGACATTTCCCTCACATCTTTCTTGAGGTTTCCTCTGATCCCCCTACCACTGAAGCACTGCTGTAGCTCATTTTTCTGCATGTTACTTGAGATTTTGTGCTACTGTAGATAAGGCAAAGCTGTAAGAAGGCTGCTGCTAACATGTGAAAGCTGTGCTTTGAAGTGATAGTGTAATGAATACCTATGTCAGCTGCTGCTGGATGCATCCTTTACCTTGCAGATGTCAAGCTACTTTAGGATGTGATTTTTTATTTATTTTTTTTCTTAGACCAGGACACTTGCGTGAGGATATGTTAATCATTACATGCCTGTTCACAAATGCAGAGTGGGAATGGATTCAGCTCTGACTGTGCTTCGAGATGGAGGTTGGAGCAGATGACCTCCCAAGGTCGCTTCCAACCTGAATTGATCTATAAGCCTAAGATTTGCATGCAGGTCTCTGTCAGTTTTTTACAGTTCTTTCAGGGAAGAAAAATATTTCTGCTAAATATTGGATTTCACCTGCAGTATATTCAAGTTCTCAGAAGAGGTCTGGTTTTTTATTCATGCCCCTCTGCTCCTCACTTTACTTTCTCTCATCTCATTTTCTGCCAAGAGTTTCCAGATTTGCCCTTGATTTCTGCCTCATAGCAAACCTGACTAAGACCCACTTCCCTTTTGGTTTCTAAGCTCTCTTTTCTCCATGGCTCTGAGCCCAGGGAGTAATGTCTGAAATGCTGCAAACCATGACACAGAGACCCAGCCGCTGGCAGGCACGGAAATGGGATGCAGTGTTATGAAATAGCACCAGCAGAAGGGACTGCTCTATTGTGAGCTTTCCTTATCTGATGGCAGCTTCGGATAAGATTTATGCAAAGGGGCTCTCTAGACTTGGAAACATCAAGGAACAAATCAAAAGGGCAAATACAGACACTAAATCATCCCCTAACCCTTCACGTCAGACCTCCCAACCTTATGCTGTGTATAACTGTGAATGGCAGGGGAGAACCTAATCTGAAAACTCTGTAGTCAGATTAAGGAGGAGTGTGAAACTGACCTGGTTCATCTTTTCTGTCATCAGTGGAGATTGCCATAAATACTACAGGATTTTTTTTTCCTTATGGACAGGATTCCTTGGGAGAAGACAGGAGACTACAGTAGGGTCCATGCCCTTCTCCCAGACAATCTATGAAAATCACTACCTGAAAAAGAAAGGGGGGGATAAAAAAAATGAAATGTGGACAAGTACATGGATTGATTAGAAAATTAGATAATATGATTTTTGTCAAAATAGCTCTGGTTTTTGAGCTCTCAACTTGTAACCTTGGAGTGACGGTAGGTGATAATTTTGAAAATTGGGGGAATTCCTGTTCAGTCTAAATCCTCCTGAGATGAGAATAAAAGCCTCTGCAGAAAACAGTTTTGGTCTCAATTAAGATGGAAACACAGGGAGAAGAAGAAGAAAGACATTTTTGTCTCTTTTGAAAAAACAAGTGTGAAATTCAGGTAGTAGGTCCTATTCTGCCAGGTGTATGGGATGTGAGGCAGCAGAAGAATAAGTGCCAGTGTGCGATATGAGCTTATCCTCTCCACTCTGCTTTTTTTCCAAATGATCAGATGTGAACTGAATTTCATGCACTCAGCTGCTAAAAAAGGTGGGGTTTTCTTTCCCAGACAGTCATATCTTTTGCTGCTTCAAAGCAAGAAGCAATGAAGGGCCAATGTAGCAGCCAGCAAGGAGCAGTGTAGAGGGTGAGCTGGGGTTACCTTTTGAAGAAAGGCCACAGCAACCCTGTGCAGCACATCCACATCAACCCTGGCCCCATCCTCACAGCCTTGCACCTGCCTGTGCTGCCCTGGATCTTGGGGGGGGCTTCTCTTCTGCGTCGTTGGCTGCCAAAGGGGGCCAGTGCTGGAGGCCCCCGTCCTGTGCAGGGTGTGCCCTGGCTGGCTCCTTTCACTGGCAAGGCTGCAGGAGCTTCCAGAGGGGCGCAGCAGCTCCAAGAATACAGCCCCAAATGAGGCAACAGCTCTGCAAAACCTCCCTTTCTTCTTTAACTCTCAGACTCATTTATTCTTTCCATACGTGTCAAAACATGTCAGATATTTTGAGCGTGATCTCTTGAGAACATGCTAATTCATGACTCCCTTAATATTCTAGGCTCTTTTTATTGAATGATTGTGGTATATTTTACCCTCATCTTTTGCTCACTTGCTTTCTCTGGTATAAGTTGAGGTTATGTTTGTTTTCAGGGGTATGACTATATTTTGTCTGACAGAAAATGGGTGGTTAGTTTGAAATATCTGTAATTCTACACATCCCCCTTTTCTCCCAGAGAAAAATAGGGAGGTAGAAGATGATTGTACTGCAGTGCTTGCATTAGCAGGGGCATGAGTACAGGTACTCTTGGTTTACTGAATACTGCATACAGGAAGGATAAAAAAAACCCAAATGAATCATAAGTAATTTATAAACAGAATCAGAGTAAAATGATAATGAGCCTGAGCAATCTTAGAGAAAGTAGCACAGATGGACCCAGTATTTTAAAATTAATGTGAGAAAATGTTTTTTTGAACTTGTGGATTTGGTGGGCAGAACGAGATGCTTTAATATTAATAATCCCCACATAGCTCCATAGAACAAATGGTGATAGGGGAAATAACCTTACCAATACTCGGTAGTGCATATAACGAGACTGATATTTACAGTTCTTTAGACCTATATTAATTTTACAGAGGAAATCTTGTCCTTTTTTTTCCTTTTGTGTTGGTTATTTGCAATTTAATATGATCACTAAGAGCAAAATGAGACTCTTGCACATATGTTTTTCTTGTGAATCTCCTAGCTGAAGAATGATGGAGATAACCCAACTAAGTTTTTAATTTTTGCATGCAATCAAAGCTGAGTTTCAGTCATTTTACTTATAAAATGAATGCCAATATTAGGAAATGTATTTTCTTTATTATGGTTCAGACATCATTCTGAGATAGCTGTACAGAAGTGCACTGCACTTCTTATCTGAATGTGGTGACTCAGAAAAGCATTAATAATAACTGAGCAGTTTTCTTCTTATACTGACTGAGGGACTTGTGCCTGCTTGTTTTATCAGAAAGGAAAAAAAACCAAAAAACCTGCATCTGACTGGTAGGAATTTTGCCTGAGCAAAAACCTACAGGTTGCAGTCCAAATGAGACAATTTCTTTCAGTGCATATTGGTTTCATTTTCTGAAGTTTCTATATTTTGATAGCACCTATGGGAGTGGCTTTAATTTGAGGCTTAAAATTACTGCTTTAGGAGACCAAGGTGCTGCAGCAAGTGTTGAGCTCTTAAACTTTTGTTAGGGCTCTGCTACCTACCTGAAACCTTGGAAGCTGCTAGTGTTTGTCTGAAGTCCTGGTGAATAGCTGGGAGGATTTTTTGCAACAGAGAGGAGGAAAAAAATAAGCAGCTGCATCCACAGAAACTTCTACTTCACGTGAGGGCATTCACCCATGGCAGCCACCCTCCCCCCTGACATGGGACAAAGGTCTTGCTAATGATGCTCCCATCCAGGGTACTGAAGGCTTTGGGCACGCTGCACAGCTGCAGGTTGGCAAGGACATGACACTATTAACCAAAGCTGTCTCTCACATCTCAACTGACCTCAATACCAGAGTGGAACTTGCAGCGAGCCCTTGCTCCCTTCAGGTGCTGATCAGGTCTCGTTAAGTGTGTGGGAATGCAGGGTTTCTTGTGGCACAATTCACAAAATGTATTACCCAACACAGAGAAATTGAAGAAAACTGCACAGAATGCTAGATTTAAGACAAAAAAGTGCTTCATCGCTTAAGTATTTTCTTTTAATCTATATGTTTTTAAGTATGTGCATGTAAGTAATATATCTTTCTATGCATAGATGTTTCTGGCAGATATATATGTACAACTAGTTCATGCAAATCTTGGCAAAAGATATTAAAAATGGCTGTTTATAAATATAAATAGCTGAAGCAGATATTTGCTTTACCGTTACTCCACCTACTGGTATGGTGCTAAACTGACTGAGGTCTCAGAGCTTAATCAAATGAAAAAAACCACATGTATCCCCAGAGCATGGGCACTGAGTGATTAATTAAACAGCAATTTTGGAGAATAATGGTTTTAAGGAAAAAATCATGATTTATTTTTGATGGGTGGAGATTGCACTACACCTTTCTATCCATAAATACATGTTAGTAGTTTCCTTGCTATTAAAAATATCTAAAACTTAATTTGAGAAGAGTCAGTATTATAACACATGTATCTGACAATATATTTATAATAGAAATGTGTGCACGTGTTATTTGAATAATGGTGTAGAATTACCTTAGACCCGTAAAATATCAATTAAAATTAAGTCTTCCAAAAGCCACCGCAATGTGAGTAAATAGAGTATGACAGTGTCTGAAAAATTACAGCAGGGAAGACAAACACTGTCACAGACAGACTAGGAGCAGCTACTTGGGGCTGAAGTTTACAGGAAATGATTTCTTATCAGAATGTAATTGCTGGAGGAGCCCATGGAAGCTGTCAGTTCTGTGTGTCACGTGGCCTCTCTTAGAAGGCAGTGGCTGCTTGTGACGTCTAAATGAAGTCAGGTAAATCAAACACAACTGGATGGCCACCCTGGGCTCTGCAGCAGAAAAGAAAATGCAGCAGTGTTTTGCTTTCAGAGAGTCTGTAGCTCCAAGGTAGCCTTGTGGTTTCCTGGTTTTTTCATTCTTTCCACCTTCCCTGCACTAAAGTAATGCATCCTTTTGCTGGAGCTATCATAAAGAGCTCACCATGCAGTGAGAGCTCTGGGAGCCTCCTTCATCAGCAAATTTCCTGTACAAGCTTATCTGCTTTTCAATGTTTTAAGAAAAAAAGTAATCCACTGTTGTTTGGCAATTCTGCCTGTGTTATATGTGCCCATCACAAAATGTGCATCATAGATATGCTCATGGCCACTGCCCTCATTTTCTTCGTGTCAGCTACCATTTTGATAGTCGCTTTTTCTTAATGAGTGCTAAGAAATTTGCTTATTTTAGCAAATTTTGTAGCAGTGTAAATATGTAAAACAGAAGTTCTTCATTTCTGTGGCATGATTTCTTGCAAAGGCCTGGAAATGAAACTTTTCCTCTGTTTTTGTAGTTGAAAGGGTGATAAAGGGCACAGCCACCTTTTACTCTGCTGCACCTCCTGACAGCACTTCTGAAAGAATCATTTTAGAGCTGGTTTAAGGACTGTTTATTTTCCTTTTCTGCAGAGGACTGCATGCATGCAAGAGTGAAGCAAATCCTGATCCCTCCTCCAAAGGGACCTGGAATCCATGATGGATTTCCTCTGTGGGGTGTAGCCAGGTAGTTCATTAAAAACCAGACTTCTCAGCTCAGCCTAAATCAAGGGTGAGGGGGAGAAGACATTCTCCTTGTTGTGGCTCTGTGTGCACTGATTAACAGCAGAGAAGTGCTGGTATCTGGAGCAAATGGCGGGCACGCTGTGCTCTGCTCAGGTACTCACCCATTTGACAAATCCCCAGGACACTGGAACATGCTGTGGTGCTGGATTCTCCTCTTCTTCCCAGCTTCTCATGCATTTCCTCTAGTTAACTTGTCTGGAGCTTTGGGACAGGAGCTGGCACTCAGTTACCCTGGAAAGCTGCCCAGGGGGGGCTAGGAAGAGAGAAACCCAAGGAGAGGGGTGTGCAATGACCCCTTTGGAGTGGGAAAATGTATATTCTTCACCTTTGCAGGAGGAAGACTGCAGGCTGAGCCTTGAGGAGGGAGTAGTGCTTTGGGAGATGTTATTCCAGGAGGAAGCATGAGGGGCTAATTAGGCGAGTTTGCTCCTGCCTCTGCTGCAGTGCTGAACCCAGCACTGATTCTCTGCACTGCACAGGTCTGAGTGGCCATCCAAGGGAAACTCAATCAGCTCCCACATGGAGCAGAGCCAGAGAGCTCACACCTGTGGATTGCTGATGGAAAAACCCTCTTGGCTGGGCATGGTCTAAAGTGAGATCTTTTTCTGCAGAGCACAGAAATGCTGTGCGCTGAATACAAGAGGATCAACGCAGCTGGCTGCTAGCATCTTGATTAGAGATGGATGAACTGGTTTGGATAAAACAGCAACTGGTGTGACTGCACACAGACCTCCAGCTGAGCCTGAATTTGGAAGGGTCAAAGCAGTATAAAGCTTATATTATTATATTCTTACACGTTGCCATTTGTCTCTAGTTCCTGGCTGCAGCAAAACAGCCGAAAGACAGTGTAAGGATGGCACATTCCTTGGCTGACTGGAAAGAAAGAGGCCACTTGGTCTCCCTGTCACCAGACATGTTTATAGATAAGAGATGTTTTTCTCTGAACCCAAGCACCCATCAAAAAAAATGTGAACATTTGCCCATTTCTATTGTATTCAACCTGCAGCAGTTAAGAAAAAAGTCTCTATCCCTGATAGGTTTTCTCTTGAAGTATCTGTGAATTTTCTGTAGAGGTTTGTCAGGGCTGGAGCACTGAAAATTTCCATGTGAGCCCTTGCCAGTGCATTCTCAACATGCTCAGAATGCACAAGGCAAGCTGTGTGTCACCGCCAAGGGGAGGTGGAGCTCCTTGCTCAGTCATGTCAATGACCTCTTGGCACTTGCAGAGCTGTGGCTTTGTGGCAGCACCGTGCAAATGTTTGGATTCTGATTTAAAGTCAGCAGCCACCTGGCAGTTGTGCTGGAACATGTGTTTTCTGGAAGTGCATCTCGGTACTTCGCACAATAAAATAGTAGTTTTGTCCAAAAGATCCCTTAAAATGCAGTAAGTGATAAAGTTTGGTATCCTTATTGAATGTGTACACGTAGGCCTTTTTTCAGAGTCTTTTTTTTTTTATTTTGTGAACTAGAATGTAGGAAATCCTGTTCTGTAGCCCTTCATTTAAACCATGGTTAATCTTTGGAGAGCTATATTTTACAGTGAAAGCTGCTATTTAACATACATAATAAGATTTTTTTCCCCTTTAATTGCACAGAAGGGATTGTTTCCAGTAAATTAAAATTTCTTTGACACCAATTATTTGGCAATATGAAGATGTAGTATTTTGCTTTCATTTAATTTCCTCTAAATTAATCTAATGATGATTAGATTTAAATAATAAAAATAATGAGTTGTTTCCCTCTCTAAATTACTTTTTTGTCATGTGTGTTTCCCTTTATATTGAACTTCATGACTTATTTGCTTTTAGTAGTTCTGAAATATTCTGACACTAATTGCATTTTGAAATATAACCTTCCAACTATGTTGCTTCTGTTTTTCACTCATTTCAGATTGGTTTAGAAGCATTGACTTGTTATTTTATTGCTGAATATTGAAGCTGAGAGCCACATTACATATATCAGCGTGCTTTCTTTTCCATCTTTAACTTGGTTAATTAAATTCTGTATTCTCTATATTGCTCATGATTTGTAATGTTTGTTGCCAAATCCCAGGCACTGCAGTGTGAAATCTATTCAATGTAAATATTTTATTTGTCCAAATGTTTTTTAAAACTAGTTCAGCCATAATCTCTAGCATTTTCTTTCCTTGCAATGTACTAAACAACCATTACACCATCTAAAAAATCAAAGGGAAATATTCTGACTGCTCCATGCAAAAATAAAAGATTAAGCATATATTTCTCCTGCTGCTAGTAAAAACTTAGAGAGATATATTATTAAGGTTTCTGGGCTATGTGTGACAGAAATATAGCGGATTATATACCATAAAGCAGCCCAACAGATGAGACCAGTGCTCCTTCTGGCTGAGCACCAGATTTAGGACAGACCCCAGTATTGAGTGGTAGGGAGTTACAAATAACTTTTCATTCTTCACTTGTAATATATTTAATACACAGGAGAAAATATTAATGTGTTTCAGGTTCCATGCCCTGTAGCCTAAAGCCATAAACACATAAAGACAATCACAGTGGATCAGACCAAAAGCTCTGTAGTCTGACCCTGTTGGAGCCTAAAAGTGAGTGCTTAGGGAAGAGTAAAAGGAGAGTAAAGATGGGGGATGTTTCCATTCACTATTTCTACTGGTGTCCAATTGTTTGTAGTCAGAAAACTCTATAAGCCAAGTCTGTCTCTTTCTGCTTAGTAGCTGCCAGTGGATTTTTCTTCCAGGGCCTGTCTCCTCTTGAACCCAGATTTTGCATCCCACAGCATGTGTGAGGAGTCTCCTGCTACCTTAATTTCATGCCCTTAGTTCTCATTCTGTTGAGAAAAAATTTAACAGTTTATTCCTAGCCACTCTTTTCTTACCAGCAATGATAGTGTAAATTTTTCTCATATCTTTCCTCAGTCACTTAATTTCCATGGCAGAAATTCTTAGCTTAATTGTGCCATATACAAAAGCTGTCCTACACCTTTGATTTTCTGCTGCTTTTTTTTTTTTCTCTGCATATTTCATATTTCTGTATTTGTTCTAGGGTTAAGGAATGTCCAATATTCAAGATATGGGGATATCATGGGTTTATACAAAGGAATAATGGAGTTCTCCATTTCATTCTCTCTCCATTTTGAAATAGTTTCTATGATTTTTCTTTTTCAACTACTATTGAGCACCGAGCAGGCATTTTCACAGCATTGTCTATCACAACTGAAAGATCACACTCTGAAGCTGCAATGCTCAGCTCAGCAGCCATCACTTTAAATGTGGAGTTGAGATTATTTTTCTTCTGTCTGACTAACTGTACCTTTACCTATATTGAACAGCAGCTGACATTTTATTGCTCAGCCTCTTCTCAGCTCAGTCTCATAATATCCTTCTGCAATTTTTCATGAGTCTTGTCCTTCTTACTTTAATAACTCAGAATCGTCAGCAAACTTTGTCAGCTCACCACTGGCCCCCTTTGGGAGGCTATATTTATGGCCATATAGAACAGCAGGGGTCCCAGGGAAATTTCACTGATGATTTTCTTTCACTGCTTGAGACCCAGTCATATTACATCTTCTTCAGCCCATTGTTAAGCCTATTTTCGAGCCAGGAATTCTTCCCTTGCATGTGTCCATCTGGTTCTCCAAAAATTTGCTTGAAAGACTTTGTTGAGAAAATTTTTGAAAGGCTAAATAGGTTATATATGATCTTTATCTAGACTTCTGTTGAAATCCGACAAAGAGAACCCATAAAGGTCTTTAAGGCACTGCCTCTTTGAAAAGACACATTGCCTTTTTCCAAGTAGATCATATTTGTTCAAGTTTCTATTCATCCTGTCTTTTTTTAAGGCTTTTACTAATTGGCCATGTGCAGGCATCAGACTTCCATCTTATTATTTTGACATATTTTCCTTGACTTAATTTAATTTAATTTTATTTTATTTTCTAATGACACCCTATTTTTATCTTCACATATTAGCACAGTTTTATAACAATTTATAACCCGCTGTTTGTCTGCTTCATCCTCAGGTTCCCTTGAAACTCCTGGGTGGACACCATCTGGACCAGGTGAGCCCCTCCTGTTCATGTTGTCCATTTTTGTCTTGACTTTTTCTGCAATG
Source organism: Leptocoma aspasia (assembly GCA_013399835.1). Taxonomy (NCBI): domain Eukaryota; kingdom Metazoa; phylum Chordata; class Aves; order Passeriformes; family Nectariniidae; genus Leptocoma; species Leptocoma aspasia. The sequence continues at coordinate 664,312 of VXAX01007475.1, read as the reverse complement.
ATTTCAATTTCATATGGACCCTCTGTCAAGTCTCTCAGTCAAAAGGATTTGAACATGGTGGTCTTGGGTGTTTTCCAGATTAATGATGGCGTTAAAAATTAATTTGGCTTCTCTGCTATGTTTGCACCTTCATTGAGTGTATTTTTTGTTGCCTTATCATTGATTGGTCATACAGTCATTTTGTTCATTTCATGTCCCTGCTGGAGGAAGGATTTATTATTAGTTTTTGTTGCATGTTTATATTGAGTCTGTCACTTTGATTTGTGTGAGTATATGTGTTTTCATTAGCAGGGCTCAGCCTGTTTGAAGGAAGTCTTATCTCAAACCCTACTGCCTTCTTCCTGCTCTTTTAGAAGTGTTTTTAAGAGGGTTTATATGCGTTCCAGAAAAAAATATGTATTTTCTGGGAAGTTCAGTTTGTTTGAAATGCAGTTGCCAAAACTGTTGAGTAATCTGTGACAAAATCTGCACAAGCAGTTAATTCTTTCATCAGATATATAGAGCAGCCTGTAAGTGGTGTTTATGTATTTTTTCAAATTAATCCAATTGTAGTAGAGCTAGTGAGAAGTATCTAGAATTCTAATCAGGTGATTTCTTGTTAATTTGAATCAGTATATAAACAAGATTTAAATGAAAAGGGGTACGGAAATTATTCAGCAAGGGAGACCCACAGAGACTTCTATGATTGCTGTAAACATGAGGGATTCCAGATGGGATCCCCCACAGGAGATAATGTATGGAAACCTGAACATTGTGCAGGTTCTGTAAGAATTCAGTAGAGTGAAGATGCTATTTTGCTATTTTCTCCCTCTGTTGCTTACCCGTCTCATTGCAACTAAA
>VXAX01007475.1:634545-663443 GCA_013399835.1 Leptocoma aspasia | reverse complement strand
AAAAAAAAAAAAAGGAGATGGAAAGAGGATAAATATTGTCAAGGTTAAATACCTGTCTTGTCACAACTGAAAAGTTATTTCTACGCAATATCTTTTTTTTATGGTACGTAGTGTGTAATGAGGTCATACCATGGGCAGCTTTTCCTTCTGTTTTGGGTTTTTCCCAAAAAAAAGGCTATTTCCAATTGGAACGTCACATTATATTGTCAGTTACACAAACTATTCATGGTTTCTCAGGAATGCAAATGGGATTGTTTTTTGATTTTGATTCCAGGAGAGAAAATAGGGAAGTGGGATGGGAAGCAGTCCTGGAGTCTGAGGTTGTGGGAACAAAGGACTGGGAAAGGCTCTTGTGTAGGGGATGGTCTAAGAGAGAAATGAAATGCAAAGGAAGACTTTCCAACCCCCTCTGGGGAAGGAGAGGCAGAGAGCTGGGCCAAGAGTCCTGAAAGCAGCACTGCTAATGAGGAAAGGGATGAGAGTGGATGTGATAACAGCACCCACCCCATGTTATCTATGGCCATCTCTCAGGAAAGCACTTGAAAGAGGAGCTGGTTGTTCAGACTTCTTAGCCCTCAGATCAAATTGATGAGTCTTGCCTAATCTGAATGGGTAAATCTGAAATCCAGAGGGTTTCTTTCAATCCAGGTACAAATGCTTCCACAATCACAATCTGAGATTTGCTTAGTTTGTTCATTTATTTGACTTGTTCTCTTAAACAGAATAAAGATACTTCCCAAGCCTGTGAACAGGGACATTACTCAGTGAGAAGTGAGTGCCTAAACTTCTACAGAGAGAACAATGGCATCAGTTACTCATTTTTGGATTAGGTTGATTATTGAGCACCCAAGTATGAAAAAATCTTGAGTGTAGCATGAGGATGAGCAGGTCTGCCCTGTTAATAAAATACCACCTTTAAAAACAGACATAATTGTCTTATTTTTAGGCATGTAGTAAGTTAGGTTCCCATATTGAATATTGTCAATGGTTATCATGTTCCCTCTGCAACATAGGAGAAGGCTAAAGATCGTTAATGCAGCTCTCAGTTGAGGAATATTTAAGTGCCATGATGCTTCATTTTTTATCTCTGGTTTGATTTTGTGAGGGTTTTTTGTGTATAGTTGATTCCACAAGTGTTACGAGTTTTGTAAATGGAGCTATAGAGGCTTTAATTAGTCCTAACCACATAAAAATTCATTCCTACCAGGGCTTTTTTTCCTTCTCTCTGAAGAAAAGCTAAGCAGCATTAGTATCAAACTTGGAAATTAGCATGAAAAAAAGCCTAAAAAGCATAGGTCTTTGTTGGTTAAGGTCACAAGGTTATCAGTTTCTCTCTCCTAAGTATCTGTGGCAAAGATCATTCCTGGATTTCTCCATTTGCAATATTATTATTTAGAAGCCTAAATAGTAGAAGTGCTAAGAAGTAGCACAGTTTTCTAGTTAAAAAGCCCCACAAAAACACATGTGAGGGAACTTGGGGATACTTTGGGTAACCACAACCCCATGGATTGCTACAGGCTTGGGTGGAGGTGGCTGGAAAGGTGCCCAGTGGCGAAAGGACATGGGGGTGCTGGTCACAGTGACTGAACTGAGCCAGGTATGCCCAGGTGGCCAAGGAGGCCAATGGCGTCCTGGCCTGGAGCAGGAATAGCGTGGCCAGCAGGAGCAGGGCGGTGATTGTCCCTCTGTGCTCGGCATTGGTGAGGCCACACCTCGAATGCTGTGTCCAGGTTTGGGCCTCTCACTCGGAAAAAGGCACTGAGGGGCTGGAGCGAGTCCAGGGAAGGGAAAGGAGCTGGGGAAGGGTCTGGAGCATGAGTCTGAAGGTTCTGGAGGTGTTTAGTCTGGAAAAAATGGGGCTCAGGGAGGATCTTATCACTCTCTACAGCTCCCTGAAAGGAGGATGTGGTGTGGTGGGGGTTGATCTCTCCTCCCAGGTAACAAGGAAGGATGAGAGGAAATGGCCTCAAGTTGCACTGGGGAAGGTTTGTATTGGACATTGGGAAAAGGAATTCTTCACTGAAAGGGTGGTCAGGCATTGGAACAGGCTGCCCAAGGAAGTGGTTGAGTCACCAACCTGAAAGTGTTCAAGAAATGACTGGACATGGCATTTGAGCACCTGGTTTAGTGGCAACTTGGCAGTGTGAGCTGAATAATTGGACTTGATGATCTTAAAGGTTTTTACAAGTGTAATGATTCTATGATTTCTGAAAATTTAAATGAGGTAAAATGAGGGAAGCAGAGACAAGCAAAATCATTCTCAAGGCAGTCAGTGAAGTGCCCATTAGTTAAGTGCTAACATGGAACAAGATACAGCATTGCATTGATTTTATTTTATTTTATTGGTAAAAGGAAGGCTTGTGTATGTGTGTAAACTACATTTCTACAGGTTAATCTTGGGGACATATATTTTTAAGACATATAATTAATGGGAGCATCTATGAACTGTAAAATCAGAAGAAATATAGATATTTCATAGAGAAGAATTCTCACTCCTCTGCTATTCAAGAGATAAGAGCTGAAATTCAGCTTGGAGAGAGACCCAGGGGAGTAACGTGCCTTGGAACTTTATGTACAGGAGCAAGAACGAGTCCCATTTCAATGGAAAGTCCTCTTGCAAGGTTATGTTAAAGAATGAGGTCATTCCACATTTCTTCAAGTTAACAGAGCCCTCCAAAAGATCTTGAAGAATATGAAGCATAATATTAATTAATATACTAGGGAGAGGTGCTTCTGTCTAGAAGATGAATATTGCAACTTATGCAGGGCAGCAGCAGGCAGGCTGTCAGTTTTCTTTGGAAAAGGAGTTTTCTCTGAATTTTCCAAATTTCTTTATAAATAACAGAGGTAACTGCAAAAGAGGAACGAGTGCAATAGCACCAACAGATGCCTGCCTGCAATGCTGTGTTTGCATACATTGAAGACACCTACTTACCCTGTTGCTGGTAATGTGTTGATTTGTAGTTTAAGCTGGCACTGGGCACCCATTGGATTTCATGCGTGGATAATGAGGAATTCAGAGAATTGGCAGCTCTCAGAGATAACACCACAGTTCCTCTGCAAAGGGCTCTCTGCTGGCACTGCAGCTTGGCAAGCAGCACTGCTTTGGTGGAGAAGGGCTGCATGGCCCTGGGTCTCTTGCTCCCATGCCTGGCAGGATGCACATGCTTTTGGGACAACCTGCAGCAATGAAAATCCAGTTCTGAGGCTTCACTGGCAGCGCTGGGTTTGTGCTCAAAAGTGAGCTTCTGCCCAGACTCTTGATAGGCTTCAGAGAAAGCTGCTTACTGACTCCTCCAGCAAAAAAAAAAAAGGCAAATTTCATGTTCATGCTAATCTAAATTTTTGGGGATGTGGCAGAGGAAAAGGGTGGGGCAGAGAGAGAAAATTCTCATGTCACCTTCACACAGACTGTTGATAAGGAAAGACTGATAGAATAATCATAGCCAAGAAGCCTCGCTGGTCTCTTCTGGAGGATGAGTTGATTAAAACTTTGTGTAATTATATTTCACCTTAAATTCTCTCCCTCTAAATTTTTTACATCTTCAGTGTCAAATTAGAGTTAGAAATTGCTCCTTTTCATACAGGATCAAAAGAGTGGCTTGTCTTGTTTTGAACTTTCCTGCATTAAATCTTACTAGGATTAGTGTACCTGCTATATGGGTCCTGTGAATACTGCTCCTCATAACATACTGGAATATTATTTTAAGAAAACTAAAGGGATTCACTTGCTTCCAAATGTTGGCTTTCCATTGAGTAAAGGATTAAAAAGTTGCTTTGTAGGCTCTTTGACTTACCCTTTTCTTTGTTTTTCTCTGCTTCTTTAAGAGGACTTTAATTTGCCCTCTTTGCCTCTGTATATCATATTTTTTACTTGTTGTCCTCTTTCCCCTTCTAAAAGGATCATTGGACATGGTTGGATTAGCCCCAAAACATTGCCATTCCTTTTCATGTGGAGATTGCACACACAATCATTAAGTAATAATCTTCTAAGCTTCCTCTAAGTGAGGTGTGGATGAGAATCACTGTGGTGATTGAGATATGATTAGAGAACACTGTGATCCTTATCAATTGTAAAGAGAAGGATAAGAGATTGGAGTGTCTAGACTTGAACTGAGGAAAAGACACTACATTTCTACATGTCTAGAAAATCATCTTCAACCTAAAGGACTCTTATAAAATGGAACGAGAAGGACCTTTTATACAGACAAATAGTGGTTTTAATGGTTTTAAACTGACAGAGAGCAGGTTTAGATTAGATGTTGGGAAGAAATTCTTTACTCAGAAATGGTGAGGCCCTGGCACACGTTGCAGAGAGAAGTTGTTTGGCTGCTCCATCCCTGAAGTGTTCAAGGCCAGGCTGGATGGGGCCCTGAGCAATCTTATCTAGTGGCAGGTGATCCTGCCTATGGCAGGGGGATTGGAACTAGATAATTTTTGTTGTCCCTCCCAACCCAAACTGTTTTGTGATTCTGTGAGCGTAGATCTAAAAAAATAGATTGGGCTACAGCAGTGCTTTTGCTCAGCACTGATTTCAGCTCATATCTCACACATTTGGCTGGAAAATGAATCCAAGAGATTTGTTTTGCTAATCTTAAAAACAGTATTTCAAACCACTGCTGTCGTCTCTGAAAACAGGACATACATATTTATGACAGAAATAAGCACCGTCTGATTAATGGCATGCCTAATGCTAAAGGGGACTTGTCCATGACTTTGTATGGGCTCCTCCCTCCTAAAAAGCTCCTTCTCTTCATGAACAAATAAATAAGTCCCCATCTGTGTAAACTGTATTATAAGGCAATTAATGGTGTTGTACCATTGAGGTCATTCATCAGCCTATGAGCTTCTCAAAAATTTAACATATTGATCCTTCTTTGTTCCATTTTCCTCTACATCCAATATCTTCCACACAGTTGCTAATTATTTATTTTGGTAAAAACACAAATGCTCCAGTGATCATTGCCAGCAGTTCAGCACTAATGAGCAGCTCTCTTGTAACGAACAAACACTGTGTGCATCCAATATGAGAAGTCAAATTGGTAAGGAAAAAGCTTTAAGCAATGTTGTGTTGTTGTAGATAATAGCGAGGAGTAAAATCTTATCTTTGCAATTATTAAAAAGTATCTATCATCCTGAGAACTGAAACTTAGTGGACTATAAATATTATCACTACTGTTACTGTTGTTATTGTTATTGGGGCAGCAATCTTTTGTTCATGGTGAAATAACAAAGGCAGTGGAGAAGCACTTACACTGCAGCAGGTACTTTCTGGCTGAACAGAGAATAAGGAAAGCTTTTACTTTATCTTAAAATGCAGTTCAAAATAGCCTATAGTTCCAACACATTTTTATCTCTGTCAGATATATCAGTTGTGTCAGAACTCTGTAGCAAATCTTTGAGGTGTGAGTAGAAATTTGTAAATTTCCAGAAAGTTAATTCATTTAGCAGAGGAGAGATTCTGAGCAAATGGTTTATTCAGTTTCACTGGAACTTTCTTCTTCAGGGTCTGCACTAGAAGTCAAGACCCCTTTTTATCACCTGTTCTCGCCACCCACATATTCTTTGACTTCAATGTTTTAACAATTTATATAATAAGGGGGTCCTGAGATAGGAATTCTCATAAGCTGTTGTGGTTTGAACCTAGACTTCAGCCTTTCCGCAGAAACAACAGAAGGATTGTGCTCCTTGCTTCCTTGTTTTCATAGAAATTTCAAGAATTAATCTTCTTGAAATACGTTAGCCAATTAATGTGAAAGGTTGTCACACAACCTGCACATCTTCATTTTGAGGTCTCTAGCATTCCTGTATCTGCCATGAAGAATGCACTGGAGCTAGGTTCAGGAATTCCAACAGCTGTCTCATCCATGCTGGGACCACTCATCTTCTCCTGTCTCCAAGGACTTCATTAGGGCTTTTAACAGTAGTATTGTGTTCACAGTTGATGAACAGGCAATCTCTGACCTCATCTTCAACTGACTCATTATTTCCATGGCTGTGATCCCCAAATGTTTAAACTTCATCCTGCAATACACATATCTGGGTATTACTCTGAATTTTTGGCTGACTTAAATATACACTAATGGATGACTATTGTTTAACCAAGAGCTACATTTCACTCTTTAATACTCTGCTGCATCTCGTTGTTACCCATTAATCCTTCTGTGCTCTGCAGATTCTAGTGTTTGTGCACTTGTCCAATAATTAGCATGGATGCTTATAATATTTTAGAAGTGTAGCTATTTAATTTCTTATTGTAATGTAGGAACCCTGTAGGAACCCTGTATCCCTGTACACCACACTATTTCTTCAAAGTGTTCAAAGGGTGTAACAGAGAGCTTCAAAACAAAGGTCTGAAGGTGAGGTGAGTCCTCTTCCCAAAAGAATTTCTATTTATTAATAATTCAAATATTCCCTATGTTTGTGTGTTCTACAAGAATGTGGCTACTGAGATGCCCCCTCAGCCCAGTTCACTGATGAAGATGACATATGAGTCATTCTTCAAATCTTTGTGAAAACAGAGACTGAAATATGTCTTTTTCTTTTTTTTTTTTTTTTTTTGGCAACTTCTCCCCATATTGATATTCTTTCTGGATGAATTTTTATGTATTCTACATTTCAAAACTATTTGTCTAATTGGGTTTTCAATTATTTATTTTGCATCATTTTTGTTTCAAAATAAGTGTTAATTTCAGTTAAATTAGACTGAATCTTTCATGACTAGTCATTTCATTAGTACATAAGCCTTACAACATCCCAGCTTTGTTCAGATTATCTTATTTCATTCAAATGAATGGCAAATGGCAACTCTGAATTTAGTCCCACTTTTTATGAGTGTCATAATGTAAAAATCTTTTCCAATTATGGTCTTTTCTTCAGCCTGGATGCTAGTGGGTGTGTCTTGTAGTGATGAACGATGCTATAGCTGCTCTGCAGAGAGCTTCCCTCTTGCCTGCTGCCTCACCAGTGCCAGCAGCCTGTAGCCACAGGAAAGGTTGCAGTGTATTCAGATAAGCAACATTTCAGCCCCTTTGTGTGCTCTAGCTGCTGTATTCAGAGCTCCCCTGCTTTCCTTTATTAGCTGTGGTGTAATGGATGTGTTTGCAGGGGCAGCCCTCAGCCCTGCCTGCTCACAAACCCACAGGAGCAGCAACGCCTGTTCAGAGTGTGAACGCATTGCTGAAGGTGTTAGTGGAGAAATCAGAAAGTTTTACAGTTTAAAAAACTACGATGATTGCAGGAAAAAGCTTTGCAGATCTGTGCTGATAATGCACAGCTTCTTTGTTGCAAACAACGTTTCCAGAAATGATGCAGGACAGGCCTTTTAAATGAACTGATTTCCCTCCCTACTCCGTACCACCAAAGAACCACTCCCTAATCTCTCTGAAAGCAGTGGGTTTACAGAGTTTAGGATAAAGGATACTTGTTTATTCTGCTGATTTACTGTGTGGCAGAAGTGACTCTCAGCATGATCCAGCCCCTTCCTGAATATCATCACAGCTGCAGTACCTGCTTTACCCACATAATCTCTCTGGGTCTTGGGCATCGTTGTGGTTCAGCTGGCACTCAGCCATGCTCATACAGAGAATGAAGGCAGAGAAATCAGAATGTTCCATGTAAACAATGAATTTTAATGGTTTGGGGTGGGTGCTGACCTTGTGATTTCTGTCTGCTGCCATGAATGCCAAGGTGAGGAAATATATTTACACAGTAGTGAATGGATGTTGTAATTCAGAGAGAAATGAAACTGAAGAATTTTTTGGGAAAGGAGAGATGATGCTTACCCCATTTACATCCATACACTTTAGAGAGGTCACTGGGGAACCCCTAATATAAAGAAGAACTCAGATCAGGTTTGGGTTTGCTTTGCAAGTTCTACAACGTCGTATAACATAAACGTAATTTAGGCATAACAAACCATTTTTATGATCCAAGCAGCCTTTTGTCCACATTTTCTTTGCACAACTTGAATTTTCTAAGAATATTTAATAGACCCTGTTAGGTTTTATTAAATTGGTGTTTTAATAATTTAAATTGATTAGAGCTTCATATCAGCTTGTTGAAGTTCTTGCTGTGGAGAAATCAGTATGAAGAGGAATTCTTGCTCACCTTAGCTAAGGAGAAGGGATATAGGTTTTGGACCCAGCCCAAACCTATCAACTATTAATAGCTCAGATACAGACATTGGTAGCTAAAACATATAAATAAAAAAGAAGACTTAAAAGTTTTTAGATGAAGCAAAGAGACAAAAAGTCTTTCTCAGGTCCTTTGTCATGCTCTTAGTACACTGAGGCTTTTTAACCAAATCAGCTTCTATATTCTGTTAAGCTTCAGATTAAAATAACCCTGAAGCGAAAGCATCATAAGGAGAAGATCTCCCTTTGTTAAAGACAGTTCCTGCTGAGGAGCAGTCTGGCTCTCTTCCTCCAGTAACTTCTGTGGGCACACAGAAATGAAAACATTCCCTCGAGTTTGAGTGGGGTGGAAGAAAGCACAGCGGGAGGACAGCAGCGTTCACCTTCCCACCCTCACCAGCCCCTCACTCTCCACGTCCTTACCCACCCCCACAGATGGAAGCTCTCTCAGGGCTCATTTAACTGAGCAGATAAGAGGGTTGATTGTCACTGATGAAGCCAACACCTGGTTTTTGTGGGGTTTTCATTCTCAACCTCCTACCTTTGCTGTAATATTTTCTGTCTTTTCAGAGTTGTAGGCATCATCGAGAAGCTTCTTTTTGTCTATGCTGGGTCAGGGACTGTGGGAGCACCTGCCTGTGCCTGAAATATCTCTGTTCCATAGGCACATTGTCCAGTCCCTCCTCTGTGTTATGGAGAGAAGGCTGTCCCTGAGACCAGCTGTATCTGTGTGGCACTTTTCTTGTTTTCTGGTTGCCTGCTGCTGTGGGCTGCAGCATCACCTCACTCTGTGGCTTCTCCTATGATGGCTCACAATCACAGAACCGTGGAATGTCCTGAGCTGGAAGGGACCCACAGGGATCATGGAAGTCCAGCTTCTGGGATCCCTCTCAGGAGGATGGAGTTAGGTTGAGCTGCAAGAGGTGGTGAGAGCTTAGGGCCACAATCTGGGGTGTAATAGGAAGGAGAGGGGATATCCTGACAGGAAGTGTAAAGAAGTGAGGTAGGAAAAAGAGAAGGAGGCAACAAAGGTCTCCTCTTTGCCTTTTTGTACATCTACACAGAGCTGGGGGTGAGCACTGCCAGTGATGGTGTAACATGCTGCAGCCAGTGATACCCAAGCAAAGAAAGCTGGGAAACTTCTTTCCGAGCTTTTTCGTCTTTGTAGAAGAATTTCAATTCTGTTTCAGCCTGAACAAATTCAATTCTGTATTTCCCATCTCCTTGAGGAGAGTCAATTACAGGCTGTTCTGGGGGAAAAAAAAAAAAATCACACTACACTCTTCATGGTGAGGCTGTTCCAATTTTCAGAAAACACTGTAGGCTTTCTTAGACCACAGAGAAAAAGAGAATTACATGTACAGCCTATTTGTTAGGCATTCCATGAGAGAAAAGAGATAAAAGTTTTGGTCCCTGCTTCACATAGTGTCACTGCATTTCCAAGTGCTGTAAAATAGATTAAAAAACAAATCTTCAGGGTGAGTCAGTTTTTCTAGTCAAGATAATTGATCTTGAAATTCTGAACCCAATAGTTTACAGGGTTAATTGTTGATGCGTCAAGAGCTGCTGAGATTTCTTTTTATGCTGATATCTTGGGCTTGTCTTTAAGTCGGTAACACTTAAAGAGATATGGGGCTAGGGCAAAGGCACAAGAATTCTTTGAAAAATGTTTTCTGAGGAACTTCCTAAGGCTCAGCACTAACAGCACTCTGTTAGTTTTGCAGTATTTTTTTCTTTTTGTAATATTTCTTTCTGTAATACTTTTTTTCTGTTTTCCTTCCAAAAAGATTATTTTCACTTTTTTTTTCCCTTTGGCTTGGATTATTTCCTCCCATAGAAATATTTAGCTGTGCTGGCAATGCATGAGCCTAACTTAGAAACTCTTTTAAGATGCATGACTTTTTCTCCTGCCTTATGTAGGAAGCTTGGGGGGATTAGGGTTTCACCTCATCAAATTGCAGATTTCTATAGTATCTAGATCTGTGCTAGTTTTCTAGACCCCACTTATCATCGGGGGAGAGAAATGTCAGTATAAGAAGTTATTTGATTCATTCTAAGTGACATAAACTGGATCAGAGGAGCCACTGCCTGGAAATAAATGCTTGTCTGTACTGAGTGTGAATACTCCATGTCCATGTAGACCTGTATCAGGGTGTACTCCATTGCCAAATATCTGTGCTTCCAGTCAGGGGGAAGGGGAGAGGGCATAATTACCAGTTTAATAAGAACCTCAGGAGCACACGCCAGCTTTTATCAGGAAAGGCAACAGCTCCCCAGGTACAGGAACTTATCAGAAACCAGGAGCCAGAAGGGGCTGCCTCTTGCAGAGTAAAATGCTGTTAATCACCAGTTCTCTGGGCAGCCTCTTCACTGTGCCCAGAGGAGCTCAGGAGGCCCCTAACTCTTATCCGCCTGTGTCTGTGCAAGACAACAACTCTCTGAGTTTCTGCACGTGTTCCTCTCCTCCTCAAAATGCGGCGCCCCTGGAAAAGTTTAATACTTTTTGTTTGCTTTTTAAGTACGTACCCAGTGCCTCTCTACTTGGTGGGTGTTGAACAAAGTGGGGGTCTGCAAGAGCTGAAGCTGCAGGTGTTTGAGGTCCTGAACTGACTCAAAGTCCTGCTGTGCTCTCAAGTGCAGACTGAGGCTTGGTTGTAAAAGGTTGGGTTCCTTCTGTGTCTAGGCTGAGGACATACAGAATGTGTGTTTGAGTTTCTTTGGACATCTCAACAGCCTTGCACTGCACATCCTGAGCAAGATTTAAGAAGCTATCTTGTTGGCTGGTACCATGCAAAGGTATTAATTATGATCCCAAAACCCAGGCACTCTGACCAATAACCGTTTCTAGTTCCAGTAGGATTTGTCATTCTGTTTCCAGCTGCAGACCCTGCAGCGGTCAGTGTGTGACCTTCCCACAGTAAGTGGCAAAAGGGAACAAGGCTCAATAACTTCCAGGAGCATTCAAATATTGCTCCTAGAGCTTCAGAAAGCACAGAACGTTGTGTAACCAGCCATGTGGTTTTTTATATAAGTGTTTCCAGGTTGAAGTGTTGTGGTCATGGTGCTGATTGTGATAATGATCTTAGAAAATTCCAAACAGGAAAGACAGATCTACCAAAGACTAAGCACATCTTTACTTGAGAGTAGGGTGAATGGTAGAGTAGCCTAAGAATCTGCACTCAACCAGGGAAAGAGAGAAATGGAATCTTACTGAGTGGCAAATTTAAACGTATATCAAGAGGAGCAAAAAAAAAAAAAAAAAGGACTAAAGCCTCCCTAGAGACACATGCTATAAATCATAAAGTCCTTTTGATAGCATCAGTTCAATAACTACAACAACAAAGAAGATTATTTTTTAATAACTTGGCCTCCAACTAGGCCAGTACCTTGTAAAATCAAGAGAACGACTGACAGACACAACTATCTAGAGCTGCCTTTTAATAATGCAAGTTTAAATTATAAATAATTTCATGGTCTTTGCCCAGAGAAGTCCCATGTCACAGGCCTCACTGAGAGTAGCCTGTGGCTCAACACCTATGCTGCCAACACAGCTGCTCAGATACAAGGTTTCCCTTTCTTTGTGTGTGCAATTTTCACCATCCTTTATTCCTCTGTCAGTTTAATTGTTTGGAGACCTGATTCCAGATCGGGTAGCCCTCATGGAAAAATACAGAGAAGTGGTGCTATTACTGCATGGAAGGAGATCATGGGGGCTTCTCAGCAGGAATTACTGGTCTTCTTTAGGATCCCTTTAAAAGTTTGTCAGATTGCCTTTGGGCATTATCCATGTCCTTTGGGGGAAGTAAACGTGGGTGAAAGTAATGTTACCCTGATACATTGTCCAAGTCAGGGCAGTCACAACCTCTGAGCCTGACAATTCTGAGTGTGATAATTCCTCCATCCACCCCCTGTCCCATTGCCAAAGGACACTGGGATTGTTTATGCCCTTCATGCACTCTCCATAGTCCTGGGGGACTGGATAAGCAGGGTTTTCCCTCAGCCCACTGTGGACATTCTGCACTTGTTTAGTGTCCATGCCAACACTACCCACAGAGGAACCTCCTGCATCCTCTCTTCTTTCAGAAGACCAGCTTCTGAGGAGCTCACATTTACCCTTCTTCCTTTTGGTTCCTCCTTAAAGCGCTGTCTGAGGTGCTCAGTATGGAGAAGGAAGGCATGCAGAGGCAGTCCTTCCTGCAAGCCTGCTGCATGATTTGAGGAAAGCAAGGATGGGAGAGCATTTCCTTGTGTACCATTGCTGGGAAGACAGCAGCATCTGTCAGCTGTGATATGCTTGAACAAGGACATATGATTCTTCCTTGGCACATGACTACCAGATGAAGGGTTGACAATAAAAACAGCTGACAATAGGACAAGGCAGATAATAAATGAGCAGTTTTACACACCCCAAGCATTAACAAATCTGGAGGATATCATAAAGCATGAGTGATACCTTAAAAATAATACGTTGAGGTTTGGTTTTTTGTTTTTTATTTCTCTTTGCTCTTTATTTCTGTGTTTTTAGTTTGCATTATAATTGTGTTTTATTCCTGTTCTCAAAAATGTGTAGGCTGGAAATTTGTTTTAAAGAGAAAAGAAGATAGCTGACATATATTCATACATTCTGATAATGCTGGCACTGAGGACTACTTGGAGGAATAAAAACAAAACCAACCAAAAGGAACAGGACTCTGTGAGACAACCAGGTTTCCAAGATTGTCAGTCTTGCCTGAGTTCCCCCAGTTTACATTTCTGGAACATTTTGCTGTCTTAGTGAAAGCGTTGCCCAGCAGTAAAAGAAGAATGACATATTTTTTTAGTTAGCGAGTGTTTGAAATAGCATTTCACTAACAAAATCTTTCTTACCACTCTCAGCCAGTCTCTTTTTCCTTGCTCTACTTAATGAGCTTGAGACTTACATAAGTATGTAGTCAGTTCCCTTTCATGAGATGGTGATGCCATGATGAGTAGAAGCACATTTTCTGCAATGACAAACTTTGATCCAGATTTCACTGTACTTCTGAGATTAAATTGTCTATTTTCTGTCCTTATTTGAGGACTGCAGTATTTTGATTTCCTAAGTGTTGGTTTACCCAGCAGTATTTAAACCCTCTTTGTGCATGTCTGGGTGAAAATGAGAATATCGTGTTACGCAACTAAAGGGTTTAAAGAAATTTAAAACCAAGAAACATATTGAATATATAAAATGCAGGGTGTTTTCTCCTGAGGGTGTCTTCAGTGTTTCTGTAAAATATAACCCCCCCAGAAAACCTAAAAAAAATGAAATGCCACTTTGGAAATTTAGAGCAGTTGCCTGACTTGTATAAAGGAAAAAAAAAAAAAGATATAGTGAGGTGCTGTATTCCCTCAGCCAGCACATGTTTCTGAGATGTTTCTAGTGGGTAATAGTTTGTTAGTGGGATGATGTATGTTCCCTTGTGGAGGCAACAGTGTACTGTCATTTCTGCAGTTTGTCCAGAGAATTTTTGCCAACCATACTATTTTTCTGAACAGAGCATAGCCATTCCACTCTGACAGGGCAGGATATGCTGATACAAATCACAGCGTGTTTCCTGAGCTCCGATGAATCTCATAAAATGGGAGGATAGTCTGCTGTAATTAAATTGTGGAGCAGTCCCTATAGAAAAACATACTTCCCTTAAGGTATAATATGCTTTTAATAAAAAGGATAGATCTCAATGCATCCTATTCCCTCCCAGCTGCCTGGCAGTGTTTTGGTATTCAGGATGTTAAATCAAACCCCTGCAATAGCAAAACTGGAAGTCTGAGATGCCGTATTTCTTTTTGATGAGGAGCTAATTGTACCATATCACTGACATGATGAAAAAATGTTGCTGAACGATCAAGTTCCAACATCAGTAAGCACTTTTTGAAGTCACACACTTTCAGCTGGGAGAAGAGGACCTGTTTGTGATCAGCCTGTTATGTTAGGTAATAATTTTCAAAACTACAGCCAGAAATCTATGGAGATAACAATTGGAAATATGTTGGTCTTTTCAGGTCTGATTGCTTTACTTATTAATTTTTAATTTTAATACGCAATCTACAGAATCATTGAAGACAACTGATATAAAGTAGTTCTTATAAAGCAACCAGGCTAATTAAAAGCTGTAAAAATCCTGCAAACAACCCAGCCAATATCTATCAGCATCACAAGCCTTAATTTCATGAAAAAGAAGCCCTCCAGTGAAATTCCAGTGGTGGCTGGCTAAGTGGACTCTTTAATTTACTTGTCTCCTTGGGAGTTTTAATAATGAATGCCACTCCAGCACCTGGAAATGTTCATTTGTGCACATGTGACTGCACACACACACATTTGAGAAAGCTCCACACAAGGAAGGACCTGGCCTTTGCCACCTGGAAACAACACATGGAATTAGGCACTTAAACATAGCCCTTCTTTCTTGTAGAAAGGCCAAAACTAAAGTCATGTGTGCAGCTGGAAGGGAATTTTCCATTTTGACTGTTTGGTAGTTTTGGGGTTTTTTTGTTTGTTTGTTTTATTCTTTCCCAGCAGGGCAGAGTAAAAGGCTGATTCACTCTTATCTAACTTTCCTGAATTAAAAACTGCATCAGGATGCTTCACTCTGGCTTCCTACGAGGTCATGTTTAAGGAACAGCACTGACTCATCTTCAGGTAGCTTCCCAGAATGCCAATTTATTACAAAACCACAAACCTGAGGGCAGGATGGGGGCTGCCTATTTCCAGTTTTATAGCCGCTTTCTCTGCCTTTCTCATGGATTATACTTTCTGAGCATTACTAGTTGGAATAGGAAGGTGAACAGTTAGGAAGAACCACCCTGTGGTTCTCTCTATATGTACCTATATGCTTCCTATTCTCTACCACAGTCAACTTCACAGGACTTTAGTGTGGAACATCCTTGTTACCTGTGTTTTACTGGCTGGAGCTGAGAACCAGGCAGTGTCTGTGTGCAGATGGACAGATTTCTGTTAGGGCTGCCTTTTATGCAGAAATGTCGTGTTTAGAGCACTTATATGGGAAATTCAGCCTGAAAAGGCTGATTTTCCACCAACCTAGCTCTTCTGGGTGTGCAGCACTTGGGTAGCTGGGCTGAGACAGGAGCATGGACTTTGTTCTCCTGTGGCAGGAGACACTGGATGCACCAGAGAGTGAAAGGTTCAGGATTCTAGGGAAAGATATTGAGAAGACAGTGACCTGACATTACAGCCTGGTGAGGACTGGTCTCTCTCAGAAGTCTGTTTGAGGGTGTGCTCCGTGCTCAGGGGAATGCTCCTGAATTTCTCAAATTGAGCATCGAGTGAAATGTATAAACTGGTCCAGTTGCAGTGCTCAGAAGCAGGGATAGCCATGCTTGAACCTATTTTAAATGAGGTTAAAAATAGGCTGACCAAAATCAAAACTGAACTGGGGGTGTGTGATGATGGACTGCCTTTTTCTTAGCTTCCCATCAGGGTTCCTTGAGGCAAAGGTTGAAGATGTGGGTGCTTTTACTTCATTGCTGCTGTTGGTTTGTTTTTTGTGGTTTTAAACAGGAATCCACATAGACTTAAAGACAGAGCTGTAGTGCCAATCAGTGAAGATCAAAAATACCTCAAACAGCAAAAGGACAAAAATTAGATACTGAGCCAAATCCAGCACAATTCATTCTGAGCCATGGTTTGTGAATATTCATCCAGGCTTTGCCCTTTCTGTCCCTGTTTTTCCAGCTGACTGTAAGGACTGTCCTCTAGCACTTCAGGGCTAGAGGGCCCCTGAGCAATGCACTGTTCATGCACTGTTATCCAAGGGACATTGTTCCATCAGGGCTTGTGAGCTAAAAAACCAATTTTTTTTGTTGGGGAAAACAGGTTGAGAAACCAGCTGTTGATGATTGATAAGCATAATTGTTTTGGCGGATTATTATTTACTTCACGCCATGACCAGCACCACAGAATATGTCTGTTACCAAGATGCTGTCTCTCAGCAGAGAGAAAAAGCTGTATTTCAATAAAGAAATATTGAGCTCAGTCTCATCCTGCTTCTCAAAATACGCTCATAGGCTAGCCACAATATTCTGTGTATTTGATTAGTTGTTTTCAATCTGCTTAATTTATTATGGATTTTATTTTCTTTAATTGTGTGGGGACCTAACTTTGCAGACATGCTGATACGAATTCATAAACCTTGAGGATTAAATCCCTACTGATGCTGAGTCTCTGAAGTTGCAGCAGCTTTATTCTTTTCCTGTATTGTTGTGCAGTGATCCCCTGTGCTGCTAAACCACTTCCAAAGCTCATTGTAGCCATGTCTGTGTTTTAATTGTAGGTGAAATTATCCTTGCCTGCAGTTTGTTAAACACTTTGATATCCTTTTGATTTAAAGGTGTTATAAAGTTGTAAGATCATTATGTGGCTTTAGATTCCCAAACATCTCCTATAAGTATTTGAATATTGATAAACTCATGGCTTGAAAATGCTGCGATTGCAACTTCAGAAATTTCTTCTGTTCCAGTTTGTTTAACCAAAGCTTGTTTAGCATTAAATATTTAGCAAATTTCTTACTTCAGATCAGCATACTCATTAATAACTTAAAATATAAACTATCATACATTAAAGATGCAAATCAGACTTTTTATTCAAACTGGATCCTCAGTCTTCTACACATAGTTATGATAAATAGCACCTTCTGCAGTGAGTCACAGCACTGCTTCTGTCAGAAATTATTCCCTCAGCAAGAAGCAAGGCAGAATAAGGCAGCAGTCTGGCTGTATCTATGGCCAGTGCTGACTGCCTGGCACAACACACTTTTAAACTTTTAGCCTCTTGTTTCCCAGTTGCCAGGCTCTGGGAATGTCCTATATTTAACTCACTTCAGGGTGTCTTTACATGGGGACAGTAATCTATATATATATATATATATTGGTTTTTTTACTATGGGTTTTTTTGGCAGCTTGATCTATGGCACGTTCACCAAATTATTGGGACAGAAAGGCCTGTCCATTCTGGGAATACTGGAAGCTGAGGACCAACCAGGCTGCTTCAAGCTATAGTTTTGTGAGAGGAAGTGACAGTGGAATATATGGATGTCTGGGGGAAGAAGGATTTCATGGTGCTGGCAGAGTGCACATGGGTACATATAAGACAAACCTGCTGTCTTAGTCATTGGCACAGTAAGAGACCCTTGGGCATTCAGAGAAGATACCAACCTCACGTGGAAATTGGAAGGGTCACAGTGAAATAAAATCAAAAACAAGCTACACAGAGTTCTTCCTCTGAGTGAAGCATTTGTAATAGGTTTTTGAAAAGGGTTCCTGAAGGATTCTGAAGGATTGGTAAAGACTACAGGAGCTATTCAACCCTTGGGGGACTTAGATATTGATGAAAATAGGGATAGACACTGAGTGGTGCTGACTTTGAAATAAGCTACTATTTTGTATAAACAAATTAGATCCTGGAAGTAGTAAGTAATTCCATCCAAGCCTATTAAATAAAAATTGATTGATCT
Organism: Leptocoma aspasia; assembly: GCA_013399835.1. Lineage (NCBI taxonomy): Eukaryota > Metazoa > Chordata > Aves > Passeriformes > Nectariniidae > Leptocoma > Leptocoma aspasia. Next base: position 645,820 of record VXAX01007475.1, on the reverse strand, counting down.
TTTTAGGGAAAAAGGAATTTCAAAGAGACATTTACTACAACCTGCCAATTCAGCTTGTTTTGGCAAGGAGGAGAATTGAGGAAATGCTTTATTCCAGTTCTAAAATGAGCAAGCTCCTGGTCTCAGACTGAGGACATTGGTTGTTTGTCTTACTAAGCCCTATCAAAATGCTGAGTTTTTTAATCACATCACTTCAGGATTTAACATATATGCTGCTCTTCTGCCTTCAGCACAGCCTCTCTGCTTCTATGCACTGCCAACAGGCCAAGGGTGAACACTCAACAGTTTCTTACATTGTGTGACTTAAAAAAGAAAAAAATGTAGTTTCACATTGACACTTTTTTTTTTAACATGAAACAATTATTCTTAAGGTTTTTTAGCAAGAATTACCTTAAAAGACTAAAATTACTTGAATATGTGGTTATTTCATCCTGAAAATGATGTGGTTTTAATATTTGTTTTGGTCGAGGCCCTGCTCTTTCACAGAATCCTTATTTGCAGAAAAGAATTTCATCAGCTTTAGCCAATGCTGAATCATATTCCTATTATACATTGTGTTTAAGTTTGCATGGCCCAGGCTGTAAGACTAGGAGACAGAGGAAGACTCGCACAATGAAGGAAAATATTAGAAGGACATGGATTGTATTAGATTCTACCCAGGATTTTAATCAGATGTATTTTCTGGTAATTGGCAGTCTTAGTTTGACTCTGGCATGATACTGGAAAATGGCACCCCCTAAATTCTGAAAACTCTGCAGTCTGCAACGTGGTGACTTGATTTATATCTGAGCTCTTTGTTTTAAGCTATATGGGTCTCATCTGGTTATCTTCTTTGTCCTAGGTTTCATACCAGTGTCATTTATTAAAACAGAAAGGATTTGAACATTGCCCTTCAGCTTTCAGAGCATTTGGCTAAATGGCTATCACACTACAGGTTGCCTTTTCTTTCAAGCAATTTGTATTGCACCTGAGTGTAGAAATTGTTTAGTGCACTACAGCCATGTGAAAACTGTTGTTTTCCTTAATTCTTTATTTTCCTTTCATCCTAACTGATTACCGCCTCTGTCAGAATTTATCAGCACTGCTCTGTGCACTGGACTGTGTGACCTAAATTTTATGACCTTGCGTCCAAATCTAATTCTCTGGTACAAACTCATATTTCTTTGTTGATCTTTTAAAGACATTTTCCTCATTAGCATGGCAGGAAAGCATGTGGAAGCCAAGTGAAACAATATGCAATTTTGCATTTGCACTCAAATTCCTTGCTGCAGTGCACTCAACTAACCTTCTATTAAAATTGTATTTTTCCCCCATATCCTTGCTTTCTCTTTTGCCAACAAATAATCTGTCAGTGCTAAGGAGTTATTTATTTTGTTCATCTTTGATAATTCCTGTTGCCTACCAGCCTTCAATTTGTCCATTTTTCTATGGCTACTCAAGTAACCACAGTGCCATCAAAGCCTTTCCAGGACTTGAAAAATCCCAGCAACTGTGCTTCTACTGCAAGGGTATCTTTATTTAAAATTACAATATTAACAAGAAATTATATACAGTAACAAAATAAATCTAACTCTCAGCTGTGCAGAAATCTGATAAGTGATTGTAAGTGGCAGGTTTTTTTGTCTCCCACAAGAAAACTTCAAGAATTTAGATTATTTAAATAAATATGAAACTTAGCACCTCTCCCAGGCATTTATATATCCATTCTTAGGCAAAAAAAAAAAAAAAAAAAAGCCTGGGAGAAGTCCTTAATTTCATATTTATTAAAATAATCTAAATTGTAGCTGCCAATGCAATTTTATTTGACCATGTCATGTCCTGATGGACACACAAATGCTTATGGGTCACTTGCAAAGCTGTGTAACAAATATCCCTCCAGAAATAACCAGGAGCATCAGCTGAACAACTTAAGATGAAATGTAAGATGTTCTTTAATGTCACAATATCTCCTAAACTACATCCAGTCATGAAAAATAGGGTTTGTACTTCAATTTATGTAGAAAAATCACCCTGGTAAAATTTGGAAATAAACCAAAAAAGAATGAAGGGCACATAAAGGATTTTACTGTGATGTATGGTGTAAACTCAGGCTGATAGGATTTCATTTTTACTTCTTGGAGAATTTACTGATGATATTTAAATCTGATGTCAGTGTCACACTGCCTTCAAACCTACTGAATTGGGAAAAAAATGTTGCTTCCCAATCTTGTGTTCATCTCTAAGGTATTGTCTGGCTCTGGAAAATAGCACTTAAGTGTTACGATCCAAGTTTTCTTTCGTGCTCCATATGGCACAAATATTTACAGGAACAAAACACAGGTGAGGTTTATGCCCTCATTCATGTATGGAGATCACTTTATTTGTTCTGTGGTACATACAGTATATATTGAGTAACTGGAAACATTATTAGTATTAAAGCTATTTGGGGGAGAGGAACACACTGATGGTGAAAATCCTTGAGGTTTAGACATTTCCGTGCTTTTGTTACAAAGAATTGGCAGATCCTGAGGGTCTCTACAAGGTTATGTGGTCGTTTTCTAGACAGTACAAGTTAGAAAGTTAGGGAGGCCTAGAGCACAGCCCCCTTTTTCCCCTTTTTTTTTTTTTGTGCCATTAAAATATGTGCAGCTTTACGAGCTTCAGATAAACTTTTCACTGTTCACAGTTTATTCAGCAGATGATAATGCACTTGATTAGGTACATAACCTCCTATTAAATTCATTGACTCTTGCTGAGTTATGGAGGGTTGACTTGTGCAAATGCTGAACTGGGTACCTTTGTTTTGTGCTTCAGTTATTTTTACTAAATAAGTTCCGTATCCCAAGGTCTCCTGCTGTCACTCAGAAGGGACAAAAGCTCCTGCCTTGTTCTTTGTCAAAAGTGGCCTCTGAGGCCCCAGTTCTCATCATCTCTCTCATCTAGAAATGACCCTCCAGTGCCTTGCCAACAACAGCATCCCAGGCAAGCTGCATAACCCTGCAGTGGTCAAATGCAAGTTGTTTAGCTGACACGTGCTGGGTTATGAATTCCAGGATCCACAGCATCGTTTCAGTCTCAAGAATGCAAATACCTCTGTTTTGAAATAATTGCCTACAGAAGCCTTCAAAGCGTAAATAATAACGAGACAATGCGCAGTGTTTGCTATGGTAACATGAGTTCAAAAGCCAGCAGTGCAGTAATGATGCCTCTGAAAAGAAAAATATGGAATTGCTCTGGAAGGCAAGTGTCTCAGCACTGCTTAGAAGTTGATCCAGACCTCCCCTGGGCCCCACAGTTGCACCTTAAACAAGGTTATTTGTATGTGAGTGACTTCTTGCCTAATTCAAAATGTCTGAAATATTGTTAAAGACTATAAATGAAGTTTGTTTGGTTTTTCCTAGCGTGAGAGTCAAAAGTCTGGACTGCATGCTTTGGAACACAGCAGGAAAGGCAGATTTTAGGATGCAGTGGATACTGTGATATAGTATTGGAGGACTACATATAGTGAGGAGAACCAAAGCAGCACAGTCTTATTCACAATAATATGTTAGTAACTGCCCCTGGAGTAAAATACTTGAAACAACTCAGTTTTGTTTTGGTGGAAACCGGTTGGTTGACTTCAAGAGCATAGAATTGCATTGATTTGTGTTCAGTTTGGACAAGCAGGGTACCAGAACTTAGGGCTGAACAGTGAAGTTGATCACAAAGAAGACAAACCCTTGGTTGTGTTTTCTTCTCTGTTCAGTTGTGGAAAGAAAGCATTTAGATGCTTCTATAGAAAATTCAGTTTGAGTGTTGCATTCCCAAGAGGAGCCATTTGCAAATGTTTTTATAAGCCTGGGTAGAAATCAAAGGCCAAAAGCACATCAGAAGCTTCTGATGTATCTTTCATAACTTCTAGGGCCACGGTGTCTTGAGTGACAATAAAAAATTATTTCAAACACAGCTAACATCAGACCAGGCCTTTGTGCTGCAAAAGAGAGAGTTGAACAAGTCAGATTGTTCTGATAGCTGAATGATCACAACCTCACTCGTGTTGACTAGCGTGGCATTTCAGCAAGATTTGAAAAAGTATTGTCAGAACCCATCTGCTTCCACAGATAGTGTGGTTCATGTGTTGACTGCAATTAAAGAAGCAGAGCTGTCCTCTCCTATTAAATACTTTACACACTCTCAGCTCAGCCACTGAAAAGGGCCTAAATATGCACCAGGTGAACAGTGTTTGCATCATTTCTCCGAAGCATCCACACAGCAAGAACTGCTGGAAAATAAACAAAGCAGCTCCTGCTGGCTGTTTAGCAATGTAAATTAATAACAGATGTTCTAACAAAGTTATGGCATGTTATCTGGATAGTTAGAGCAACAATCAGCCATTAGTGCTGTCAAAACAGATCTGGAGAAATGGATAAAACCCCATGACTTCTTTGAAGGTGATTTGACAGGAGCTGAAAGTGTCACCTAGATCCTGGAGCCCATCATCACAGTTCTTTGTGACAAAGGAATGCCTAAAGTTCTGGGGACATCATGGCGTGATATTTATGTCACTGAAAGTCACAAGCCCTGGACTGCCATCAGTAAACAGCAGTGAATACTGGAGAGTGGCTAAACACCTAGATATTGTGAGCTTTAATTGTTTTGTTTCTCTGGGGACACACACACACACGGAGGGCAGTGGTGGGAAGGAAAAGATGTTATTTTCTTGCAGGGAGCTGTGTGTTCAATTCCAGATGCAAGATCTGTTCCCATGAGGAAGCCCGGAAAATTAAGATTTATGGTGGATCCTCTAATTCTGGGGCTATAATATGGCAGGGACAGAGAGACACACAGGTAGGGGGTAACAGCACTTCTGATAAACCTTTAGAAGGCAAATCCTTGCAATTTACCCCCCACCTGTGAAGCCCTCAAGTGCAAAGATTTGAAAATGTGTGTTTGAGAAGATATTAGTGGGTGTTCTGTTATAAATCAGGAGGGTATTAAATATGCTGGTGTATGAGATTACCAGATGAAAATTGAAGATAGTAAAATGTGATTCCCCCATGTGGTTGAAGCTGTGCAAAACTAGGTATTCATTACTGTCAGCACTAGCAGAGGAATACCTCACAATACCCAGCAATTTCAAATAGTTAGTGAAAGAATCTGCTCAGCTGCTCGTGATATTATCAGTCTTCAGAAGTCTGCTCCTCTGGGGAGGATGTCAATCAACATTATCATTAAAAAAGAAGTAGAGAGAAAAGTTTGAAATGTGGATTCTGCTACTCTGAATTTACCTTATTACTGACATTGGCTTTGATCATTAAAAACAATTAATCTGTTTTTGCTGGAGCCGATTTAATTTTGAAGCTGTTGCAAATATCTTGTTTTCTACAGAGGCCCATAGTTTATTGCAATATGTGTAATAGTTTTGGGGGTGCTTTTTTTCTATTCCTATTGCCTAATTACCTTAAATAAACTCCAAAATTCACAACAGTGTGAGGAGATAGTGACTGTTTTTAAAATGGGTGCTATCTGAAGCACGGTTAAGAGGTGTGACCTTGGATCAAAAATATCATGGAGAGGGGGAGGTTCATGATTACCAAAAGGAAGAAATCTGAATCCGTGGTATACCCAAGAATATGTGTATGTTTTGTGAAAGCTTTGTTTGATAAACTTTCAAGAGGAGCTATAAAACTCCAAGATTAGGATACTTCTGAATATGATAGCTGAGATCAAAGGGAAAATCATAATGTTATATATACAAAAGCACTTCTGTCTCTGGAATACATTACTCAGTCATGGTAAGCAACCCACTTTAGATTCCATGATTACTTGAAAAACACTTTGTGGCTTACACGGAGCAGACATAGCACTTGAGATATGCTGTCATTTATATATTGTAGGAAACAAGCTTGGAATTGCATAAAAATCTTGCACATATTACATAGGAAATCAGCTAGGAGGCTTAACATTAGAGATTGCATTAAGATGTCAAAGGCAGCCCTGTTCAAGGATCTTTTAAGGGTTTTAGTTTAAACTTCACAAAATAGAGTTCTGAGACACAGAAGATAATGTGTTCTGCTGGGTTAATGACCTTGGTCAGGGACAGGAGGCATTACAAAGTCTTTAATTTACATCCTCACAGCACTTGTTACAACAGCAGATAATAAAAAGTACAGAAAGAGTTCCCATTTGTATCTTTCTAAATAGGAAGAAACACTTAGAGAATTAAAAGTAATAAGAATGGCTAGAAAAAGAAGTAGATTTTTTTTCAGTGGCAATTTTAATAGTGAATGTTTAGTGATTTAAACACGTTAAATAGACATTTTGTAGGACATGTTGATGTTAATTTTGAAGACTACATCTATATAATTACCTGTGCAAGAGGAGAGAGTGGGAGAAAAAAAATACCTCATTTTGTATAGTCAATGATTAGGCAAAGCTATGCACTGATAGAGAAAAGAGTAGTGTCATAGGGAGAGCAACCAGTCATCTATTCTTACCTTTTATAAAGTGCTTTACAAGCTTAAATCACTAAATACTGAACAATCTGTATTAATAAAAGTGGTTTTAACTCCCCATGGGCCTTCTGGATAGTGTTAATACATTTTATTGTTGTTGTGTTTTGTTTTGCTTGACAGGTTGGTGGGGTTTTTTTCCCTTGCAGCATTACAATCTCATAACCTTGTATGAATATCTTGATCCATTTTACCAGAAGTATTTTTTCACTTATGTCTGATTAGTCATATATAGAAACATGTTGACTGGTTCTTGTGAATGGAAAGTTCAGTTTGTCACTCTTCTCTTCTTTTCTGTCTTCTGGGTTCTACCAACAAACTTCTCTTAGGGTTTCACATTTCAGTGGTAACTTGTGATGGATTTGGAGCTGCTTGGTAAGAAGAACGTGGTAGATTTGAAGCAAGATCTGGAGCTGTTCTGAAATAATGTATTAGTTCAGTGAGGAGAGTAGTACCTTCTTGATAAGAGAGTGTAACCTCAGCTTCTCTTCACAGGAGGCACTGTAATGGTCCATGACTCTGAAAATCTTTCCTTTATGGAACTGACACATCCATTTTCAATCTGGTGATTTCTTCTCTTTGTCCTCAGGACTGAGAGGCTTTCTTAGTGGAGCACAGAAATGTCTGCTTTTTTATACTGCATACCTTATCTCTTACTACTATTTTAGTTATAAAATTATGAGCATTCACTAGTATTTTTAAGACCCAAATCTGCATGAATAATTCCTTGTTTGCATTAGGTGTCAATTTTAACCCCAGAGTGGCAAAATGTAAGCTGCTGCTCCCTTCATTTCTCTTCCTGGCAGATGTACTAAGACGTGCCCACAGTCATGACACATGTGGCAATTCTTTGTTTCTTTTCATTTTTTCCTTAGCCTTTATTATTGTTGTCTCTTTCACCATTTGCTGGATCTAGTTTTCTTTCTCCTTGTCTCTTTTTTATTTTTGTTCCCGTCCCTTTCCAGCTTCTCATCCTAAAAATTGTATATGGAAATTCCTTTTCTCCTCTGTTTGCTCTCCTTCAGCACTACCCTGCTAGCACTATTTCACATTTCTGTCCAGAAATGTGCCTTCTATATCTTCATTCAGAGGCAAACAATGAATCATGCCAGAATCTCTGCTTATAAATCTTTGGTGTATTTGAATATCAGTGACATGTCCAGACTTGGCAAATTCTATTCCATGAAGTCCATTAAGGAAAAGCTCACAGAGGAGCAGGAGGTTTCTGCTTGTGTATGCTGTTGTGCTGCAGAAGCTCGTGTTTCTGTGCTGAGTCACAAACTTAAGAGCAGTGAACTCTTTCTATACATGGTCAGAGGGTCAAGAAATCTAAGGCAAGTGTCTATGTAATGTTTTTTCTTCATGTATGCTTCAATTGAATTAGCAGTACTGTACAGCAGGTAGTATAATTCCTGAGACTCTGCATCTCTATCTTTAAGCGGTGCACATGTGGATAGCTATGACTTATTTTCTACAGAGGGATGTTTTTATATTGTTTCAGTGTCTTGTATATTTCCAAAAGGATGGCTGCTTTTTTTTTTCCATTTTTAAATCCCTTGGAAACTGCAAAGTGAACTACACGACACAAAACAGCCCATTCCAGTGAAAAAGTTTTGTTTTAGATTAAAAGCAACCTTGTGGTTTTTTTGCAGCTGGGGAAAGAAGAAATCCTGGAGAGGGGGTCCTCCCCATTAGGGAGTGGATGTTGGGGCTTTATAGCTATTTTCTCATATTGCACTCTGAAGCCATCTATCATGCCTCAGACCATGACTACATGCCTCCAGGGGTCTGTGCTGTNTGGGGGTGTTTAGCCTGGAGAAAAGGAGACTCAGAGGTGACCTTATCACTCTCTACAACTCCCTGAAAGGTGGTTGTGGTCAGGTGGGGTTGGTCTCTTTCTCCAGGCAGCACTGACAGAACCAGAGGACACAGTCTCAGGCTGTGTCAAGGGAAATACAGGTTGGATATTAGGAAAAAGTTTTTTTGTGGAAAGAGTGATTAAGTACTGGAATGGCCTGCCCAGGGAGGTGGTGGAGTCACCATCCCAGGGTGTGTTTAAAAAAGCCTGGATGTGGCTCTCAGTGCCATGGTTTAATTGAGGTGTTAGGGCTGGGTTGGACTCGATGATCTTGAAGGTCTCTTCCAACCTTGTGATTCTGTGATTTTGGCCTGGGGAATGCCAGTCTTGAGCTATTTCCCCTGTTTGCAGTGCTGAGGTTGCATAGGCTGCTGAGTTTCCAAACAGTTTGGTGTTTATGTGGCTAACCAGAGACAAAAAAGGATTCTCTGGCATCATCTCACTAAAAACACGAGTGCTGCTGCAAACTGCACCAGTCCTGAAACCCCAGTCCTGTGGGTAGGGGAAGTTTATGTAATCAGCGTGCTGCAAGTTTGAAAGCTGCTGGGGTTTGCATGCTACAGAGAGAACTTTTCAGAGTCACTGAGCACTGAACTGGCTCAGCTCCCCCAGCTGCTGAGAGCTCTTTTCCCTTCACTTGAAGCAGTGTTCAGTCAATACAGAGTGCCTTTGAAATCAGCATCCATTCCAAATTTACCACCCATTTCACAGCTCCAGAATATTTCCTTCCCCCCCCCCCACTTTATTTCTTTTGTACATTGTGATGTGTATTTATCTTTGTTGCCTTATTTCATAAAGATGTTCAGAGTTAGCACCTTACCTGATGATGTCTGGAGTCAGTTTCTGCACACCTGAGTTTCTGGTCTGATTTGTTTTACTTCACTATCTGCTTTGCATTTGCTGGTTTGGAGGTTCTTTTGTTGAGGTGTTTTCTTTGGTTTCCTGCAGAGTACATTCAGTATTAATATATCATTGCTACTCCGTTTTATGTTTGTCTCTGAGTTGCTGGGTTTTATTGAATAGCTATCTCTAAAGACATAAACTGTTTTAAGGTTTGTGCTAAAACCTCAGATATCTCAGAATTTACAATTCGACAAATTATTTTCTTTTTTTTTTTTTTTGCATGCACAAAGATACAAAACCTTTTGTGGCAGATTGAGGATAACGAGATCTCATATAAGTGTCTGCATGTAATATGGCAGCAAATTACTTTGATTTATTGCAGTCTAATTGTATAGAAAGCCAATGAATTGATATGTCATATGCTCAAAGTAATGCAATTTAACTACAACAATTATGCAGCTAAGTAGAATTAGAACTTGATTGCTAGTCTATAATAACCTCTCATAACAGAAAAATCTCTTATTTATCCTTTTTTAAGCAATAATGAAAGTTAAGATGGTTTTGTCACACTTCAGGGAGGGAAGGCAGAAGAGGAAAAAATGAAAGGAAGATGGAGATTTGAACTCAAGAAATCCATTTTTATGCAGTGCTGTTTACTTTCTCTGTTTACATGGGCAGATAAAACCAAAACAAACAAAACCACAAAAACACTACCCAAAATCAACCATAAACCCTCAAAAAAACCCAAACAAAAAAAATCCAAACAAAAGATCCCTCCTAACAAAATCCAAAAACGAAAAATTGGTGGTTTTTTCCCAATGTTCTAGTTGAAGCCCAAGATGCAACCAAATCCAAAAACCTTAGCTGTAATCCGAGTGGTAATTCACTTTATGTGCCATTTTAATGCAAGGCTGTACTTAATAGGTACTGACAGCTCCCCTAACTCAGGCTGAAGAATCAAGTGTGTGGTGGTGTGAAAAATGTATTGTGCAAAGCCTGTTACCATTTTGCTTAAAACTACAGATTATTGTCATACTTTGCACCAGAGGAAAAAAGGCAAGGCAGCATGTTATGCCAGGGACAGATTTTTCCCAAGGTATATTGTCAAGTTTCAGCAGCAATCAAGCTTGTTTTTTATTGGCAAGTCAGTATTTTATGTACTGACTTTTAAAGGAAGTGAACCTTGGGAAAAGCACCAGGGCTAAAGCAGGGGACTGATGGGCAGAAGTCCATGAGGACCTTTACCTCACTGTAACATCAAATTCTGTGTCACTTCTGTGACTACACCTCTGAAGCTAATTTCTGACTTGTGGTGTGCCGCTGTGTTGAGGCAAAACAGGTTGCAATTATTCACAGCTACTCCACGAAATACTCATTTAACGGTTTTTGAAAGGTGTAGGGCCCCTGCTGATGTGTCACATACATCCTACAGCATCAATTTTTAGGCTGGTTCTGTGATTCATGCAGTCCCTCTGCAGGCCTTGATGCTGCAGGATCAAGGGGAGAAGGGGCTGGGTGTGATGCAGGGGACTGCAGTGTCCTTGATTACACATCTTCTGTTGCAAAGCAATGTGTTTCACCCTCTGCCTCTGGTAGGATGGCAGGGAGGAAGGTTTTTTCTTGAGGCAGTGGAACAGAGAGGCACCCAGGTTGTTACATGCCACAAGCCAAAAAAGCAAGGGTCCAGCATCTTTCTCAGTATCAGTAAGATGAACACAAGAGGTGCCTTTTGCCAACAGGTTCCCACTGAGCCAGTGGAGTAGGAAGGAAGCAATTAACTGACATGTACTGCCAGTAATAGCTGCTCTAGGCAGCACATTAAGCAGTGCATTAATTGATGTATTAATTGATTTATAAACACCAGCTTCCTGATTAGCTTGATTATTGCTATTGTACTGGGATGAGGAGGATGGTGGGGGTCTCAGTAAGCCTTAGTGGCAGTGTAATTAAACATTTCTTTTGTTACACTCTCTGTGACATTCACTAGAACAGTGCAGGAATGATGTGTTTTTCTCTGGTCAAGTAATGCACTGGATTCATTTCAGCAAACTTTACAATGCTCAGAATTGCATAAGGGTTTTCTGAACTGTGACTTATCTAAAAA
>VXAX01007475.1:509173-634465 GCA_013399835.1 Leptocoma aspasia | reverse complement strand
AAAAAAAAAAAAAAAGAAGGTGTTTCAGTGAAATGAGCAATGAAAAGATGCAGCAGTCTGGGAAGCAGAGAAGGGCTAAGAACCAGATATTTATCTGTAATAAAATGTGTAAGGAGACTTGTTCTGCTCACTGTCACACCTGGACCTTAGAATGTCCTGATGAGGGGCTTTCCAGATCCCTTTTTTGAGATGAACATCAAGTTTCAGCTGGTCACAGGGAACTAAAATATGGCTTTGTGCAGATGGATTCTGCTTTTTCTTACAGTGCAGGTGCTGCACTTCCACACTCTGGGTATTTCCACTGGCAACAGGCAGAGGGAAAACCAAGAGAAATTGATATCCCTGATCAATCCCTTCTCTGATGGTGGGCTCAGGGACAACTGCAAGAGTTGAAGAGACCCTTCAAAGGCCTAAGGAGAGAGTATGTGTGAGACAACACACATATATTTCTTTTCAGCAGAGGTTGTACCTCAAAGTTTGGACTAAATTCTGCTCCTTCTCCACAGCATCCTTTGCTCACCTTCCCTCTGCAGCCTCTTCCTCACTATCTACCTCTGCAGCCTGCTCCCCTCTTCCCAGTGGATCAGCAGGAGCTGTGAGTCATCCCACATCTCATACTAAACTCAGAACAATATTTAATCCCTTGACATCCCCCTCAAGTTGTTAATGGACTCTGTTCCTTCTCCTTTTGCCCTCTCATCACGGCAGGGGCAGAGAAGCATCTCCAGGGTCTGTCAACACTTTGCTCAGGCAGTTGATTGGGCATTGCCTCGGTGTCAGCAGCAGGCATTAGCACAGAATCCTGAGTGTAGGGAGCATTCTATTCCAGCTTTGAAGGGATGCAGTGTTGAAGCTTAAAACACAGATGCTGCCCGGTGTGTAGATGGGGTGTCATGGAATCACTGATAAGTGGGTGACTAGGGAAATCGGGAAAAAAAAATTGTATATGTACATCCCTCTGCCTCCCATACCACTTCAAACATCCCATTGATTGTTTTTGAGGTGAAAGGGTTTGTCATTGCCTGAAACACAACAATGAAAAGAAGCTGCAGTGGAAACAGAATAATAATACTCATGTAAAAAAGTCTTTATTCCAAGATTTTTCTTTGCTTATCTTTTCAATTAGGTGTCCTGTACTAATTTTCAGCAGTTCAAGATATGGGTGGGCTTCATGGAAATGAGGTTCCAGTGATCATGCTCTGTATTTTTATGAGCCAGGTATATTGCCTATACCAGGGAGATTTCATTCTCATAGGTATTGACATATTCCTCCTCCATGAACAAATGCTTGAGGGCAGCTTAGTGTGCAGGGCATGAAAGTGCTGCAGCTAGACTTAATATTTCCAAGTTTCTAGGTTGTATTAATATCTGGGCAGTGTAGGAAGCTACCAAGTCTAATTGTACATTGGGAAATGCTGAAGACATTTATAATTGAGGTACAAAAATGGTGAAAATAATACCTTAGACTTAATGAGGAGAGTGGAAAGCAACTAGGAGAAAAAGTCCCATTCATTTCAATGGAATTTGTGTTGCTGAAATCTCTTAGAAATTCTTGAAAATGTATCTCTAGCTTAACTAAAAACATTGAAATATGAAACATTAGATATGTTTCTATGCAAAATGACTGTGCAACCCAACTTTTCACATTTATCGATTTATCGCAACTGACAATGAGTAGTGTTTTGTTGCTTGGGTCGCTGGCACCGTCTGAATAATTTGGGGTAAGAAGCAGAACAACTTCAGTAATGTATATTTTTTATTTACTTTCATAGGATCTGTCCCCATAGGACTGTAAATGATGTAAGAGTATGTTTCTTCTGGTACAGCAACACCATTAGGAGTCCACTGGTAGAAGAGGGGTCCTGGATACAGAGGGAATGTGGTTGGAAAGCAAGGTTCACAGGCTAATGCCAGGGTTCAGCTTGAAATGGAAGCACAGGGATGACTCTCTGCTCTGTTTGCCATTTTGCTCACCTTCAAACCTGGGCTATTTTTCCTGCATGCTTCATATTTCTGTTTTCACATTAGTAAGAAAGCAATAGCTCAAGCAATACAATCATCTGGGCCCTCAGTAAATGCACCATGACCCCTGATATTACAAATGAATAAGACACAGAACAAACTGTGTGTAGCTCAATACCCCTCACACGAGGCATCTTGTCTCTAGACAGTTAATTTCTATCCCTGTTGTTCTTGAGACAGTTCTTCTGGCTCATTCTTTTTTTACAAGAGTCCTTCCCTGTAATAAATGGTAGCTATCCTCCCACTGCTCACAACGATTGTGGTAGAAAACAAGTTTATTCTTTAAAAATGCCCAGAAGAGAATATTAAGTTTAATCCTCTCATATCATATCACTTGATTGTTTTTGTCCTAAATGCTCCAGAGGTACTAAATTCTGGCTTTTCAATACAACTAGAATGGTTTATGTTGTATTAATACTAATCATCTGTTAATACATTGTTTGACTGACAGTGTCACTTTAGAGTGGCAGCTTTCCTGACTGTGGAAATACATGGAAAACCTGATCTGAACCTAGGGGCAGGTGTGTGGGTTAGCTGATATTGTATGGGTATCACGTAAGCATTGCTAAGCAATGTTCATTTATGTCTCTTAAATTGAATGATTATGTATCCAGTCTGTATTCCTGTATTCTGTCACCTTAGGACTAACATGCCTGCAGTGGTGCCTTTTAATATGTTGGTTGCTTATATATTGCTGCTACCCTGCACTTGCCATACAGGGAGCCAGGCCTGTTCAATCTAAAGAACTGCTGGAATAACTCAGGGTCTTTTGAATTTGATGCTACAGTAATACCAACACCAGTTTTAACCTGCTTAGCAGTCTGATCCCATCTGAGGCAACATGTGGATTCCTTGCCTTCAGCGGAGTCAGAACGAGCAGATTAAAGATTGTCAGGGATTTAGGGATGATGGAAATGGGGTGTCTCAGATGGTTCTGTAAAAGTGTAATACATTTCTTCTGTGCAATTTGGAATTAGCATTAGTGGCACGCCCTGGCATCCAGTCTGTAAGTCCACTTGAGCCACAGAGCAGTGACTGTGACCCTGGACAGCCAAAGGTGGGGACAGAGTTTGTTGTTGCGGTCCAGTTTCCACCAAGTCTGTTCCTGGTAGTGCTACCTATAGGTTTTCTGGGATTCTGGACATTCTGGCATCCTTTCCTAGTGTGTGGTAGAACAGTTGCTTACCCAGGCTGTCCTTAATAAACAGCAATGCTGTTGGTATTTCAGGGGAATAAAGTATAACAGTGATTCTTCAGCCCACCAGACACATTAATATGTTTCCTGATTATTAATTCAGTTTTCTGTAATACCAGCAGTCTCCTCTTGTGACAGCAGTCAGAGGCAAAGGCTCTGACTGTAATTACAACTGAAATTGTAAATGAGCTCCTCTAGACTAAATGGGCATTAGATCAGGTACTCTTTGAGAGGTAAACAGCAAAGACTGAAGGGCCTGATTGATGTCTTATCTAGTTTTGTCTCATTTTGCTGTCTCTAAATCATTGCCATTGTTGCGCTCAGATTTTCCCAGTCATGGAAAGATTTGAAAGCAGGAACATCCTTGAGGGTTCATTGGTATGATGAAAAGTGCAGAAGCATATGCTGGTGGGTGAAGTTTTCATTCTCTTGGCTAGTGATGCAGTATTGGAGATTGTAAAAATGTCAGTTTAGGACATATATCTCCAAATAATTGCTCTTCTGTAAGTCTGGATAAAGCAATATAATGAAATTACTGCTAATACAGTGAATTATGATTTAGATTAATGTTCACAGGCAATGTCTGTTGAGGTTTTTTTCTTTTTTTTTTTTTTTCCTTGATTGTTTGTTTATTCTTGTTTCCCCTGTAAGCAAGGCATTTTGATTTCAGGTTTAATAATCTCTAATAGTTTCCTTTTTAAGGTCTGCTAAACTAACAGTATGAGGTAACTACCATTGATCTTCGCTTGATTTATGGTCTATAGATGACCAAGCAAAGACTTGAAAAACTACTTTGCACTAAAGAATAGCTATAAAGCCCACTTTTCCATCAGAATGAATTTTGTTAGTCCTAAGATTCTGGTAGAAAAAACCTTGATATCATGCTCACAGATAATAAATTATCTGCAACCTTTCCCAGCCTGCAATCAATATGTTATTCGCTATTTATTTCCCAATTTTAATCAAATCCAGAGACAGAAAACGCAGAAAAGTCAACCCAGGACAAAACCGATGATAACAATGACATTTATTGACATTTCTGAGGCACAAGGAGATTTAAATGAAGTTAAAAAACCTCTCAGCAAATGACAAGGGGTATAATGAAAACCCAGTGAACACAATAAAATATGCACCGTCAGCTGCATGCAGGTCAAAGATGGAATTTACATAAAAGTAAGATAACTTTGCTTTTTGTGGCAGTTTATCCTGCTGCTAGACAGCTCCTTGGTTGATGCAAACCACGGCAATAACGTTGTGCTGCCCAGGCCACACAGCCTTACTTCTGATTATGTAAAAGGAGAAAGGAACTGAAAGGCAGGGTTGAGGGGCAAGAGACAACCCAGCAGCTGAAACTCAAAGATCTTTAGGTACTCTTTTATTCCTTTATGACATATATATTTAACTGGATTTTTATTTGCTAACAGATCCCTTTGTTTACATCTCTAATTCTGGTGGACACGTGCATTTTAACATCCTACATGTTTGGCCTTTACATTCGTGGTACATTTTATAATGTTCCACCAGGTCTTCTGCTGTTACCAAGCCCACTTTCAACCAAGAAGTATTTTATTACACCAGTCTCACCAGAGACATTGCTTTTGACATTACTCTGCTCAGTATAAAACCCTCAAAATGTCTGAAATGTTCCTTCTTGTTTCCTGTGTCTGTTTTGGAGACACAGTCTTGGAGGCAAGGCTTGCAAACATCTGTAATCTAAAGCACTTGTTGGATTGCGGTTTCAATTTATTTATTAGACAAATGTCATGCTGCTATTAAAAAAAAATCCTGTGGATGAAGACAGAATCAGGCAGTATGAGGAGAAAATGGTGAATATTTTTTACTTCTGTATGTGAAAGCAGACAAGGTAAGTCGACTCATGGAGTTTCTGGGCTGATGAGGTGGAAGAGAATATGTGGGAGACCAAGTTTGCAGCACTTTTAGAGGTTTGAGAGACCATTTTCAGAGAGCAGGCTTGTGAACAAGAAATACACTGGACATTTGCACAGCTTAGGTTTCAGTTTATAGACTCCTCAGAGCAGGTATTGTTATTTGTTCTGCTGGTGCCTGAAGGCCTTAATTCTGGAACACCAGCAGTAATTTAGCAGTGTGGAGGAGTGGAGAGGTCTTCTTGATTGCATCTTGTATAAGGACCTGCCACACAACCACAGGACATGCTTGAGGGAGGCAGAGAGAGTCCAAAACTTCAAGCAGCATTTAAATGGAACCAGGTAGGGCTGAATTTGCAACTGTAATCAAATACCTCCAGATTGTACATCATAAGGCTCTGTCCAAAATTGCATTGCTACTGAAGTATGGCACAATAACAGCTTTTCTGTTATAATCTCTCCAAACTGCTCTGAAACACAACTGTAAGTCTAACAAGAAGTTGTTTTTTAAAAAAAAAAATATGGGAGTAGCTTCATTTTCACAGCCTTATCATGGATGATCAGAGAGATTCAGGTTTTATTAAGAAGTGCAGTGGTGTTTAGAAGCGAGGTACTACAATTGCAGACCTGGATTTCATACACTAAATAACAACAACAAAAAGAAAAGCAGGTCCTTGTCTCATCTTTAAATTCAAAATGACACAAAGAAATAGAGACAATACTATGATATTATACTGGTAGCTGACGCAAAAAGATGTTCAGTAGACTATTTGAACAGCCACTCCATCTTGTCTAACAGTCTTTGTAGCTGCTATGCTGAGTCTTACTCTGTTAGTATCCATTTTGTATGAATATGTAAAATGAAATATGTATAATTACGCCTTTGTACACAGAGCAGAAAAAATATAAAATTGAGCAAAATTGTCATTTTACCTTTTTTTCTAGGCTGGCATAAAATGAATGATTTTGTTGTTGCAGAGGTATGGTTTTGATATTCTTCCATACAAATGAAATGAGCTGATGTAATTCAAATGACAGCTTCTGGAGGGATATCTCCATTTACTTAATTCTGCCTTTTTTTTTACTCTTTCCTATTGTATAGCTGATGACTTGCTTTTAAAGCTGCTACTTTGTATGAATTGTGTAAATACTTTTAGTGTTCCATGCATCTGCTGAAATATTTTTACAGTTAGGCAGCTGAGAGTGTTAGCTTTTCTTTTATTATAGGTCAGGCTTTTGCATTTGTCTCTGCTACTTTGTGCTCTCCTTTGATCTCCTTCTGTCCTGATAAGGAGGAAATCGCAATCAAAATTTGGATTGATTTTATATTTATACTTCTCATCCTACATCATACAGCTTGTCAAGAGGGGAGCTGTAGTAAAGCTGCTGCTGCACCTACTGAAGTCATTACCCCACAGATCTGTTGTGCTGTTTTACGAGCCCATAATCTGCTTCTGTATGAAGCAACCAGATTAGTGCCCCATAAAAATGGCAGAAGCACCACTATTACTGTTCTACAAGTTTTTATGCTTTGCTAAATTTTATCATTATTATTGTTATTTTACTGTTAGTGTGGCCTAGTGAAGCTGTGGTTGCAAGGGAAAATTCTTTGTCTTAAAAAAATTCCAACCCAGTAGCTTGAGAGAAGTGTGACTCCGTTGGACAGAAGCAAGAGTTTTATCCAAAGGTTTGGGATAAGGTATGTGCCCAACCTGCAAGTCATGTCCACGATGCTGTTCATTGGGATAGGTAGGTGGTTTGTGAGGCCAAATAAATTCACAAGTCTGAGTTTTGAAGTGGGGTGAAATAGTTGACATCAAAATTGTTGAAGTGATAAAAGGGAGATAATGTATCTCCTCATTTAGTTATTCAAGTATCTAGAGCAGTATTTGAATACTAAACTTCTATTGCTTTTACAAAGACCCTTTCTTGTTCCTTTCGACAGGCAAATTTATTGGCACATACCAGCTGTTTTAAAACTGCAACTTGTTTTTCAGTATCTCTGTTTCTAGGTAACAGTCATGACTACAGAAGACTGAACTTGTGACAAAAGGGGGGCATTCTGCTTCTAGTTGGGGGCAAGCAAGCAGAATTATACCCATTTGGTTTGTGGAAATTCTCTAAGAAACTGAGGGAGTCTTATCTGTTTATTTGCATATGTATTGTATTGCTCTCAGAAAGTCATGAACAGTCTTTGTTTTCCCCTAAGTGTGCCCTCAAATTTAGAAAAACAGGATAATCACAAGGACAGTGCTCCAGAAGTTTTAATGAGAATTCCTGCAGATGCAGAACGATAGAAATTATGTCCAGTGTGCCAGGGAAGAGGAAGAGGGATCCTTGGAATGTGAGGGCAGGCAATTTATCTGTCCCAGCAGCCTCTGAGGAAGAAAGGACATCTTAGAGGGTCAGAGAACTGTTCTGATTCTGGTGGGCAGCCAGGCTGGGGGAGAGCTGCAGCAGAAGCACCTTGGGGACAGGTGGTGATGCCCATGTCCCTTGCTCGGGGCACTTGGCCTTTGCCAGGACATCATGCTGGGGCTGACCCCTGCAAGGACCTGGGATAGCCCCAGAAAATCCTAATTGCCACCTGAGTCAAAATCAAAGACATTTCTTTCTTTGTAGCTGTTTGCTAACCGATGGGAACCTTTTGGTTACCCTGTGGTGCTGCTGTTTCTGAATAGCTCATGTTTTAAAGGTCATTTTTCTTCTGTTCTATCTGGTGCTATATACTGAGTATAAATTATAATTGCAAACAAAAATAAGGGTATTTATCTTGACATCACTTTAAGTGTATTTTAGCAGAGTGACTCCAGAGTGCCCATTCAGCAAAATACATCCTTTCAGGTGGGATCATTTGCTTTTTCTTAGCCTGTCAGACAGAAGACTATTTCAGCTTTTGTCTCAATAACTCAGGGCTCTCTTAATTTAAATTTATTAGAAGCCAGGGAAGGTGCCCTGATGCAGTATAACCTTGGATGTCTTACAGGTTTTTCAGCTGCAGTATAAGGGTAATGCCCTGAGTAGATACAAATTTAACTAGACATGAGAAATTGCAAAATCCTTTTTTTTTATCACCAGTTTTCAAGTCCCTTGATTCTACCATCAGAATAAATTTTCTATGATCTCATAACTTCAAAAGCTCTCCTCTCTCCCTTCTTCCCCCATCTGTTTAACCAATAACCTATTCTCACAAACACTGAAAATCATATTATGAGCAAAGTTGTCTTGATGGGTTCTGGAATGTACTGTGGATCCATGCTGAATTAAGTTATATGTGTGCTGAGACTAGTCAGGATAGAGTAAAAGTGGCTACTCTCTTTTTTTTTTTTTTTTTTTTTTTAAAGGTTTTGGGGCCAACTAAAAAAATGGAGATGATTTGTACAACTGAAATTGAGGAGGTTTTTATTCAAAAATATTATAAAAAATCAAGGAATATGAAGCAAGATTTTCCCTACCATTTCCTAGTACTACTGACAGGTCAGAATTGTAATTTTGGAGACTTGAATATATTGTTCCGCTAAATAATTTGGGGTGATGTTGCCAATAATCTCTCTCTTAGTGAATACACATAGAGTATCCATGATCTTAATCCACTTGTAGGAATGAGATCAGTGTAGTGTTGTCAGAGATGGTGGTTATCATGAATGATACCAAGATCCCTACTTTAGGAACTGAAGGAGACAATGAAAATAATTTTTTTAAATATGTTAGACCAAAGTCGCATTTAAAGAATGGAATTTTTTGGGGGGAAAAAATTGTTTCAACCAACCTACTTTGCTTCTACATCATGCCAGGGAAGAAGCACTAAATCCCTTGTGTCTTGACTTTGGGAAGTCTTCTGACCCTGTCTCTCCTGATATCCTCAAAAGTAAAGAAAGCACAGTCTGCAGAGATCTGTGACAGCATGTGTGTGTGTAAAGTTGTTTGAAACTTCTACACAGAAGGCAATTATCAGCTTTCCCATCAGAAGAGTGGTGTTGGAGCTGCCCTGTGGTGCTAGCTGTTCATTAATGGTCCCCACCCTCAAGGTGTGGGCAAGTTGAGAGGGAGGAAGCTGCGCGCACCGGGCAGCGAGAGCAGAATTCAAAATGATCTTTGCAACCTGGGGAATATGAGCTGAAATGGAAGAGGGGGAAGTGCATGGTCCTTCACGTAGGCAAGCTGAGTCAACTGCATAAATAAAGTATGAGGAGCAGCTGGCTGGGAAGCTGTTATACAGAAAAGGGTCAGGGGTTGTGCTGAACCATGAGCAAATACATCTGAGTCATGAGTTAAAAATGTCACACTGCTGTGGTGAATCCAAATAACATACTGGGAGGCAGCAGGGCACTTGAGGAACTGTTTCCATTCTGCTCAACTTTGATAAAGATCCCTGGGCCTCAAGGCTAGAGGGTTATACTGAATTTGGGGCACTTGCTTAAAGAAAGATCTGGATCAGATGGAGATGTTTTAACAGGAAGTTCCGAGACGGGTTAGATTCCTAGAAACTGTTGTCTGAGATCAGAGGCCAAATTGAAATTGCATAGCCAAAATAAAAAAGTGAAGATGGAGAAAGCACATAATAGTTTTTAAAACTACAAAAATTTCTGGAACTAAGGAAAAATGGATCTCTTCTCCCTGTTTATGGGCTAAAACTCCCAGCCTGTAGTGGGCTACAGCCATATCAGAGTAAGCACAATTTAAGTGACGATGCAGAAATATATGGAGGACTCTGAGAAGTGGAAGTGTCCAGGGGTTTATTGACTGTGTAAATGAGGATTAGGAATTGTTTGGCTTATCAGGCAAAAGGTAGCATAATGCCACTGGCAATCAAGTGAGAAGGTGGGATGGTTAATCTCCATCCTTCCCAGGTGTATGAAAGTTCCAGATAGAGTTCTGCTGACTTGTAGAACACGGGTATTGGCAATTTGGGATGTGACAGAAAGGAAAATGTGACAAGGAACAACCAGTTAGGTTAAAGTAATCTGGAAAACTAGAAAAATAAAGGGCAGATTATTAACAGAGGAAGAAGAAACTCAACTAAGGAAGGAATATTGCTATATTGCAAACATGAAAGGTTTATGTGGAGAGTTGCTTTGAACGTCTCCCTGTTTTAAAAGACAAGGAATTAATGTGCTGCTTTTGAAGTTTTAGGGGCTTGAAGACACTCAGGAGGGACTAGTACAGTCTTTGGCAGCTTTTATTTCCTACTGAAAAAAGTAGTCACTGCACAAGGGTATGTATGTTGACACTTACTACAATTGCACCTTTGTTCTGCTTTGTAGATGTCCCCTGAGGGGAAGGCCAGTCCCAGTGGGCAGAAATGGAGGACCAGGCAAACGTCATCTTTAGTTTATATCCC
This sequence comes from Leptocoma aspasia, assembly GCA_013399835.1. NCBI lineage: Eukaryota > Metazoa > Chordata > Aves > Passeriformes > Nectariniidae > Leptocoma > Leptocoma aspasia. The sequence goes on along the minus strand of VXAX01007475.1, from coordinate 624,021 downwards.
ACTCAAAAATCATGATCTGTGTCTTGGCTTGCATTACAGCAAATACCAAAGTCAGGAGGTGAAAACAAAACCTCAGGTTACATTGTCAAAGCAAAACAGAAAAATATGAGGGATAAACAAAACCCAAAAAACTCAAAAAGCAAAACCGGATCTGACTGATGCAACAAATATTTCTGACTTTTTGGTTGACTGGAGAGAAGAGAGGTTAAAGTTTGGGAGGAGAGATGGAAGAGGGTACAGGCAATACACTTTCTATATTTATCATGGACTTTGGTTGGGATGGTAATAGAATTTGGACTGTGGCTGCAGCAAGGAGCTCTCTCTTTCTCTTGTGAGATTTCTTCATTACCATCATTCTTTTGTAAGGGGAAAGCACTTTTTTTTACTATTCAGATATTGATCATCCAAGTATCAGTTTGGCAATGTGCCACTGTTCTGTGTCCCATGCTGCTGTTTCCATGGCTCAGAGAAAAAAAAAAAAAAAAACACCGTCAAGCCAGGTAAGGATGGGTAAAAACATAAAAATAAAACACATGGAGCCATCAGCCTGTATTTTTTATGGAGACCAGGTCTGACCCAACCAGAAACCTCAGTCCTGAATAAATTTTAATTCAGCCCTATAGCCATGTAGGTCTTGGGATAGGTTGTTCTTTCTTTACTTAGATTTTTGAAAATGGCATTACTTTAAAGTGCCTGGACACTGCACATATCCATAAAGACTGTGTTCTTGCTGAGATCAAGAAAGCTCTACAGCCTCCTAAAATAATGGCTGAATTCTAAGCAAATAAGACAGAGAAAGGAAAAGGGGGAAAAGAAAAGAGAACTTGTCACTTTCTTGAGATGAACATGCCATTTGTCACAAAACTATAAAATTGTAGATTGGTTTGGGTGGAAGGGACCATAAATAACATCAGTTTCCAAACCCTCCTGCCATGGGCAGGGGCACCTTCCACTAGACCGGGTTGCTCAGGATTCCATCCAACCTGTCCTTGAGCACTTCCAGGGATGGAGCAGCCACAGATTTTTTGGGCAACCTGTTCCAGTGCTTCACCACCCCCACAGTAAAGAATCTCTTTCTAACAGCTAATCTAAATCTGCATGGTAGTAGAAAAAGTCCCTCCCTATATTTCTTATAGGCTTAAGGCACTGGAAGGCCACAAAAATGAGTTCTTCCCTCCAGAGATGTTGACCACAACTTTAGGTGCAACCATCCAGTCAATTCCTTCTGGACTGGGTGGTCCATTTATCAAATCCAAGCTTCCACAGTTCATAGACAAACATGTCATGTAGGACACTGTCAAATGCTTTGCACAGCTCCAGGCAAATGGTGTCTCTTGTTCTTCATTTATCCACCAGTGCTGTTTTAGGCCACTAAATTTGGCAGGTATGTTTTGCCCTTAGTGAAACCACGTTGGCAGTTACCAATCCCTTCCTTATTTTCCATGTGCCTTAGCACAGCTTCCAGAGTGATACCAGTCTATCATCAATCTTCTCACACTGAGGAAAGGCTGTGTGAAAAGTGGTAGCTCTTCAGCTCTTTCATTATCTCTTTAGCCATGTATCTTCAGAGAAACTTTAGTGTTTTTCTGACCCAAACATAGTGGTGAGATAACCTCACTTCTTATTAGTGCTGACAGAGGTACCTTGTCTCCACAGACCCCACAGTTGCCTCTTCTTTTAGCATTGTACATCACAGAGTCCTTGCGTGAACATCTCAAGGATATGCAGCAGCCAGCTTTCAACTGTGTCCTTTAAGGCTTTTCAATCTTTCATATTGCTTCCCCCAACCTTTGGAGATGATGTATTATCCAATTCCTCGCATTAAGAATTTACCATTCCTTGGGATGCCATGCTGGCATCCATCCCTTGTGATGCTTAAAAAGACAGCAGTATTTCCTAGCTTTAGTCACTATAAGAGTAACCTACTTTCACACAATTTTAAATTGGAGTGAGCTTTAAAAATTATTTGAACTCACCCCCTGACCTGAATATTCACATTCTTGTCACATTAATCCATTTTGATATAATGATGTCATAACAGATTTGGGGAAGACTCAGGCGAGTGTCTTTTCAACTGAAGTAAGTCTGGAGAATTCTTTCTTCATAAGACCTAAAGCATATTAAGTCACACAGTGCAGGAGCTGGGCAATGCAGCTCTGTGTGTTTAAAACAAAAGATTTAGTATTGAAAAAGCACTGGACACAATGGAAAAGATGAGCTTTGGAAACAGTCTATACCACCCACTGAACATAAGAAAAGGGTATTCAAGTCTCTATTATTGTGATAATAGTGTCTCTAGTGATAAAATCCAGATTATTTATCCGCTCTTTCAACCAAAAATCCTAAGAAATAAAATGTGTCAGGGAGGTGCTGCAAAATAATAGAGTGCAAATATAGGATAAATATAGTGCAAATATAGGATAAACCTAATCATGTTGGTTGTTTTTTGTTGGTTTTTTTAACCAATATCCTGACATTTAATTTATCCTGGATTTAATTACACAGTGTCGGTGTTCTTCACTGCCATACTAGTAATTTTGTTTTCTTTTGGGGTATTGTACTTTTTGTGGCTTATTGTAGACTGTATTCTGCCATCCATGTCACTACTGTATAACTCACATTCTGCCCTCCCAGTTACAGCAGGAATATAAAGGGAGTGAGAGACTAATCAGAGTGAGCACAAAAGGAGACAGAATGTGTCCCTGAACGCTTAAACTCATCAAGAGAAGGCCTGCTGCCTTTTCTATTTTGAATGCACAGTTGGTGCCCGATATCAAATACTTTTCTTTTGGTAGTGAGTTCTGTGGTTGCCTGCACAGAAAGCATTATGATCCAAGCACTAATTCCTATTCCCTATTCTACTCTACTAAAAGTTGTCAGTGCTTGCATGCACCCATTGAAGTGGCTTAATCCTACTGCCTTTCTGACACCTGAATGAAACCAGACTCCCTGCATGGCTTAAGGGGCTGAGCAGATGTTTCCATGAGGCAGAAATGAAAACAGGAATATTCAGGTCAATGGCATTGCAGAGACAGTAGTCAAGGGCCATGAAAGACATGAGGTGTAGCAGCAAGATAAAGTGAAAGGTCTCTGACAGGCCTACCAAACATATATATATATATATAAATATAAATAAAGAGGTGAACAAGGGAGTTTCGATATGCTACATATACCTCTACATATGTTTGCACATGCAAAAGGAGGAGCACACTTTCTCTTGGACATAGCTGAAAAAACACCAATGTACCACGAAAAGATAACTTCACCAGAGACCAGGAAAAAGGATACATGTAATGGATCTCTTGGACACCTGCAGTGCTCTGAAATTTAGCAGGATCAGATATAGGGAAGCCAGAAAAAGGCCAATAAATGAAGAAGTTAAGGTAGAGATAAAACATTTGAGTATTTTTCCAAGCAAAAAAGGATTGGAAACACTTTTCAGAAGATGGTATTCACTTAATGAACAAAGGTATTGGGATAGATTTTGAAAATAACTTTTTCATTTAAAGGCCTAGCAATAAAGGAGGAAAATATTAGAGCCATTAGTTATGCATCACATCTTAATATCAGTGGTAGAATTTCAGCTGTCATAAATCCACAACATCAAAAAATGAAGATTATGGCAACAAAGACAAATATACAGATCTAGGTAATTAAAATAGGCTGTATCAAGACATGCTTCACAAACAGCAATGATGATTCAGTCTGAGGTCCCAGTTTTGAAGAATAATTCTTATAAACCAGTCAAACACAGAAAATGTGAAAGTGCAGAAATGTGTAGTCCCATGTAGAAATGCAATTTTGCCAGTTTCACATGTCCCCCACCTGCACTGTACTTGCTCAGGGCTAAAGGAGCAGTTTAATATCAGTGTACTTGATACGTGCCTTCTGCTTTGTTGTCTTCTGGTGCTGTGTGCCAAGGACAACTCATCTTTCTTTGTGAGATACCTGTGTTCCTGTGTACAGAGATGTCATTTTTATGCTTCATGTTAAAAATTTTCCAGGAATAGCTGAAAAGCCTTTCCTGAGGTCTCTGGGAAGAAAGGTTTTATTTTCTTCATCCAGATTAGATATCTTCCTGCATCCTTCCCTTAGCTCCTATGGGCCTTCACACAAATAACTGAGAAGTGAGGCCCTCGTGCCTTCCCCAGGCCCTTTTCCACCTCCAGAGCAATATGTCAGCCACAGTCAGCACGTCTGGAGTGACTTAGTGACATCCTCTCTTCTGTCCCCCCCCCGCCCCGATAACCCGAGCCCCCTTGAGAGGTTTTCTTTTTCTCTGCACTCTTGGCCTTCCTGTGGGATCTCTCTGAAGTGGCAGACTTCTGAGGTACATTCCATGAAATGCTTTCTCTTCAAATAATTTCTCAGAGAATACTTTAGGGCTTGCTTTCTTTCCATGGAAATCTAAAAATTTGTGGTTTCTCTACCAGGTTGGGGTGGCAGGGGAATAACTCCCCTATTTTCTGGCAGGCTCACCAAGAGCCAGAGGAACTCTACTGCTCACAGGCTGCTTATGAAAAAGGCTGAGGGAAGAATGGTAAGGGACAAAAACAATGTCAAATTTTTAAGTGTTGGATAGTAGTAGTGCAGATCATTTTGGGCTAAAATCAGCTAAAGCCATCATGGGGTGTACTACCCCTACTATGACAGACATACATGTCCATCATCCTTCTCTATTTCAAATGGATGGCAGTGAAAAATCAGGGAAACTGTGACATTCCCTGTATCCCTAAATCAAGCTGTACAAGAACTGTGTTGTCCTCAGTGAGTTCCTGAATGACTATCTGCTGAATATACTGCTTTTTTCCTGTTTGCTGTGAAGTGCTTGCACCACATCCTCCTCTAATGCTTGCCTTCAATGAAATATCTAGATTTATTAAGAAACGTATGAAGAGATTGTAGGTGCTCAAACAGCACTTTTCTCTCCCAAACTCCTAATATAATTTGTTTATATGGCAATTAATGGCAATATTCTGGCCATCACACTGTTAAAAAGCAGGCAATTCAGTACCAGATGTACTGTTAAGATCTTGTAGGGCCTCTCTGATTTGAGTACACTCTTGGTAAATTTTTGTAAATGCCTTTATATATGGATGTGGAAAATTAACAAGCAAATTGTCTAATTTTAATGTACTTTTAACCTCTGCTGCCAATAGTCTCCTTAGCTTACAGAGATGATTCACTGCACAGTACATAACAATCAGAAACATTTGCTAATATCAGTCTGACTCAAGATAATTGAAGTATCCTTTCAGAAAGCTAAAAATATATTAAATTTGATCTGTGCATGTTCCCAAATCTTTGAATCTTTGTGGTACTACTCAGATATCTCTTTTGTGGGCCCAAAAATGAGAGAAGCAAAGAATAAAATTGCCCTTGATATTGCAATTCTGGAAATGTGGAGAGCTTGGGTAAGAAAAAAAGATCCTCACTTGCATCTTCTGAAAATTACTTATGTTTCTAAGGATGTAAAGGTGGTGCTATACACCACTTTTGACCAGCCAGCACAGAGATTCAGTGAAATGTTCCCACTTGAGACAGGTGCTTATATAACTGAATAAAATTAACAGCTTTCCTGTTTATGTAGTCATAAGGAAAAAAAATCTCATTAGGATATGGGTCCTATCTCAGACTGCACCACTCTTCAGGAAGCTATTTCCTTCTGACTTTGTACAGAAAAATGGAAGTACTGGCCTTGCTTAGAGTGCATGCAGTGACACCAAGGTGACACACCGAGGGCCTTTGCTACCTCATGATCAAAGAAATGAATGGAGCAATTCACACACAAATGCTGTAATAATGGTGTCACGAGGCAGTGGTGGTTTGCTTCTGAAGGGAAAGGAAACAAATGAAAATAGTTCTTAACTGGTAAATGTGGACTTAGCTGAACTTTTTAAAAGTAGAAAAAACATAAATTATGTTTCAGGCCTTTTTTCTCTTTTTTTTTTTTTTTTTCCTTTTTTTAAAAATCCTTTTGAAAGGAAACCATGTACCAGTTATAATCCTTTGAGATAGCAAAATTCTTTAAAATAAATTGTCAGGAGAGATCAAAGAATGAGTCAGGGATGTAGGAAAGGCTATGTCATATCCAATAAATAATGAGTGTTTCTTTAGCATGTTGCCAAAGGCAGCCAGGATCTGGTCTTTTACATAAAGCACTGGAAGCCTTGGTGTATGTGTTAGGTAAACAGGCTTGAAGAAATGAGGAGGGAAAATAAAGCCAAGGTAATTTTTAGCATCTTCTTTTAGTTATAGATTATTTTTCATAATCTGTTATATGATCAGCTGCTGGGACAGCTCAGACCTTATAGCAGAAATTAACATGGATAGACGAAATGCCACAGATGGGAAAGGAAGGAGTTGAGAGCAGTGGCAGCACAAAGATGATTCATCTGTAAACAAGACACAGGTAGCAGGGAAAACTGCTTGGCTGTACAGCTCAAATTAAAAACATAAAAATACCAGGAGCAATCTCACCAGACCTCTCATTTTTTTCTTGAAGCTCAGAATTTTTTTTGTGTTTTAGAGTTGTTTTACTTCATCCTGTTACTTTCAGGTTTCCCACCTTTAGCAGGGAAGCTGCTTTTCTGTGTGTTACATCTGACAATACAGAGTATTTTGTAGTTATCTTGTGTAACAATGAGTGACCCGGTCTCTGCCTCTTCCAAAACAGAGACGTGGTTTGAAATACAAAATTTTCACACACCACCTCCACCCCATCGTCTCCCTTGCAAAAGGACTCATCAAGTGGCAGCCCTGGAAGAAGCTGTGGGCTGAAACCAGACAGAATCACAGAACTAAGTTGGAAAAGACCTTTGAGATCATCAAGTCCACTGCATCCTTGCAAATTTTTCTCTCTTTCCCCATCACACATCAGCTTGTGTCTGCTGTATTTGTCAGCCATCCTGAGGAGACCCTTTGGAGGCTGCTGGTGGGCTACAGCATCACCACTGTGCTTTGTGCACAGCCAAGGGTTGGTAGAAATCCCTGGTAGTGCTGTCCCTAAAAAGAAAAGCTTAATGTCACTGCTGGATGGCCTTCTGGCTTCCAAGATAAAACTGCTGATGTCAAGCCCAGCTTAAGCAGGGTAATACGAAGGGTGTACACCACAAGGCGTTTAGTGCAGAAAGATCAACACGATTTAAATGACTGAATAGTCTGCTAAATACAGCTGTGCACCAGAACCAAGACATATCTAAAGCTTGGCCTTTAATATCCTTGTATGCTCAGCTACCACGGGATTAGAGTTGGTTTGGGATGGGAACCAGCAGAGTTTCTGTGGTTGCTGTGTTTCAGGAGCATAGTGGGTCATTGCAGAACAGAACAAGTCAGAAATTGTGATCTGTGTATTTGTGGCAGGCTGCAGGGCTGGCAGTCTGCTGGGTGGGTGGGTGAAGAGCCTGGCAAATATAAATCATGAGGTGGGAGTGAATGTTCCCATCTGATGACAGACACATCTAAACGGGAACTTTAATTAGCTAAAAATATTAGTTCTTTTAGCACAATAAAAAAAGTATATGAGCTGGTAAAAGAGAAAAGAGGAGGATTAATGGAACACATTCCTATGAGTCAGTGGCAATATCCAGCTAGGTATAGAGGATTGGTTTTAGTTTGGTTACTTTTTCCCTGATGAGATATCAGAAAGCCTTTCCCCATCTGATTTTCTTGGAAAAAGCGGACCTTCCCAGGGTGGGAAAACAGATTATATTTATATTGTTAAAGTTAGGAAAAACAGAAAATTAATGAAGACAACAATACAGTTATATTTGGCTAAATAGTTTCATTTCAGAATATATATTTTGCTTAGTTGCAATAATTTAGTGCTGATTTTCCAGGCAAGACTATATGATCCTGTTCTGTCTCAGTGTTACTTCCACTTATTTCTGAAATTGTTACCCAGTTCAGCCAAGACTTAGATGGATTAGAGGATCTCAAAGATGAAACTCATATTTTGTGAAAACTCATTCAGGAGAAAAACTGGAGTCATTGCTTCTGTGGAGGAAAATTCACAGCACCGGGTCAATAGTTGATTGGCCTGATGGCCTCTTCTCAAAGTAAATCCAGGGCTTAGGAGAAGTGCTAAGGCTGATTTTGCACAGAAGGAAAATAATAAGGCCCTGTTGACACAAGGAATAGGGCTTCAGGTCATATGCAGAATTAGGAGTATGCTGGTAACAGAGGGATATTGAAACCTGTCTCCAGAAAGATCTGCTCATCATGGAGTTAGTTGTGTCTTCCCTTTCTTTTCAGCCCAGATGGTAAAGCCAGTTCCCACATGGAGATAAAATTAAATTTCTGTTTCTTTTTTTATTTTTTTTAATGGTGTTAGTCCTACTTTACCATGGATTCTGTGGTGGTGAATTGAGGTCTGTACTCCAGAACAATTCCTCCAATTCCCTGTGGTGTTATTTCCATCTCCAGTGTTTGTGCACCACACTGTGGTGGTGTCATACAAACAATATAACATTAAGCCTGTGAAGGAGTTTCAGTAGGAGATGGTTAATTTATAAGCATGAAGATTTTATTAAATTTATTTCCTATCCACCGAAGACAAGTTCCCCTTTAATTCTCTATGTCAATTTTCTGATATTGGACTGGACTTTTCTGATATTAGCTCTTTCTTAAGTGGACAGAGGCATTTTTTGGTGCATCTCCTTCATGTCTGGAGTGCCTGGAAGCAGGGAAAGTGAAAATCTCAGAGGCAGGTGAGTGGGGGGTGGTGGCAGGTTTTGTTTTCTCTCACCTGCTCTGCTCCAGGAGCTGCTCTCACGTCTCTGTAGTTGCTGCTGAGCCCTGGCCCAGGGTAGGACCTGCTCTGCCAGAGCCTTGCAGGGACAGCTTGATGAGATGCTCCTTCAGCCATCAGGTGCAGAGAGAAACAGGGAGAGGAGCTTTAAAAAGCAAACAAGCCAAGCAAACCCAGGGCTGGCTGCACCTGTGTACAAAAGGGGACAGCAGGAATTTCCCTGCCCTATTAGACCACTGGTCCGTTGCATCCCGAGTCCAGCCCCAAATCCCAGCCAACGCCAGATGCTCCAAAGTGTGGAACAAGGCACAGTGCAGCAGGCAGCCATGCTGGCAGGAGGTGTGACTATTAATACTCACTTGTTTCAATTTTTTTTCTACTTCTTCTCTTAGAGGCTTAACCCGATAATTTAATTTCAGCACATTCTTTTCTCCTAACTTTGTCTCAAAAAAGGGTTTGATTCTCCTACTGTAATACCAGTTTCCCAGTCATCTTTGCTAAGCAGCTGAAGGGTTCACTGTGTTCTCTTAATAGTAGTTTAATTCTGTATGTATTGATAGCTGGGGGGATTTATCTGCAGTTGAATCTGCTCTTTGGCTGTGTGTAGTAACTTCTCAGGCAGGTCATGTACTCCATTCCACTGCTATCTCCTGTTCCTCTGTATATTTTTCTGCATTTTGCATTATCATTTGTTAAATACATTCCAACCTGCAATTTATCTTAGTCAGCAGTTTTAGGACCTTTGTGTCTCTCTGCATACACAGGGAATTTAGAAATAAATCACTGCTCTTACTGGTTGTTTTTAATGCAAAAAATGTTTTAAAGAAAGTCAAGAGGGGCTTGGTCAATATTGTCTGGACTCTCCTGTGCAATAAAACATTTTCCATATGTTTTCCCAGGTGACAGGAGAATCCTGATTCAATCCAACTTTCTGTACTTGCTATTTTTAATTTTTAATATGTATGTTTTTCATTGAATTCAGGCTCTGCTGGTCAAATTTCATGTGTTGGAGGTAATGCAGACACCAGTCAAAATTACTTTTCTACTACTTATGCATTGAGTTTTGTTGGCAGGTTTTACATAAAAAGAATCTTTCTGATATATTTGGTAGGTTAGATAATGCAAAACAAGCTAAGAAAACAAAACTGCATACGGCACAGCTTTGTTAGGCAGGGTTTCTTAGATATTTAAAGACAACCTGTTTTTAATAAGATATTTTTTAAACTGCATTGCTTTGCTGAGGTGGAAACTGTATTTATGTAAGACAAACATGTCTCTTCTTTAAAACCTGTCAAAAAATAGGGTTCTTTGAAATGAGCAGAAGGATTTGCATAAAGATCTAGGTCTCCCTCCTGCACCGTTGAAACAAGTGAAAGTCTTTGTGCATCTGAGTCTGATCTTAGGCTGGTGTGGGGTGGAGATCCTGCTCCCAGTGCAGTGAATTACCCTTGCTAGGCTTGCCTGCCTTCTCTGATTATCAGTGGAAGGTGCAAACGGGCTCCTTTGGTGCTCGGTGTAAGCGTTCCTGCCTGTGTGCTCCTCCGGATCAGCACCGGAGCACTTGGCACTGTCAGGGCTGTGCCACACCCATGGCCCTGATGTCCCTCGGGTGCTGTGTAGGGTGGTGGAGCACCTCTCTCCTCACCCCACACACTCCAGAGCCTTAACTGAGAATGTTTAGGAGCAGAGGCTGTTTGCCCATCAATTTGTCTGTTGCTCTCAGCAGGGCGAGTCCTCCGCAGTGCTGGGAGTCACCGAGCACTCAGGTAATAACGCCTAATAAATGATCACGGAGCAAAAAATTGTTGTGAGGGTTGTGTAAAATTGATTCAAATGGGAGGCAATTGTGTCACAACTTGTTTCAAAAAACAAAAGCAGGGCTTTTAACAGAGCTGTGGCTATAATGCTTCATTATCACAATCAAGTTTCTGTCAAGAACTAAGAAAGGCAGGGAGCTCATGGGGACCCCTCTTGATAAAGAAATAACATTCACTTTTTGTTTGTGAGAGTAGTCTACAGGTTTAACAAATTATAAATAATTGCTGAAATTAAAAATTATTGAATAATGCATTCAAGGGACAGTTTTCATGTCAGCAAACTGGTCTGGTGTACATTCAGAGGAATTTTCTGCCATGTTATTTAGCAGCAGGGATCAGAAATATTCATTTCCTCACAGTGAGATGCATCTAACAGTTTCCTTAATTTGGAGACAATAAAGACTGGAATGTGGAGGGACTATTGCAGTGGAGTGACTCATGCCATACTTATTAGGGAACAATAAGGTTACTTTACCTTCTGAAGCAAAACTAAATCTCCAAACTACTTATTTTTAAATAACTGCAGACTATATATGAATAGGGATAATCGGATTCGAGAGATTTTTCTGTTACTGAACCAACAAAAAGCTGACACATCTATTTGCTATGCCTGAACAAAACGAAGAAAAAACCCAACAGTCTAGAGAAAATTACTTAAGTTTATAAGTACGACTGATCTTTGCATGTGTGTGTGTGTTAATACTTTTGGGGTGTTTTTTTGAAGTTCTCCAAGCATTTGTAGATGAAGTTATTTCAGCTGAGGCAGTGGACAGAACTTTGTAGCTTGTGCTTCCTTATCACTTCATCAAAAATACAGTCCTGATAGGTACAGGCAAATTCTGAAAGAAGGCAGCTGTTATCCTGCCAATGTGCTTACCCTTACCTATTTGTTTTGTGGCAAGGCAGCTATAAATGGGAATTTATGATATGTGAATTTATGATACACTGCTACTTCTGCTTCCAGCTGGATGGACATCCTCTCCTCAAACTCGTTCCCTCTTCAGACAAACACAAGACTTTCAAATGGTCATCTTTTTGCCTTATCAATCTAAATGTCATCCTTATATAAATATTTTGCCAGAAAATCCACTTGCTCAAAAATCCGTCAAGAGATGCTTTCTGTGTTTTATGGATTTATTGGCGTAAACCCAATTTCAAATACAATTGTTCATGTGGGCTTCCAGGATAAAAATTTTATTAATAAAACTTCTCTTGACACAAATAGATTTCGGACAGAATTAGGGAATCACTGAAATAGGAGATGCCAGCAAAAATAGGGTTGAAAATGAGTGTGGGATTGTCCCGTGCAGCCTTTGTGGCTTTCTTTGTCCTTCACTGAACTTCAAGTGTAGTAAGAGACTAGAAGGAAAGAAGAGGTGAAGTCTGGACAGAGGAAGAGCTTTGTAGAGATGTGAGGTCAGAGCATGTGGACTGGACAGGTGAGAGGGAGAGCATGGAAAAAGGGCTATGACCTTGCTGTAGCTACAGCAAGAAAGGAAGATGAACTTGTCCTGGAGGCAGGGAGAGAAGAGGAGCAGGGAAAAGTGGGAGGAGGAGTTGTAAGCGTTGCATAATGAAGAACAGGCTTAGCAGTAGGAACAGTGATGAATGATCAGCTGTACAACCCAAGCACAGAGAGAGCTGCTGGGCAGAGGAGGCTGCACAGAGACAGCTACAGGGGAAGGAAGATGGACAGATAATTACAGAGAAGTAAATCACAAAGCAATATGTCTGTATAAAGAATTTAAGTAGGAATTCAGTAAAGAATAAGATTTTTTTAAGTACCTTTCCAGATATATTTCCAGATCTAATTACTTTAGCTATTTGCTTTATTTTAAGGATGAATGAGGAAGTTCCTTGCACCATCCTTCTGAGGGAGGAGTGTTGTGACATTTGCTAGGAAGTACAAGAATTTTTGAAGATAGTTTGCTTGTTTACAGTCAAGGTCTCAAGAGAATCTGAAATGTTTTAAGGCATCAGCCAGGAGCATGCTGCTTGAATTCTCTCAAATTCAGGCACCATTTTTTGCAGATGTAATGGTTGGACACCGAACAGGTTTTGAAAGTGTGTCCTACAGTAGTCACACCATTTAAAAATCAGCTCCTCACCAAAAGATCTCCTTATTTTCTCCTGAGATTTTTGTCTTTTTTTTTTCTTCAGTTTTATTAAAATAGAAGAACCTAAGGAAACAGTATCCGTTCTGCCCAGTGACTTTAGGTGATAACACTATCACTAGAGATTATTGGTGCATACCCAAAACCACATACTACCAGAAATGGGATGGATACCTGGTAAAAAGTAAATTCAGCATGATCTCACAAAAGTCATCTGAGCTGATAAGCTCTGGGTTTATCAGAATTTGGGATGCTTTGAAATCACAGGAGAGTTGTTCACTGCTTTTAAAAGCTATATCAGCAAAAGAGCTTTATAGAACAACAACAACAAAAAGTTGTGGGTTGCAGGAGCTTTGGAGTAACTTCACTTAAGATTCCTTTTTACTTGTCTAGCTGTGCTGATCACTGTGATCCTAAATGTAGAAGATTTTAGGAAAAGCAATTTTCTTATCCAATTTCTCAGGGGGAAAAAAAAGCACAAGAAAAATACTAGCATTCAAAAACTAAAAATGTAGGGAGCTCATGACTCTGTTTGCATCCAGCTGTGAGCCATTACTCACATGAGTAGTCTCACTGATTGCAGAGGGTCTATTTGTGGATGCTGGAGCTTACACCTGGGAGCAGAGGCAGCAAAGGCACAGGAATCAGGCACCAGTTTGGGGAGTCAGGCTGGAGCAGGAAAAGGCTGTTCTGACTGTATTGGAGGATGTGGAGGTTGTGCTCCTACAGTCTCAGGCTCTGGTGGCACCAGCTTCCACAAGGTTTCAGAGCAGCTTGTGCTTTACTACCCTGAAGCCTCTGCTCTGCACCTCCTCACTGGCCCAGAGGCAGCAGGAGCAGTAAGCAAGGGATTGTGAGAGGGTTATTTGGGTTTGAGTAAGAGCAACATAACAGTAGGGAGAACAACAGAAGTTGTTCCCAAGCTGGTCTTTCTTCTCCCCTCACTTATCTGTTTCTTCCACCAACAACCCTCTGTCCCTTTCCTGCTCTGTTCACTCTTCTCCACACAGACCCCCATTTTTCCCTTTCCACCTCACCTGCAAATCCCTCTCCCTTATCCAATAACACTACAACTCTCTCTCGCTCACCTGTAGTCCTTTCTGCCACGTGGAGAGACTCAAATATTATTGCATTCCTGTTACCACACAGATATAATTTTCTATCTCTTTTTGCCCTTCCTGGCCCTCCAAACACTGCCCTTCACCACAACTCGCACACCTGTCAGCAGGTGACTCCTCCAGATCTGGCCTGTCGCTTCTGCCGCTGAATTGAATTTGCTTGAAGGGTCTTTGGAAGGACAAAACTGAATTTGTAGCTCAGAAGCCTTGAGCTTTCCTGTCTATAAAAGAAGCTGAGGGAAGAATCAGATTCAAAATCCAGCTTTTAGTGATCCATATGTGAAATAAGTTTTACGGAAAAGTCTTAAGTGGGGTATGGAATAAAACTTGGAGATCTCAGCTAATAGCTCAAAGCCAAAGAATAAGGCATGATCTGTTAAATCCCCTTGCTAAAATCTACTTACCTATTCTAATTACAGAGATATCTCATCAGGACACTGACACTGACATGTGAGATAGAATCTACTCCTCAATTTTTTATTTTTTTTTTTTTATCATGGAAAAAATTTATTGTGAGTTCACTGGAGAAGAAATGTGACAGATGAAAAGGAATAAAAATTCCCTTTAACCTTGTCATATTTCTTCCCTTGGATTTAGGGCTTGGGGGGTCTGCTTTTGATAAACATGCTGAGTATGGTGGGCAGCTACATGAATGCCAGCTGTCACATGACTGTGGAAAACTGGAAGGATAAGGTTATTCTGGCCTAAGGTTATTCTCTTTGACTTTCCTTTTTTTCACATTGCTACCCCTATTGTTTCTTAAACAGCATTTTTGCCCGATATAGAATACAGCTGAAAAGATCAAAAAGGTGTATGCAACCAAATACAGTTGGAAGTTATGGCCAGCTTCAAAGTGTCCCTGGGAAACCAATATCCTGTTCTAGGAAAATATCTTCATTCAATACAATACTTACACAAATACTTAAGTCTATGATAAAATAAATACTTGCATGAATCAGAGACCAGGATTATCATAAGCACCTAATTCCAATTGACTTTTTTTTTCTTTAAATGGTCAAAGTATATCTGCAGGGAATATGGACATTTTAAGATAGCTGTCACTTTATGTAGATCATGTGATTTTTAAAATATTTTTTCCATATAATCTGAATTGTTCTTGTTTGTTCCTGGAGTTTATTTCTCCATCTACAAAGGTAGAGATGATCCATGATTCAGTTCTCTTGTTTAATGGCTTTTTTGGCATTCAAGTCACTTGAGCTCAGTGCTCTGTCCCAGCTGTAGAAATTTTCTGTCCTTTCAGGTGAGTGAATAGAGTCACCAGGATATGTGCATCTCTGTATTCATATTTGTTTTTTTTAAGAGCAAGGTGCCTGGAGAGCCCTTCAGAAAGCATTGAATAGCTCACTGAAGGTATAGATTATTAAATGTGTGCCTCACAGAGCTTAATCCTGATGAGGATTTAGCTCTCATCAGCTGTGTTGCGACCAACAAAGAAATGTCTCTTCACTCTCTTGCCTTAGTGGCCAAATCCACTGTGTGTCAAAGCAAATCTGCATGAAGCCTTCTTACACAAAAGATGGCAGATCATGGCAGACATACTATTCCTTTTTCATTTTCCCTTACTATCAGGCTAAAAAGTGACATCCTCTCAGGCTTCCTCCCTCCCTCCCTTTTTCAGACCCAGTTACCAGTTATTTATTCAATACAAACTGAACTATTTCTAGCACTGAAAGTGAGCGCCTCTGATCACTCCTGAATGCCTGTCACTCACTGCTAGAACACCTTCCTTGAAGCTAGAGAATACAGGTTCAAACAATCTTAAATGGCATTCCCCCTATTTCTGTTTATAAACTTGAAAATGTCTGCAGACCCACCAGGCTGTGCATCTGCTGAGCCCAGCAATCCCAGAATGTGTCAGATTTAATCTGTGTGGTATCCAGCATGTCTAAGACATCCTGAACTCAGAGTACATTTGCTCTAAGTTGATCCTGAATCTACAGTGGCATTTGTCTGGCACTTTGGGGCATCCCAACTTATTGCTCAGATGTTGAAAATCCTCAGGTTCCCCTGGATGGAAAAATAATTTCTCTGAAAAAAAATTGAGTAGTTTGATTAAAAAGGAAAATTATTCTGGGCATGCCAAAAGCCTCACTTGGCATATGCAAGGAGTTAAATATGAGTAAGACTCTGACAGCCAATGTGGTGGACTTTGGCAGAGAAATGCAGTCATTAACTACGGGGCAGCCATTACCACAGCCTCTACCTTGTGACAAACAGCAGATCTGGACACCTGTAATTCCAAGACGAAGGAATGAGTCTTAATCCCAGAGGGGTACCTCTCTGAAGCTCATTGTAATGCACCTGCATGTCTTGGAAAAACATAAATGAGTGTTTTGGGAGGCTTAGGTGACTCCTTCAGCAAACTGAGGTTGGTGAAACCCATATATTTATGCTAATTTCTTCCAACGTCCTGCATGTACTCCCCACCCTGGGCAAGGGATTGCAGTACACAGCAAAGAATCTAAAGTTTGGGAAATTCAGCCTAAGGTTGGAATTTATGGTCTTACAGGTGGCTGAGTTGATCTTGTGCCTTTCATCCAAAAGGAAGTGAGCTCACTTTTCCCTCCTTCATACAGAACTTTGATACCTGTCAGATGCTTTTGGAAGCAGTGTTTGACCTTTCATCTTTTGGTAGAAGAGGTCTTCGAGAGCAGCTCACAAAATGTCTTGTACAGCTCTGCTCTGAGCTTCACAGTCTATGAACAGCAAGAAAAAATGTCTTTTCCTAATGGACGTTCACACTAAAAGACAATGAGGAGCTCAGTTACTCCAGTAATGGAGATAAGTATTGCAGGAAAAACCGGCTGGATTATTATCTAAGCTAGATAAAATATTTCAGACAATGCGTTAGGATTCTGGAATGCAGCATCCTTAAATTTTATATTATGTGTTGATCACAACTGATGGCAAATGTATGTATTGCCTGAACTGGGTACCCTCAGAAAAGCTGAATATTTTTACACAACTATTGCATGTAGTTGTGTACATCATGCAAATATGTGTAATCCTATATGTGCCCTCACATACAAGATGTGGCTTTTCACATCTAAAAAGGGTTGTGTTCAGGTCATATGTAAATAAGACTTTCTATTGTTTTAGATTCCCTAGTCTTACTAAGAATAATGAATATGGTATTGGATATCATGCATTAAAATCTGTTATTTAAAACATGATACAGGATATACCCAGTGAAACTTACCCTGATGAGGGAAAAAATTACCAAGAGATGATAAAAACTGTAAGTTACACATGAATTACCTGGAGAATGAAACTTCCTTCTATTGTATATAACTTTTATAAAGATAGTGGTCCCACTGAAGATTTTATATTGCTAGCTCTAAAATACAGCTGCTGGCACAAATTTATGATAATATAAAAATGTTGGGAGTTAATTCACTCCTTTATAATGGTGAAGTTATTGAGCTATGATAATAATTTCTGTGGATTATATATTTATTGGGGAGAAAAAATGTGCTCTGAGTGGTTGCTCATTGGGCTGAGAGGGATCTGGGTTTATTCATTCTGGCTGTTCTCCCAGAAATAGATGGTTGACCTAGAAGATATTCAAATCCAAGTTTTTTTTGATAGAAGCCCAATTCAAGCTGCAGACCTTGCTGGTGTCCTAGAGCTTGGTGAGAGGGAAGCCTTGACCAGTTGCCCAAAATGTGCCACTTCTTGCCATGGGCATAGACTGTGTCCTGACAGCGCATGGAGGCAGAGGAGTACAGCCTGCCCAAGTCTACTCTGCAGAACAGATTTGCTCTTTGACTCAGAGCAACTACTTCTCCAATTCTTTGCCATTTCTCTTGTTTTCTGATCATTCATTCTATTTCATTGGTATTTATGTGACAGCGAGTACAAGAGCACTCGTAAGATGCCTACAGCAGATTCAATCTCATCGGAGTCTTCAAGGCACCACTCTTACACAGACAAGTTAATAATGACATTAATAACCTCAGAGAACTCGTGACAGGGCGCTGCAAATTTGTAACCAAAATATCTAACCCAAGGTACCTTCTTAATTCTGCTTTAGTTTACCACAGCAGCGTGAAAGCGCCGTATCTCTCAAACGTCCTTCAGTTTGAGGGCTCTCCTCATGTAAAAGATAGTCAAAGCCATTACCATCCCATATAGCTGAAAAGCTCCTTTTCCTCTCAATTTTCTTGCTGAAATTACCTTTGAGACAACACTTTACCCCTCACTCCTATTAAATGATTATACAGCAAGAGCTATTTCTTAAGAGCGATGAAGCCTGTGGATTTGCAGTGCTTTTTTTTTTTTTCAGTTATTTATTATTTTTTTTTAGTACATATTTGGAGTCCCTCATTCTGTTTCTTTGTTAGACATTATGCTACACATGTGGGCTCTGGCAAGTTGAGGGCTGTGGGAGCAATTCTGGTCTGAAACAGCCTCTGGTAAACACAAAAATGAGGGTATACCAATTTCAGAACCTCTCTATCTCGAATTACCAAAACAAACAGCTTTGAAATTGGAAATGTGTTTACCCTGGCCCTTCAGTCTGGCAGAGCAACCTTGGCCCCATGGAATGGAAACTATGCATTTGAAACATCACAGGCACTATAAAGGTTTGGAGACCAAATATGGAGAGGGCTGTGAGCATTCTGGATTGAAATACATTAGGAAGGGAGGAAATAGCTGGCTGGATCCACAAGATAATGTGAGACCCTTCTGTTGTACAGGGTTAGCCACAAAGCTCTTCACTTTTCAATGCAAACAACCACTGTTACTCCAACAGTCTGGAATTCCTTGAATTCTATAGTAACACTAATTATTTTTTAGAGGCATTGCAAATGTTGTAGTGGGAACCATAGTAAGATTTTGTCTCTACCCTCTGTTTGTTGGCAATAAAATAAGTGACAGGATTTGTTTTTAACTCTACCGTTATCAATCTTGGAACTTTTTGACGAAAGCTAATCTGCCATGCTTTATAATTTAAATTATTAAAATGTAAGTTAGAATTGCCAAGTTTGCAGATTAAGTGTACGCAGGGAAAAAAATCATGACCACTGACTTTAATGACTAAATAGTTTTATTAGATCTTCTGAAAAGATTATGGAAAATAGTAATAATCTGAAAAAAGGGTAAATTAAGAATTTTTGTGCATGGTTAAAACAAACGTGCTTGGCATAAATTTAAATGTTGTGTGCTTGTCAGGACTGACAACTATTTCACACCCATAATGGGCCAGAGCCGACTGAAAATAGTTTATCTTGGTATTATCTATGGACTAAGTGATTAAACATATTGTAGCTAAATTCAGTGTATTTATGGGGATCCTAAGAAGCAGGTAATTAGTGCATTGCAATTTTATTTCCAACATCAACCAGCAATATGAGTCTGTGAGCCAACTTCACAGATGGCACAGTCAACTTTAACTCCATTGATTTCATTGTGATGTCCTTATTTAGCCCCCCGATTATTTCGGAATCAAACAATATTTCAGAATCAAGTCTATAATTTCATCTTTTTCCTTGATGATCCTGAACCATTCTAGCCAGTGCTGTCCCACTGATTTGTAGTCACAGTCTGGGTTGCATTCAAGGTGCAGCTGGGAGCTGGTCCTATTTCTCTGCAGATACATTTAGGCACAGCAGGGAATTACAGTCCTCCCCAAAGTTGTGTGTACCTTATCAGGATAAGTTACACAGTGCAGAAGCTCAGTGTGGAAAAGCAGATGTAGCTGAAGATCCAGCAGACACAACTCTCAGCATCCTTGTGTTTGCCTTTGGTCTGGCTCCAGACTGATCCCAAGGACTGAACACCATGGCTGAAGCATGTAAGGAGAGGTCACAAACCTTTAGTTAATTTGATCCAGAAGAAACCAGTTTGTGCACACTGAGTCTGCTTTGGTATGCAGACCAAGGCACGGTGAATAGCAACTTCCAAAACTTAATTGCTGGCCTGAACCAAAATGCTATTGTAAGACATTCTGTAAAACATATTCAAAATCACTCTGAGCCTGGAGAGCAGTTTGGACAATTTCACCTTTCAGCAGCCTGGTTTCAAGTCAGAGCCTACAGCCTAACTTTTATGTATAAGAGGTAACCCATGGCACAGTTCTGGAATTCCTTCCAAAATGCTCCCATTATCTTCCCTCTTTTTTTGTTTTACAATGTCCAGCCATGCCTCCCTTTAGGGAAGTGATGATACACTGGTTTGAGGTTTTTCCCTTCTTTAATACCGTTAAAAAACCACTAAGGTATGAACATAATTTGCTCCAAAAATCCAGTGAAGGAAAGAAAAACAATGAATCTTCCAAAGACATGATAACACTATGGAAGAAAAATTATATGAAAGAGAAAGTAAGAACTATCCAGGACTTCTTCAGCTAAGATTTTACAGTATAGAGAAATCAATGGAGTACAGGATTTTTGTGTTTGTGATGATATCCAAGCTGCAATAACTGTGTAAGTCTGCTGAGATGAGTTTGTAAGAAAAGCTTAGGCAGTCCTTGTCTTTGAATCAATTGCAGTGTTAATGAACAAGTCTACACACATCTCATACAAACACTTTAGCCTGATACATTCCAAACCTCTGAAAGGCTTTAATTTGTTGCAGCCAATGAGCACTTTAATAAAATATTGCCTCATACTTCTTCATTGAACCAGTTATGAAAGCTGTGGTGACTTAAGGAGCACCAGCCTGGCTGATGCAGTGAAGAGTTGGATTTTTTTCATGGACAAATGGTGTCAAGTCCTCGACTCGGGGCTTTTAGGTGAATAATATCTGAAAAACTTTCACTGGCAGCTCCAATATTCGTCCTTGCATGTTCTAGCACAACAGCTCCCCTCACCAGTGAAGGTAGGTGCCCCATTTGAAGATACACTGCCAAATCAAGCCTGCCATTTCCAATAGCTGTCAGACTTCTAGGATATTTTCTCAACTCTTTGAAAAAACTCTGGGCAGTGCTGGTAGAAGAAAGAGAGCCACGCCAGTTCTTCAACTGAAGTAAGGTTTTCATGCATACAGCAAGCAAAACCACTCAGCTCTATGGTAACAATACATTTACAAATCTCATAACTTGTGAGGGAAAATTATTTATATACAGTGGTTTGAAAAGTAATTTGAGTTGATATATAATTTGGCACCTCATGAAATCCTTTTCACCATTATATTATGTGAAAGTACAGTCCCATCAGTTGTTACCTGCTTTTTCTTAGTCACTCCAAAGTACATCATGCATGTCATCTTCATCATATATTGCATTTTATTTTCTTATACGTGATACGTACAAGTACGTCTTTGTGTGTGTGTATCCTATGCATTATATTTCTACACCCACATACACGTGTGTGTGTAAAAGTATCTGTATATAGAGAGAATCTGTGTGTGTCTGTCTGTATAGAATGAATGAACCTCAAATTAATGTTTCATGGTGCGGTCGTTGTTCTTTCTGGCACAAGGGATGATCACATAACACATTTGCCAAGATGCTGTGGAATAATTTCTTTGTGGGTTCTATGAAATGCTTCCCTGTATTAAACCTCTTTCTGAGTGTTTTCTTACAAACCAAACAGGCTGAAAAACACTGTAAATAAGACATGGCTTTCACATACTGTACTAATTTCACTCCTTGCTGTGATATCATCTCTTTTTTTTAATTTTGGTGATGTTTTGGTCTTTCTGTTCATGATCACAATATAGCCACTTCTAACAAAATTTGAAGTAACTTTTGGACTTATTCATATACTTAGGAAGGTGAGACCCAGGCTACCTTGTCCAAGGGCTTTTTGCCTTTTATAATTTTCTGCAGCATCATCAGTCACAGATGAGGGGAACCTTGCACTCCACAGTGCCAGGCCTGCAGGCAGCTGTTAAGGATTTCTGCTGCTGTGACTACATGCAGAACTTTTCATCACTGGGTGCCTTCCTGACTGCAAATTGGTAATTTTTAGTTTCATTTCTCTACTTCAATTCTATTGCTTTACAGGTTTGTTTTCTGGGAGTGCCACACTGGTTTATAATTCTCTCTTTGAGACATGGGCTCTGTCACAGCTGAGCACGTATAGCATCCCTCGTGGTGTGTGAGACATAGAATGGTCACTCCTGCTTTAAACTTAGAGAGCCAAAATAAATCCTCTGTTGCTTTGTGCCTCTCTTTAGTTTCTTTGCAGAGAAACAGCATTGAGAGGAAGACTGCAGACCATGACTGCAAACTACCACAAAACCTGTACTAAAGCAAAATGAACCTAAATACTTCAGGCTTACATATGACCAAGCTGCAGGAGTCCTCATCCATTATCTTTATAATCCTACCTGCTAATGAATTCTGTGACTTGCTTCTGGACCAAAATGTGGCTTATCAACATTAATGAACCTTTAGCACTTTTCCCTTAAAAAGTTTGTGATCTGAGCCTTTGGGCTGGAGGAGTGTTGCTAAAACAGATGCTTTACAAAGAGCTGTTAGTCTTGTGCAGCCAAAGGTTTGACAGCCTAAGGGGTTACTGAGACCATTTTCCAGTATCATTTCACATTCCTTAGGCATCTCCTTCAGGGAAAAGGAAAGATATGATACCCAGCCTAGTTTTCTCACAAGCCTGTGAGACATTATGGAAAAAAATTATTTTATTACAGGTCAAAACAGAACATTTAATCTAAATGTTTTTTATAAATTATTTTTGCACTATTGCATCTCAAGGCCAGAAAATATATCAGTATATGAACATGAATGGTAGTTGACATAAAAATGCCTGCATTTGTGTTTTTTAGACAAGCTACCTAATCAGTTTAAGGAGTTATTTATTCGAACACCTATTCAGAAGCTGAAAAAATTTCAGGCTTGGAGATGCATTATTTTATGAATTGAATTTAAAACTGCAGCTGACTTCACACTGAGGTATAGGTCCTGGTTTAAGAACGAGAGGCAGACTATACTTTTTCCTGACATTTTTGACTGGATTAACATGGGGTACGAATACAACTATCCTGTATCTCTGAACACAGACATTTTTCAGAAGGACAAAAGTGCATGCTGTTTAAATATTAGGTATCCGTGTCAAATGTTCCTTTTGTACATATTCTCCCAGTATATTGGCATTATCCAGGTTTAACTTACTGCATTTCTACTTGAGGAATCTGAAAACCATTATTTGCCGGCTTCGGTTTTTTTAACATTGATAGTTTTGTCACGTCATTCATTACACCCTTCTGCTTCTCTTTGGAAAGCATTACTCCACTGGAAAGGAGCAATAGGATTTCATGACAGCAGCACGTTAGCCAAGACAATCAATTGCAATTGTAATTTCTCACAGATGTTTTAACCCGGTGGGTTTAAATTGATATCCAAGCAAGTTTTAAGAGACTTCACGGAATGTGAAGTGCATCCCCACTCTACATACGGTTGTCTTCCTGACAGTACAGCATTATCTGTAAGGAAGCACCATATGGCTTCAACTCAGATGAGACAGCACCACTGTGTACTAGATGAATTTCTCTAAAGCTGAACAGCAAAACTCTAATGCACCATGCTAAAGTGCATATGTGAGGAAACCAAGAGTGTTAGAAACACAGGTGACAGCCTGGCAGGCTTTTCTGGAAGTATCACCTGTCCTCTCAAGATGATGCATGATGAATAGATATTGGCTGTACACATTCTTCATTCTTACTTAGTGCTTGGTGGTGTTTATGCTACTTATGCTCTTGGGTTGTTTGGTAATACAAATAATAATGTCAGTTTTGACCTCTAAAGACCTCTGCAGTAAATTACATTCCTTTATTTTAGTTGGTTGACTCTAAATTTGTGGGAAATGCATGTATTATAGAGAAGTTTTCTTAAAAGTTGTTTCTTAAAAGTTTCCCAATGGGCTGTCACAGCAGTTGACACACGGCCTCATGTTATATGTAAAAGTTAGCCCTGCACAAAACCCACTCCAACTCACATGAAATCTATTAACTGCTGGCTTAAATAAGAAATCTCACAAAGAAATTCAAGTATAGGCATTTTTCCTGGTGTCATGGAGAGATTTGGATTTTGCTAATGTTATTCAGTAAGTTGCTTGTGCCTTGGCTTTTGCAAATTGATGCCTTGCCACTTTTCGCCAAAATACCCTGGTGTTTGATACTTTGCTGAAATGTCTGCAGAAATTTTTGTCAAAGTGAGTTATGATGTAATGCTTCCACTGGGGAAGTAAAGTTTAAGAGAAGGAAGAAAATGGGTTTCTTATATGAGACAACTTTTCTTTTTAAAATGCAAATACCAAGGTCACTAGAGGCAAGTTTAACACTTATTTCTTTTCAGCCTAGCTGGTGACACTTTTGCAATGGGATGGGTGTCCAGGTGAGACATCCCTGCCTTTGCAAAAATAAGATTTTCTTGAGGTACTATTAAAAATATGCTATTTCTTTAACCTACCTGTTGGCTGTAGATTGATTTTGACTACTGCTATCTTTTTCCCCCCTCATTTTTTAATGTACGCTAGAAGTTTTTGTTTTGTTGTTGTTGTTGAGTTTTTTTAAAATCCTATATCAACTGTGATCTCTCTACTGCTAGGGAAACCTTTTTCAGCAGACTGAACTTAAAATTTTGCAACTGGAGGTGAAAGCTGATCCAGTACCCAGGCTGCCAGCTACCCAGTCCCAACACAACACTGATTTATGCAACCTTTGTGAGGTAAGATAGAAAAATAGCACCCTGACACATCTATTACCATCATTCTCCTTCACCACTGATGTCACCTGTGAAAATATAGTCCAGAACTTCAGTGCTCCCCCCTTCTGCACAGAACTGAGGTTAATTCCATTTGCAGAGCAGGGGGACATGGGGAAAAAAATCCTAAAAGCAGTGAGACTGGGTGCTTTCCCGTTCTTTGCTGGAGTATTTCTTGAGAAAAATGGTGTCATTATCTAGTATGCTAAAGCAGGAATGTAACTTAAAGTTGGTAACAATAAGACACTGAAAATGAGGGTACTGAAGATCTGGCCTTGACAGGTGTGAAGCAGTTGTCCTACAGGTCTGGCCAAGATCATCTGGTCTCTGCTGGTCATCCCAATATGGTCAAGAATCTTTTAAGCTTTCTTGTTCCCTTGCAGCCACTGAAGGAAAAGACCTCAGTGCTCTTCTGAACAGCTCAATCATAAGTAGGCTTAGGCAGTATGGAAAGAAAATCAGATCTGGTAACACAGAAAAAAGTGGTTTATGCCCTTAGTGAATGCTGGCTATTCACCTCAAACGCTGTGTAGTTTTCATGCTACCTGTTAAAAAACAGCTATAGAAAATACTAAGTTCAGTGGGGAATAAACAAAAGTCACAAAAAGCAAAGTAGAATTACAAGACAAAATTTAATAAAAATTTATACACGTTCAGGGTTTTTTTTTTTATCACAGTGCTAAACTGACCTTGGTTTTCATTGCCACAGGATGAATAAACAGAGAGATATTGATGTAGAAGCAAGTATAAAAAGATACAGGCAGTTCTCCATTTAGATGGCATATTGTTGTTTTCTGCTTATAGTAGCATAAATTGCTATGAATACTCTCAGGCTTCATGCTTCAAAAGAGTAAAAAATTTTATGCCTTTATTTAAAATGCTTGATATACAGAAAACAAAAACAGATCATTGTTTTGGTCCATGACATGCCTCATTGAGGTTGGATGGGTTTTGTTTTAATTGCACAGGATAATCTTAATAAGGATGTCTTAATCATCTTTTAATGTCAAAAATGAAGTACAAATAATATCGACTTCATGTATACCAATGAAGCTTTGTGATATCAGGATGTATTTTTTCTTTTACTCTGTTAGTTGAAGGTCAGCACTAACAGACATTAAATTTGAAATTGTGTCTTCAGTCCTGGAAAAAAAATTCAACAATTTTTTAAAATTTATTTTTGTAAAAATAAGAGCACTAATTCAACAGCCCTGACTGCCTCAGTGGTTACAAGAAAAGAGCAGAACGGTCTGTCACAATAATTCCCACACAAACAACAGTGAGGAGCCAGAACTCTTCCTGTAGGTATATATTTTTATGGCCATCCTTGGTGAAATGTTTCATGCTCCAAGATAATATATCAGGCAAGCACAGTGACTAACAGCTGCACTTTTTTGACATTTTTGGATTTATTTTGACTAATTTTGAAAGGTGTTGTACAGCGCTCAATTTTAATGTTTTGAGTTTTCGTCACAGGCTTGGAGTTTGCTCATTTGGTTTCTCTTTTTCTAAGAATTTTCTTTTTCTTATGCAGCTTCTTTCAGTTGATTTCTAAAAAGATAAACATTTATACTGGCCATCTAAAGTGATGAGATGTCTTCAGTTTTAATGCATTGATTGCCACGCCAATTGCAGAAATTGATAATGAGGTCTGTAAATTGAGGGATTGTATTAGTGGTACTCACTTCCTTTGGCTTTTAGACTCGTGAAGATGAGTAAATTTCTCCACTGAGTTCCAAATAACAATATCTGCCTGCACTCTTGAGAGGTAACAGTCTCAGCAAGCAACACTGGTCATGTAGGTGGAGTTCCCCTGCTCTTCCAAGATGACAGAATTTTCTGCCTGATATTTGTTTATCCATACACTCATGGGTGAATGAAATATCTTTTAAAATGCCTAGAGGTTGTCTCATACATTTACAACTAACACGTCTGGTAGTTATTACAAAAAAACTCTGTAATCAGCTCTATTAGGCCAAATATTGCCCAGGTATTTTGGTTAATTTGCAGCTATCATTGTGAGCAAAGTGGAATCATTTAAAGAGAGTTTAGATGGGCTGACCAAAGAAGCAGTGTAAAATAAATAATTGCACAGATTTCTTTAATCTGTTTCCCCTTCCTGCTGCCCCTCTCATTCCAGTTCCTTGAGGTTCTTTCCTTCATTTCTTTTTTCCTTACATTTACTTGTGGCTTTCTCCACAAGTCTCTCTTCTCCTTTGCATCTCTCAGGTTTCCTCCAAGGACAGCCTTCCTATGTTTAACCATCATTTTTTTAGGGCACAAGCTCTCAAGAAAGAGAAAAGCATAATTTACTGTCCCTAATTTTCACATTGTCATTTATGTTTTGAAACCCCTCAGATTCTTCTCCACTCAGGTCTGCTTCCTTTTAGGATCCCTGGTACAGAGGAAGGATGTGATTATTCAAGGAACTGCAACTCAGGTTAAAAGTGGAGATAAACACAAAAGATTTCTGATGAGGGCCAGGAAATTATAGAGTAGAGAAATTCAAAGCAGGGAGTCAGGCTGAGGAGGCAAACACCAAGAACCAACCAAAAACCCATAAATGGTCTGATTGAGAGGTTTGAGAGTTCCATGTGCCTGTGGCTGCATTTCCAGATAGTTCACTAACACATACATCCCATCTGGAATGGGAGCTTGTTCTCACCAGCATCTTTAACTTTTTTCACACCAACCTTTCATGCGCAAAATAATTTTGTGCTTCCTCATCCACGATGCCGTAAAAAGCAACTGGTAAATGAAGCTTGCCACATAGTCCAAAATAGTTTCCAATGAAGCATTTTTAAACTACAAAGGGTTAAAATATCTCATTTCTACACCACCGTCCCAAACAGCACCACTATCTGTATTTCTTTTTTTATATATCCCTTCTTTTTATTCCTCTGCCTTATTTAGGTTTCCAGTCCTATTCAAGGTGGAAAACAGCCCTAACTGGGAAGCTGATGTGAACAGACATTTAGGTGACATGACTATATAGAAGAAAGAGCTGTAACAGGTGGGAAAAACAAAGTGTAATATAATGCTAAAAAATGTCTTTTGTTCAGGATGTCCACACAGTTTAAAACACAATGAAATCAGTTTCATATGGCAATTTTATAGAAAAATCACCTATAACTACCATTATGTTTTAAAGTGTTTTTCAGGATTTTTTTTACTCTTGTAAGGGGAGATTGCAATCTTCTTCTGACCATCGAAAAGTATTTCCATTCTACTTTAAATTCACTTTAAATACATTTCACTGTTCAGGCCTTTAACTAGCTCAGTAAAACGTTTCAGATCTGAACTCTATCACTCCATTGACTGAACTTTGCAATTTAAAACTAATGTGCTGTTGCACTGTCTACAGGCACTCCTAATGGACAACTTTAGCATTGTTTAGATGCCAGGTAATTTGTTACAACCTGAATTTCCTCTTCTACTTAATGGCTGAAAGTTAAATGTTTGCCATCAAAACCAGTGGTCTGTTGAACATTGATCCATGTGAGAACAGTGAACCTGTGTCTCTGCAAATTTGTAAGTCATCTAAGAGGCAAAGCAAAGCTGACCTCGTAATGTCAAATCCCATTTAGAGCCAGTGAATAGGTTGGAAAGAAGGTACTTGATATCTTTTGAGCAGTATTAAAAATACACTACTGTGCAGAAGGATGAAAGCCTCTGTAAATTAATGTAGGGAGTCTGGCCTTTCCAAATAATTTATAGTTGAATTTTGTCTTTTAGGAGGAATGGGATGCAGTTAATAAGTGTTGTGACTTCAGTAAACAGTTTCTGAGCACACAGGCTTCCAGATAAGTATTAGAAGCTGCAGCTTTGCCCTTCTGTGTGCACCGTTTTATTTTAAATTGTCTTTCCTTAAACCTTATTAGTAATTGCAATTTGTAACTTCACTCAAAAGTGGTAACTCACATCACTGAGCTAAAGCCTCCATTTGGAGCTGAAATAGATATCTAACTGCATTTTACTAAAATATGAAGTTTTCATTTAGCCTATATTTTACTTAAATTCTTCTTATTCACTGGCTACAGGCCACAGGAGCACCTAGGCATAGAGTCACGAGGTTGGGGATGATGCCCCACTCAAGACTAGTGTTTCAATTTCCCTTTCAGGTGTCTGTGTTGTCATCACTCAATAAATTCACTCTCCTGGATGTCAGTTATGAAACTTTTGGGGCTTCCAGACTTGCACCTTTAAGACCTGACTCACACAGCTTGCATTGTTCTGCATAATTTACTGGATAGCTATCCACTTTATTTGGCTAAACTAGCAGGCATTGTTACCGTTTAACATTAATTTTTTGCATAATGGGAATTAAATTTTTAAGGACTTTTTTTTTAACAAGAAAGCTTAATAACTGAAAACAAAAATATTTAGGCAGCAAAGCTTTCACTTATAGGGCTTGCAAAGGCTCTGAGCAAATTTAAGATCTTCATCCACTCTCTTTCCAGAGTGTCATTGCACTGTTTTAAACACATATATACTGGCAACACCCAGGGCAGCATTTGAAATGGAAATCAAAAGTTCTTTTGAAGGGCAGTAGCAATTTATCAGAATTGTCAGAGACCAGTGAAGAGGATGGTTGCTGGATATAAAAACGAGATGTGACTCTGATGG
This sequence comes from Leptocoma aspasia, assembly GCA_013399835.1. Lineage (NCBI taxonomy): Eukaryota > Metazoa > Chordata > Aves > Passeriformes > Nectariniidae > Leptocoma > Leptocoma aspasia. Next base: position 594,910 of record VXAX01007475.1, on the reverse strand, counting down.
TTGTGTGTGCTAATATATTTATGAATCTGGGCAGAAAGATGATCGGACACTTCATCTGTGCCTAATGCAATTTCATGCAGATTCTCACCAGTTGTGACCTCCTTGCATTGCTCCAGAATGTTATGCCTGAAATAGCTTGCCCTCTTCATCCCAGTATTTTTTATTAGGCTTCTGCTGTGGCCAAAACCTACAAAATCTAACTATGCAGCCTGTGGAGTGCAATGCTTTCTGAGGAATTTAAGTGGAGCCAAAAACCAGGCTCCAATTAGACAGCTTGCTACATTCTCACCATGGAGAGGAGACAGCATGTAAACTACCCACATGCATTAATTATAATCTCCTCCCCTACTTTCCATTTTTCAGCTTGCCAAGTGTCTCTCCCCAAAATGAATTCTCTGCCCTTCCTTTGTGGCTAAGATTAGGAGGTTTTGCCCTCTGAAATTAAAAGGAGATGGGTACAGCCAAAAAAGGCTGGTCTTGTGGGTACCCAATCAGGCTGGTACGTGCAGTTTTTTGTTGTTTGTTTGTTTGTTTGTTTTGGGAGTTTTGTTTGTTTGTTTGTTTGTTTCACTGAGTCATCAGTGGTTAAGAGTGACAGTGGGGAACAATTAGTGTTTCCATAAAACTTACACCTAGGGCTGAGGAGGGAGCAGGAAGCAATATATCTGTGGTGAGTAAGCCTCAAGAGCCATAATTTCCCTGTTTGTTTCAGTTCAGATGAGTGCCACCCTGTTGTTTGTTTTATAAACTGTTTAATAAACTGTAATGTTTATTAACAGTAATCCATTAAGATCATCTCCTTTGAGACCTTTCCTGTACAGTCAGTGCTCTGCACTTCAATGAGGAACACAGTTTTATTTTCCTCCTGTTTCTTGTTTTGCACCAATTCAGAAACTTTAATGATTTTATCTGAACTTTTATACCATGCACCATAAAGAAAGAGATCTTAAAGCTGTTTAGACAACCTCTGCCAGCTTCAGATGTGTCGTACAGAAAAATAATGAAGTCTAAAATATGTGTATGTGAGCCCCATTGTCTGAAATTGTAACAGCTCAATTTCCTTGCTAGGATGTGGGAAAATTAGCTGTGCTATGTCATGTGGTGGATCGAGGTGGGAGGTAGCACAGGTGGTCATAACAACTGCAAAGGTTTTATTACAGAAGGCTCTGCTCATTTTTAATAAAATTGTCCTTGAAACCCAGCTAGCCAGAAATTAATAGGAAGCTTGCAATGATTTTTTTTCTCAGGAAAGCACTCTGAAATTTCACAGAGTGAAAATCACTTATCAGTGCATCTAAACCAAGTTTTATTTTAAAATACAGTTTTTAATTAAAGTTTGCAATTCTGAGCCTGCTGCTAGAACCTGATATCTTGCTAAAAGGTCACAGCACTGGTGGCATTAATGGCATGAGAACCTGATATATGAGATTATGAATGTTCAAATTGCATTTCAGCGTTTGCAATTTCAGGTTTGTCATTAGGAGGGGCCGTGGGCACTCCTGGGTTGAGGTCAGGTTTAGTGATGGAAGTGAGGTGCTTGTCCTTTGGCACAGCTGCTGTCACTGGAACCAGGCCTTTTCCTAGGGTGGGTGTGGGCAGGGAAGGGGCAAATGCTTGTCCATGGTCTCAGCTCCCTCCTTGGAGGAGGGTGTTGCTCCAGCAGCTCCAGCAGTGGCACGGTGGGCAGGGTGGGGATGGTGACTGGGGGGCAGTCACGCCCTGGAGATAACGGGGGCAAAACCACCGCCAAGAGCAGGAGCTGCATCATGTGGCTTGTGTCCCTCACTCTTCAGGTGACAAAAGGGACTTTGCCTGCACTACTGGAAAGCCTTAAACTGGATTTGTTCCAGCTGTATCTTGAGATGTGAACAGAAGATCCTTGAGCTGCTTTTCTGCAGTGACAGTAATACAAGGGGACTGGAGCTTTGGGCACTTGCCAGAGGAGAGAGGAGATGAAGCTTTTCTCAGAGTGGTGTTGCAGAGAGCTAAAGAGAAGCAAATTTAATTTGGAAGCTGTGAAAGGATCTCACAAAGTGAGGCAGAAGTAGATGTTTATTGCTGGGGGTGGGCTGGCATTGGTGGATTCTGAGCTCCTGAGGCAGCCCAGTGTCACACCTCCTGCCTCTGGAGCGTATCCGAAGTGAAACAAAACAATGAACTTTTCACAGCAACTTGAGTAACTTTGGTGCTGCCTGAGCCAGCAACCTGAAGCTGCTGCTGTGCAGGGGAGGCAAAGGACAAGGCTTGAAAATCCTCCAGTCTGGCACGGAGGAAGATGCTAAGGAGGCCTTAGAGCCAGTGTTCACCAGCAGTAAGCACAAGACTAAGCCATCTGCAAACCACCCCAAGGATAGATTGGGCACAGCCTTATTACTCTGGTCATAACTCTGAATTACTATTACTTTAAAAATATATTGGCCTAGTGAAAACTGAAATTAAGTGGAACATATTGCCACTGCCCTCAGGGATCTGGCATGGAACCACCACTGAAAGCAGAAATGATCATTTGCAAACAGAACAGAAAGCAGAGTTCTGAGAGTCAGAGGCACTCACTTCAGAACATCTGCCAGATGAGCCATGGCATAAGCTGCAGCATCAGATTATATGTGTTGGGCTGTTGGGTTTTGTTGCTATTTTCTTTTAAAATTGCTGTTTGGTGTCATATAAAGCCATGAATCTTTGCCAAAGACAATGCTAAGGGTGAGGATCCAGATGAAGTAATTATGTCTAGCACAGGGTCTCTGAGAGAATATGTTTCCAAATTTGTGTTATCAATATGAAAGTGAGTTAGCAATAGCATATTTTTCTAAGAAGTACACAGGTGGTCAGAATGATTCAGAAAATAAACAAATAAATAAAAGGGCAAGTTTAAAAGGTTTTTGTTGAGGAATGCAAAATGGCTGAGCCATGGCTTCAGCCATATTGAGGAAACCACCAGGCCAAAAAATACTACCTGCAATAGCTAAAAGTAGCTATAGAGTGGAATTTTAAAAATAGTCTCTCTAATTGACTAATAGTTTACTTTTCTTATATAGAGAAAAAACTGCTTGTTATGAATAATTATTCTTATTTTTATGAAGTATCCTTTCTGTAAAAAGATAAACCAAGTAAACTGTCTCATTTGGAGCCTTGGGAACACTTTCCAAAGAAGTTGTCTATGGAAATTGGTGGTGACAAACAGAGGCCTTAGGTAGGTCACAGTGATATCAAAAAGGGACTTCTGTCATTGCAGAGAAATTCTTGCTCAGGCAGAAGAGGTTATGTCAGTGTAAGGTAAAATGGGAGGGAAGCAAAGGTCTTTGTGCCCAAGACAGTTTTATATGGGCAATAACCTCCCCTTGATGAGCTGGCTGAGCCTGGGGACGTGATTTATCTGGCGCTAATGAGCTTTCTGCTGCCTCCAAACACCTGAGACAACACAGAGTGTCTCAGAGATTAGCTGACTACAGTTAAGAACTTGCTTTCTTGTGCTGGAGACTTTTTATTATGCTGACTGCCATTAGGGCTGTGTTTGGTTGAGAAGGTAGAGGAAGAGGAAAACTGTTATTCTAAGAAGATTTTGTGCAGAGGTCTGTGTTAGAGGCTCAAGGCCAAGCAATAGATCTTAGAAACTGAATGAGTTTCTCAACACAGCTTTTGTGTTGCTCAGCAGCCAGGAAAACAACCTAAGGATAATGGCTTTTGAGAAAGGTAAAGACTAAATAACTTTCGGTTTTCTCATTAAAATCTTCTCATTGTTTAAAAAGATATTCACCTAAGACAGCAAGCTACTGTTTTGTATTTCAGACTTCCTCTGAACCTGGGCCTCTGAAAGGTTTATGCTGTTAAGCAGACAGAAATAGCACAAAAAAGGAAGGAACTGCTTGCTCAAGCTAACAAAGCACACCCAGGAATTAAATGCAGGCTGCATTATTTCCCCACCCTACACGCAGCCTAAGGATGCTCATTTGGCCACTACCAGGCTACTCTGTATTAGTGAGTGACACATAGTCTTTCTACTTATGAAAAAAAAGTACAGTCACTGATAAGACTCTTGATATGCCTTGTCCTTTTAACAACAAAGTTAACCAGTGGAGGAGGCTTTGCATGTAAATGAGATTCTCTTCAGGTTTCAAATCTAATCAAAGTGGAATTCAACTTTCTTCTAAAGGATATGCAAAACTTGGTTGGTCAAACATCCTTCAGCCTCTAAGTTTATCACCAGCCTGACGTCAGTCTGGAAATCCCAACTTTCTTAAGAGATGATAAATGTTATCTGCCAATCTCTTCCACTGAATAAACTCTGTTTGATCTGCATTAATCACACTTGGCAGAAGCTGTTCAAGCCTGCTAGCAGCAATCCTGGTGAACAGCTTGGCATCATTGCTTAATAATGAAGTGGAACAGTATGAAAAATCCCATGAAGGAGCCTCCTTTTCATTGCCACCCCAAAGTTAATGAAACACACATTAAAATGTATGGTTTGAAATATTCAATAGGTCTGAAACTGTCTTCTTGTAATCACATTATTGCTCTCAAGGGCAAAACATATCCCTTTTCTTTTCACTTTTCTGCTATAATGCTATGTGTCAGAAGTGCACAGAAAGAGAAATGCCAGATACTTCTGTAATTTTTGGTACCTTTTATAATTTTAATAAATGAGCTTTTGATGTCCTGAATTAATCTTCACAAATTTTGCCCAAGAATGTTTGAGTCATTATCGCTTTCACTCCAGTGTGATCAAGCACAGTTCAGAGCTCAGGAATTCCTGCCATTTTCCTTAGTAAGGGGAGAGGGCCTGGGCATCACTTCAGCCCAGCAAACCCTATTTTGGGGTGGGCTCTCCAGATATTTAAGCAGTGACTGGAACACATGCTGAGAATTTCCACAAAAATGCTCTGTCTGGTTGCAGGTTCTCATCCAGCAAATGCTTCAAAACCTTTTTCAATGAATTTGCTTGGTTGTGTGGCTGCAATAAACTCAGTGGGACGGTTGACACGGGCAAAGTCTAGCACAGAAATGAGAAATTGATAGAAACATCTATTAGAATACTCAGGGAGAGTGAGAAATGTGCTCCTGGTGGGTTACATAGCACCTGCCTTGGTTTTGAATAAAGAGGGAAGAGGGAGTAATAAAGAAAGTGAGTAGAGAGGGAAATGCAGGAAGTGGAGCCACAGCACTGAAAAATGAGACGTAAGAATGGAAGAGAAAAGAACAGAGGAGACAAAGTGAAAACAGGGAAAATATTTAGTTTGCTTGTGGCTAGATGAGGAAAATAATGTTTTTTAAGGAGGTAAAGATCTTTTCCAAAACCTCCTATACAGTTTCTGGGTGTGCAGGGCCTGCTCAGCAATGACTCTCAAAGTTCTACTGAGGAATCTCTCTTGTAAAAAAGAACATTGGCAAAACTAGCGTGATTGACAAAGGAAAAAAGCACCAATTAACTTTTCCCAGCTAAAAAAGATAGTAGACTTCTCCAGAGACATTAAAAATATTTCCATGTTAGGAGTGTGCAGGGAGTGTGCAGGGATGTAAAGATAACATGGCTGATCTTCTTTATAATCTCAGCTGAAGCCTTGCATTTTTGAGACTAAAAGACAACTTAAACACAGGTTTTTTGAAGCATCATCATCATCATTTTGTGAGCCTCTGGGCCTTTTCCTAAACTTTTATTTCTGAAGGTAGAAGTTGCTTTAAAATATATTAATAAGTAAAAAGCATATTCCGTCCTAGTATTCCTACAGATTCAGTCAATTCATCCTGTTAAAACATAAACTTCTTCCTCTAGTCTATAATATACACTACTATTGGTTTTTTTCCTAATTAAAAGCTGTGTAATTTGAATCCTGAGAGACACATGTCCTATGAAATCATGTAACATTGTAGTTAAACCAACAATGAACCTTCCTCTTTTTCTCAGGAATTTATTGCATTGCACAAAAGTTTATTACAGATGGGAGAGGCTTAGAATGAATAAAAAAATTAAGAAATGAGGTCGTAAGCATACATTAGATAAGACATTAGCATGATGTATGACATTTTTTCTGAAGTTTGTATATTCAGACAAGGAAATCAAGAAGGAATTAAGTAAGTTATCACATTTTGGAAGATATGTCTAAGTACTTCAGTTTAGTGCTGGCCAATCTTGTAAGCTTGTAAGAAGTACTCTTGTACTCTTGTAAGAAGCTATTTTCATTCTTAAAACAAACAATTTAATTACTGAAATTTCACTTGGATACTTGAACTTTCACATTAGACGCTTGGAAGTCTATGAAAATGTTTATTCATTACTAGTGGGCCAAAATATTTCCTATTACTGGCAACGTGTTTTCTTTCTTGCAGACACCTACACTGATGCCTCATGAATTTACAGGGATTTGCTACATATTCATCTCCCTGGAAATACACTTTTGGCTAGGCACACAAATAACTTAAGTTTTTAATTCAATTTCATTAAAGAATTGCAGTATCCATATGGCAATATATATGTAATGCATACCATATTAATTCAAATTACTCTCCCCTCTCTAAGAAACTGTCAGTTTAATGAGACATCACAAATAAAGTGCAATCTGCAAAAAAATCTCTCACCTATAATTGCTCAAAGCATGCATTCTCTCTCCAAACTTCATTTTCACTGCATGTGTAATATTTTTAAAGTGGTGTTGAATTTAATGCCTTTTACTCTGAACACTCTTCACTTCCTGGCTTGAGTTTCCTTCTTGATATAAGAGGGAAAAGTTGAAATTGCTTCTAGACATGTAGGGAAAGCACTAGAATACAGATTAAATTCTTTACAAGGTTTTGATAAGTCAGGAGTCCACTATCTCAGAAGCAGTTAGGCTAATCAATAATGAGGGAATGTTAATTAATTCATCTGCTTGTACTGAGGCATCCTTTTACAAACTTATGTATAAATATATATATATGTGTATGTATATAAATATATGAAGTGACTAAGGCCACATTTTTTTGTCTTTGCTATTCAAAGGAGCATTTTCTAAAGCCTCTACTGAAAACTGAATTTGACCACACAAAACAGGAAGAATATAATAAAAGGAAAGGATGTATATGACCAGAAAGAAACATATGAAAGAAGACCTATCAAAAAAGTATGGACCCAGAATAAGGGCCAGCATGGAAACAAAAAATTATGGATAAAATTTTCAAAAGTATTTTATTCCCAGGTTCCAAAATGGTAGACTACACTGAATTGAATTTTACATTCATCTCCTGGAATATCTGCTCTCAGGCACATTTTAAACCCAGGAGTCCAAAAGCAACTATTGCCCAAGTGCATTTTTGTAAGGAACTTTTGTATCTAATGTAAATGGTGAGACAAAGAGTAATTTATAATGGCATGATATATAAATGTAGGTAACCACAGTGTCTCAAATTCTTTTTTTTAAATGTTTTTTTGGGGGTTTGTGTAAATGGCAAAGTTCCTGCAATTTCAGTTCCCTTAAAACAACTGTATTGTTGGAAAAGGATAATTTATGAGGAGTGGTGCTGTTTTGGAAACATGCAGCTTTTAGCATCAATCTGAATTTTTCAGTTAAAGAGTAAAAATTGTATTGAGTAATGCAGAAAACAGAAGACCTTTTCAAAGGTTAATGTAAATAGCAGGAAACCATTTAGACCATTCTTTTTTATTATTATTTTGTTTATGAAGATTAAAGGACTTATTGCTGTTCTGAAGTGAAACTTCAGAACCCTGGGGAAGGAAAGAAACTCTGCTTAGGAATTCAGGTACTGTTTACAGACACATGCTCTATGGTGTAAAATATCTGAGGATACTTCTACATAGGATGCTTAAAAACTTGCAAGATGGAAATCTTTCCTTGCTTCAACATAGGTTTTATTAGCCATATTTATACTTTAGACAAAATGGTTATTATTTATTCATAAATTCACTTAGAAAATCAAAATTAAAATGGTAAGTACTCTGCTGTCTTTCTTTCAAAACATCTCATCATTGCAGGATAGCCAGGACTGTGAAGGACCTGGAGATTAGGAGGTGATATCTCGGGATAATGAACAATGAATGCATGTGCATGCTGACTAGATGGACTTGATCAAGATGTTATAAATATCATTGTCAAGGAGGTGCAAAAGTGGTGGAAACACACTTCCAAAGATGGCTCATCAGGATTTCTGGTAAGCACATTTTTTGGCTTCATTTTCTGCTGTGATCTTTGGTGTGGACAACCAAATCATTCCCCAGATTTTAACTTCACGACTGCAGGCAGCTGGAATGCTGAAGTAAATGTATTTTTCTCCCCAAGAGAAGAAACCAGGTATTGCCAATGACAGCTCAAGGGCTACCATATGAGTTTTCCTCCTATATGGATTTGACTCTCTGGGTAACCTGCCAGGTCTCTCTCCTCACCTCTTTTTCTTTTTCTCAAGTCTCAGGGTTGCTGTTGGTGTTCTCTTGTGCTTGTTAAAACCCCGTCACTCCTGGTAAACACAGTTGTGTTTTTACTGTAAACTTATCTAAAACTTCTGATGGAACTTGAAGTGTAAACAAGTAAACAAATAAACAAGTCTGGTCAGAGTGATGGCTGATTCATACTTGTCTTCCAGGTAGCTGACAGTGACTCATTTCTTTCCAAATAAATGCCAGCTTTCTTTGAGCAAAACCACATTAGAGTAGATAAAATGGCATGAGAACCTTTAAAAAACCCAAGCACAGCATAAAAATGCATTGTCATTTAAAAAATCCCAATTAAAAACTAAAAAGAAACATACATAGTATACTTGAAGTATTGGATCACACATGCTGCAGATAAAACTAACAAAGCATCACCTGACTTGTGGAACAGAAAATAAATTTTGTTTGAACATAAACAAATGAATCTGACAGGATTATTTTTGGCCTGTTTTTAGAGAAACAGAAATGCAGAGAGCTGACTACAACAAATGCATTCAAAAGCAATGGTTAGAATCATTACTCTTGATAATTAGAAACAATTGCAAATTTTTTTCAATACTGAGATATAATGACAAGCACCCAGGAGTAATATTTCCTTTTCTTTGACATATGGGAAATTTTTAACTCTTATTTTAACAATGAGAGTTATACTATGGAATCTAGAATTTGGAAGAACATGGATTTGAACATGGATTTGAACATGTACAAATGCAGTTTTAATACAAGTAGACAAGATTCTTTTACCTATTGGCTTAACCCTCACATATGGTTATGGGTCTTCCTTGCAATTATTTTGTGCCTTTATTACTTAGGAAAAAAAAAAAGCATGAAAATGTGAATGTGTCAGAGTTCTGATGGTGAATACAGGGACCTCTCTTGGCAGTGTTATATCTTTGTAAAAATGCTTGTCAAAAAGATGTGTTAATATTACCACATCACATCTCTCAGTCAACACAGATTCCCTTTAAAAACCTTGGCTACTATTTCTTCAGGGAGTTGATTTGGTTGTTTATAGGCCTAGGAGCTCTCACAGCAGATCTTCCTCTGTTTTTACTCACGGGATTTTCAAACACCCCCCAGTTTTCTGGAGATAAACTAGACAGCTATACATAAGCTAATTTGATTCTTTGTTATGACAAGGTTAATTTGATTATTATGACTTTGAGGTTTGAGGTCCAACTCTGTCATCATTTATCTTGCCAGGTGATGCTTTTTTGCTAAGAATTTCAAAAATAGAACCAGTCCAGGGTTAACTGTATGTTTGACTTCCCACAGTGTTTATTCCAAGGTATCTCACTTAGGCATCTGACCATCAGCAATCTCCTTTATCCCTGTGGCCTTCATCCCTTGCTGTGAAGATGGGTTTATGAATTAAGTCCCTTGCCATAATCAGCTTAACAACTCTGAATTTAAGTTACTGTTTGTTAATTTAAGTTACTGTTGTCTCTTGGGGCTGACAGAGTTAATGGCAGCCTTCATAAAACACATCAGTGTTTTTCCTGTAGCCAAAATAACTGCAAGGAAGAAAACAGTGAGGCTAAGAACAAGATGATTAAACAAGCATCTTTAAACAAGGCATGATACATAGCAAGTAATAGCTGTGAAACAATTGAGACCTTGTCTGATAAAAACACATTCCTGCTTTGTCTTCAGACACATGTCCTTCTGTGAGCTCGTGGCTAATTGTTTAAAATATTTCCCTCTAGCCTCTTCCTTTATTTATTTTTTTATTCTTTCTATATTCATGACCAGTAACAGCTACTGCTTCACACTGGTACGAGCAGTCAAGTCTGAACAAGTAGCTGACTGATCCATTCCTTGTAGTCCTTATCCTTAAAGTCCTCATAGCAATGGACACAGAGAAGTTTCATCTTTAACTGAGTATGTGGAAAAGAAAACCAAATTTTCCATGATGTAATTGCACCTGAGCTTTTTAATAGAGACAATGGAAGGAGCATACATTTGTTATTGACTGAGGAAGGAAAGCTAAATGCTCTGCCATCAGGGGATTTTATCGAGCAGTGCTTTGAAATATTCTAAAATGAAAGTGAGCAGCCTGATCCATCTGCTGGCAAAGGACAGAATAATTTGAATTCAGTTTGCTACTCTGGGTTCTAAGGCAGTATTGGTCATCATAACCTTGGAGGTAAAAGAGGTATAATTGCTTTCCTGCAATTATAGGTGGAGTTTATATAGAAATAGTTCCTAAAAAGACAAGGGAAGTATCCACCAACAGCCAGCTATTGCAAGCCAAATTAGTATCTGCCCATAGAAATAGATACAACCCCATTGACACTAGAGGAGTTTTATCCACTTACAATAGCAAAGATCTGCCTTCTTACTGAGGTTTGTTGTTGTACACATTCTGCCCCGGGGTCATTCTGTAATTACTATAGAAAATAGTGTACTTACTTGGTAACTTCTTCGAGCAGAAAAGCAATTAGCCTGCCAAGTGACTTGATGTTCCTAAAAAGGTACTGGAGTTTTGGAGGCTGGAGGTTTTGGCAGAAATAAGTGGAAGAGGGAAAAAGTCTGTCTGGCAGAGTACAAAGGAGAGGTCTGGCTAGGGAGATAGAGATGGCCACTTTAGGAATTACAGTTCTCAATAAAGACTCAAAGCTTTGATGCAATACCAAACTCAGAAAAATACTTTGCTGCCAGCTAATGGTACAAGGTCCTTGCAATAGTGAGAAAAACAACTGGAGATTCTGCCTGAACAATTTGCTCAGGCTATTCTAGGCTGGTGAGCAGTAGCCACATTCTACAGGATCAGTTGTCACATCTTTCTGATCTAAAATATTATTGGTGCAAAAAGGACAGGGATCCTTCTGTAAGGAAGCGTTACTACCTTATGAAGATCATTGCTAATGTGTAAAATGCTGCTTGGCCAGTGCTTCAGCCAAATCCAAGTTTACTGGATTAGGATGGTGCTGGTGAAATCTCAGTTTATTGGGCACAAAGGCAGAGATGGAAATGTTAGTGGATATCTCAGATTGTTGCAGTATTGTTATCACAATAGCACAAAGTATTATTTTGTTATGGAAATCAAGACAATTTCTCTCAAACAGAAAATAGATGCAACACATGATGGACTGTGCAATGTCTGAAAAAACTGCTTAGGCGGTTGGGAATTGAAGAATAAATTAAAGTGCAGCAACCCTAAAGAATAATAACCATTTTTTTACTCTATTAGAGGGGAAAATGATTTTGCAAAGTGTGATTTACCTGGTTCCATAGAGCAGGCTGTATTGCAAGCCTCTGTTGCATTTTCTTTTCTCTTTATAACTCTCAAAAAACAATTTTGAATCAATATGATGTGGAATATTGGAATGTCAGTATCTATTGAAAATGACGTGTTTTATGCTGATCTGATCTAATTAAAATCAATGCAGATATCTTTAGAAAAATGTTTTCTTTTGGGGATGAAGCCATATAGGGTTATTGGGTAAATAAAATTCTCCCAATTTTCTGCTTTTTTAGAGAAAATGTTTATGTGATTGAATCTCTGTTTATCAATAGCTAATGCTCTTTTTTGTTCCATACAAGCTAGATTAAAAATGAAAATACTCATAATTCACAGTAAAATTTATTTTAAGAGATGGGACTACATGTATATAAATATGTAAAATATTTTTTTTCAGAGTGCACATTACGGACATTAGTTGGAACAAATAGAATGTTAAGTCCACATATATCTAAAAGCTTTTTGTTTTTAGATGCAGGAGAAATAGTAAGATTGTATTTTCCCATCTACTTTCAAAAAATGAAAACAAAACACCAGCCACTTAATAACACAAACTCATTAAAATCCCAGTGAAGTTCCTAGAAGGCTCCTACCAGCCTGATTAGAGTTTTGTAAATTCAAAAGAAAGCAAATCTGTGCAATGCAATGCCTCTGAGGAGACAAGGAACACAGACTAGATCTAAGGAAAAGGAGGGTTAATTTTTTCTTCAGACTAGAATGCACATAGTTCATAAATATAGTCCACATAGTTCATTCTTCTTGAAATCTTCACTTTTTAGGGTAGAAAAAGAAAGAGGGGGTGGGAAACAGTTGCAAGTGGATATTTTTTATGGGAAACTTAAAATTAGTTTTCATTTTCATGTTAAAAGGAGAAATATACTTTCTCTGTTCAAGACAGTAAATTCTGGTTCAATTTAAGTGGCCATCAAGCTCTGTGGTGACAATAACCCCAGTGAGAGCAGTTTCAAGACAGAATTCACTTCATGCATCATCTCAGAGGATGTATGACATCAGGAGTTCTCACTACTCCTCACAGACTGCAGCTGGTGGGAGGCTTCCTGAAGGAGCAAGAGAAACAGGAGCACAAGAGATGCAGAATGTCTCATAAGCACTAATGATTTTATCCTTTCCTATTTTCTAGCTTTTGTTGGGACAAAATCCTGCAGATTCATGTGCAGGGATCCTACAGATCTCACCTAAAAGAGTGAAATCTCCAAGGTAAGGAAAACACTTACAGGTAAAGTTTTGTAATAGGTGCATATTTTTGAGCATGTATCACTTGTCAGGGATATTAGATGTAAGAACAAATGCAATGAACTAGTTAAGTTCAAGTGTAAACCTGTCATTGCTGCAAGCTGGGAATAAGAGTTGTAGCCAGAAGAGTTCAGTCTGCAAGTATTTGACATCCATATGCAATGTCAAATAATTTTCTAGGGCTAGCTAGTCATGAATAAAAGTTCATAGATTAATTCCACAGTTTTCTCTGCTACAATTTTTAATGAGTTCTCTCACTTAGATAGAGATTTACATAAGGCAGCCTGTTAAAAATTAAATTGAGGTGCTTCCACCATAAATCTGAACATGCTGTAACATCAGACTCTACTTCGGCAAAGTAAACTTTCAGAGATTTTTTTTAGGAACATTTAGCTTTTGCATTGGTTTTGGACTGCAATTTAATGAAAGTTTTTTGACCTTGTAAAGGTTCTGTAGACACCTTGAAGAAAACATTGCTTTCAGTCTACACTCTGGTGTAATGACTTGTACATGTATTTGTCCTGCATATTGCCCTCGGCCCCTTCACTCCAGTATGGAACATTTAGTGGTGAAGCTTGTACAAGGTAGGCTGTGTTCATCCACAGGTAAAAACAGTTTTAATGCAGTTAAGTCAGCTAATTTTGAGAGCACAACTTGGAGTAATGCTTGTCCTGTCACTACAGAAAGCTGTACCCAAGGGGAAAATGTCATGGGATTATCAGAGGTGACTCCTGATACAAGGTGTCTTGCCTGCTTTCTTTATTTCTAGCTATGCAAGTTTCACAAACTCACCCTTTTGTAAATCACCGTGCTTGCTTTGATGCATCCGCTGCTTTTGATTGCATTTACAGCAGCTTCTCTTCTCTCATTCCACATGCACTCCCAAATTACCCATCCTGACAGCTGTTTGCAGTGAGCCAGCATCACAGTTTTAATGAGCTGGTTTGTGAATTTTTTTTTCTCTGAAGACATATCAGGCATTGCAGACCTCTAATTAGTGGTACTTATACTTAAAGTTCAATAGTCAAGTCTTTTGAGGCATTAAGAGATTATATTCGTAAATAGCTCTGAAATTAATGAAAAACATCCTTTTTGCTTCTCATTTCTCAGCTTTACCAATATCAGGATATAATCTGGTGTCATGGAATGTGTGCATTATGTCTTCAAGAGGCCGTACTGGTGTATTGGCATGTCACCAGAACAGGGAAAAAGCTCTTGTCTATCAAAGAACAATGAAACCCAAAAATTTGAGTGAATCAAAATGAATGTGTGTGTGTATTTGTTTCTGTCAGGGAGAACTTCTACTTTTTTTATCCTTGGCTATGATCTTGCAATAGATCAAGTTGTCCCTTCTCTTTCATTTGACTGACAGCAGAGCCAACACTTGCTGAAACTTTCTCTTCATTCCTCACGTTTCCTTTCACCTTTGTTTTTAACTTCATTTTTCTATCTTCTTCTCCAGAGATCCATCACAGCAGCATGCAGCTCCCAAGTGTAATCTTTGATTTGTTTGGCAGTGTATGTCTAAATCAAAGAGAAGGGGCAGAAAGTGTCCTGACTGATGTGCAACCTTATAATGATTTTCTTCCATAATCCCTCACAGAGTGTCATTCAAGAAAAAACTAAATAATTACTTTAAAACAAGACCTCAGAGTTCTGCATGTCAAAAGCTCATTCCGTATCTCAGTTGCAAGAAACAGTCTATCTTGTCAGTCAGTCAATTAAAGAAAAAACAAACAACCAACCAACAACTCAAAATCCATAACAAGAAGGAGCCAAAAACTTGAAATATTCCCTAACAAATCAGTAATCCCAGCTAGCTGGAGGAGTCATAAAAATTGATCCCAGATGCCCCAAATATTCCTTTCTGTGATTAATGTGTTAGAGCAAAAGTCAATGAAGACTGCCTTGAGTTACTTTCCCACCAAATTAAGGGTATTGAGTTGTCAATACACCTCAGGCTTTACAGATCTTATCAGATGTAGCTAAAATCTGCAGTGTAAGAGCATTTTTTTCCTACTGTAGTGTTCAATTGAAGAGCAATTTCAAGTGTTTGTTGTCAACATCAAAAACATTCAGCAAATTTTAGGCTCTTTTTCTTAGTGGAGTTGTTTATGTTTTGTAATTATGGAGTATTTTTATTTATCTGTAAGGTTTGTAATTCTACTTTGAACACGTCTCTTTATTAGATATATCACTTTGCTTACCCTATTGCAGCATATTTTGTCATATTTAAAGAAGAACCCCTCAGTCCTTGAGTGCAGCTCTCCCAGGTTTTAAGCCAGTGTAAAGGAAGCATCCCAGTGCATCCGCATGAGCTACACTCCTGTGATAAACTTGTGGCAGAAGAAAAGGTGTCAACATGTGCATTTCTTCAAAGGTGAATTCATTTTTTCTCTCTCTCGAGTTCTCCACAATTCTTTTTATATACTTTTAATTCTTTTTTTAATATACTTCTACTTCTTTTTTTTATATACTTCTAATTCTTTTTTTATATGCTTTTGGCTTTGGTCATGTACCCTGCTGACACCCTCAAGTGCCACAGGAGACCACTTGCAAGCTACAGCCTGAGCCATAAATCCCCAAATGTCCTTTTCAGTCTGGAGACCCTCTTGGCACCCAAACTTTTCTAACCTGTTTGAGTTCCATGAATGCCCATCATGCCTGAGCTAATGGCAACAATTTCATGCCCTAGGACCATTTTCTATGCTTTGAGAAGTTTGTTCTGCCGGGCAAACTCAGTGTATTGCCTTTGCAAATACAACAGTCACGGGCACCTCAAAACTGTAACCAGAGGAAATTATATCAGTCTCTAATTTTTTAACAACTTTATAACATGTCTCCCATCTGGAAAATGAAAGACTTCCTTTCTTAAATATCACCTTATATTGCTTTCCCACTGGATAATCATCCTCATTAATAATTAGAATCACAGTTGTCTTCATTTCCCCTTTATTGTCTGTTTGGCCCTCTGAATCTTGGCTATTTTTGTAGTGTGGTGGCAATGAAGAGTTTCTTTGCCTCAGACTAGAACATCACACAGGAAGGGCAAAGCTATGTACTTAAACTACTTGTAACCAGGGGGGATTAAGATTTGTACTTCTACTCTCAGGTAGTTTTATCTTGGCATAATTGTAGGGCAGCAATATTTAGTCACATTGTTATCCTATTGTCCTAAAACCCCGGTCATCCTCCTCAAAAATTCACTTTGTGTCCGCATGCAGGAATACATTTCCTATATAGATTATATAGACTTTAGCCCTGAGTCAACATTTCAAACGCACATTTCTTTTGGGAGCACTTGTGTTGCTTGGGGTGTTGTGAATCTCACTGTTAGCTGGAAGTCTCATTGCCTTTGTTCACTTAGGAGAGAATTTTGGCCCTAAGCCGAATTAAAGAACACAGAATTTGGCACTAGATTGCTCTGGCCTTTTATTTGCACACATTCTCTGTAAATGCAGTGAGAAACCCAGATTGCTGAACTATGGACATGGCCATCATTTCTGCCAGACTTGATTGTGCTGTATTAAATAATTATGCAGGCATGCAAAAATAGCCATAGAGACAATGGTGAAAGACCTCAAAGTACCAAAGGAATGAAAGTTAATTTCATTCTCTTTTCTATTAGAATATTCAGAAATATTCTGGAGTACTTTATGGAATCCTTAAAATGCATGCTTATTTTATGTCCATATACCATTTAAAATTATACAATATCATAATTATCTGTTATTATTAATTTTTTTGTGATGTGTATATGTGAGCTAGACTTTGCTGTTATTAGTAATTCAGCTGGTGTGTAAAATTATACAAGACTCAATAACAATAGAATCCAGCTTGTTATAATGCTTTTTGTATTCAAATCATCCCAAAGTATTATGTAGAATATGTTGTTGTTAGGTATCATTAAAGACCTTCCATTAACTAGGAAAACCTGTTTGATGGCTTCAAAGATAATTGAGAAGAAGTTTCTTAACATAAGACTAAAAAGAAAAAGCACTCTCAAACAAATTTATCCTACAGAGGAAAAGCTGGGGAGAAAACTGACTTTTGTCCTCTCTTGGTCAATAGATGCTATTAAATCTCTAAAATCATATTAAACAATATTTTAGGGAACTGACTTAAATCCACGAGGGGAATAAAAAAGAACGAAGGCAGATATTTATTCTGAAATTTCATACTGTTGCAACTGTATTTCAGAGGCTGATGACATACCATGAGCATGTTATTATTCACTTTGGTCAGACAGCAAGGGTTAAGATAGGAATATCATCCCAGGCATTAGCCATTAATCTGGGTATCTCATTGCTTTACTAAGGTTTAGGTTATACAGATAATAACTCCAGGCCATATTCTGACACCTTTATTCATGCTGAATGGCATCTGAGGCAGCATCAGGTCCCACAAAAATCAGAGGGTTATTTACAGGGAAATGCATTAGTCAATGTAGCAGAATATTGTCCTTTGGCAACATCTGCAGATGGAATTGTGCTGTAAAACATGACTGTACCAGCCAGAGCAGGGTGTCATAATGGCTTTGTATACAAATTTGAAACATATTCTAAGATAGTGGCTCCTGATAATGTCATTTTTCTCTCTCTTTCAACGCATAGTTCCTTGCCACAGAGGTGTAATGACAGTACAACACTAACATTTTATCAAAGAATGACAGTCAAACCATGGATGAGAGTTATCAAAGTTATAACACTGAGACATGTTCGGGACTGAAAGCCAGGAAGAAATTTACTGTGTTGATCTTGAAAACTGTTTTAGTTTAATGTGGACTGCTTTGTGATTCTGTGTCTTCTTTTCATGGTTTTATTGCTATATTCTGCAAACAAAATCACAGGCAATTCTTTTAAAATGTACTTTAAACTTCTTTTGGAAGTAAATTAGACTCTTTTGGAGCCATTGCAGTCTATTTGAGTCTGTGTGATAGCCATAATACTGAAAAATATTATTGTAAGGCTTCTAACTGTAATATTTGCAAATGGTGAGTCCCACTTTAATAACCTCAAAGAACTACACTTACAAGAAACTGGCTTTTGGGGAAATTAAAATAGCAGAGAAAAGAAATGGCAAAAATTAGCAATGGAAAACCTGCATTTCAAGAGACAACAGAAAGAACATTTTATTTGATTTAGTCAGATACCCAGTTTCAGCACAACGATAGTAGTTTGTGTAATCAAAATCCCTCACATCAACAGCTAATAGAAAATAACCAAATGTTATTGTGTGCTTCCTGATAGTCCAAAAATGAGTGCTGGCACTCTTGCCAGCAGATAATCAATTTCAACTTCAAGAACAGGAGCTCCACGAGAACCTTGGGCCTGACTTTAGGCATCTCTGCCATTTGGATCTCATGGTGCTACATCTGTGTCTCCAGCAAGATTTCTGAGGGAGAGACAGGTGCCTGTGCATGTGAGAACATCCTAGGATGTCTTACAGGGTACTGAGGGAAATGAAGTAGAAAAAGCCCTGCACTGCTGCCTGTGTCTTTCAGAGGTTTCCAGCACTGCAAACACCAGGGGAGGAGCTGATCAGATGTTGATGGGAGCTGCTCTGTTCTCCCAAGCACTTGTTGGTCCTGTAGGGCTGTACAGCACGTTATCAAGCTGCCAAGGCTAGTCGCTACATTGCCACTTTTGTTAACACAGGACAAAGAGCTTGTATTGCTGGGAGAAGCTGAGAAAACCCTTCTGGAGCCTTTCCAACATTTTTAACCCAAGGGCTGAGACCTCTTGCCTGAGAGTGTTGAACCCTGTTAAGACGTGTGGGCTCCTGATGGAGCTCTCTGGACAGAAGCTCCCAGCCCAAAAAGTGAGGTATTTGAACAGTCCCTCTGTCTGGAGTAAAGGTGGGTTCGTGCTTCAAGGAGAGGTGTAGTGGGCATGGGGATTTATCAAGTCACTTTATCAATTCACTGAGGGGAGTCATCAGGCACTGAAACACTCCAGAGGACATCTCCCTTCCACTCAGACAGGAAAATCTGGGTTTTGATAAGGTGCTTCAGGAGCATTGCTTTTTCCCATGCTGAGAGCTTCTGCACCACTTAGTTCATCAGTCATGGACAAAAGAGGTGTGGCCTCATCCACACCTTCCTCCATCAGACAGCTCACCCAGCAGAACCTTGCATGGGTCACCTCCCTGGTTTTCTCATTCACACTGTCTGTGAAGGGGGTTTTAAGGGAAATTGTTAGATGATCCTCAGAAGTTTATGTGCTCCTTTGCTGTGCTCTCAGCCTCTGTCACTGTCTTCCACTGGCACCCAACAACTGCTGTCTCCTCTGAAGGTCTTTTGTGCTTTCTTTCTCTATTGCTGCCTTCTTTTCCTTGTCTCCCCTTAAAAACTGCTCATTTAGCATATGAAAATGAGATTTTTCAGAAGTTAAAACTCGTCTAGTTGTGAATCTTTTTCATGGAATAACATTGGAGTGTCCATTACATGAAGGTGGCTGTCTCTCTTGTCCCACTCTGTGCCATCTGCTACTGCTGTCACTTTGCCAAGTTTCTGCAGAGCAAATAAAAGTTAGAGCTTTTCAATACAACAGTGGGAAAGCCTTATCCTGCCCCTCAAAACAGCTAAAACAGTTTGTCTGAAAATCCCCTCTCCCTTATCCCAAAGATGCAAATCCACATCAAAAATTAGTCTAAAGGAGACACAAGCAGTTTGGAAAATTTCATGTTAAGTGACAAGATGATGACAACATCCAAAAAATGAGAAGAGTTGTGCAGCTTTAAGATTGGCTGAAACTAAAGGCAGAACTTTTAATTAGAATCCAGACAGTGAAAACAGCACAGCTACTTATACCAGGGCTAAAATCTGCTCTTGGATAACTATTTTGTAAGAAGTTCTATCACCTTTCAGCAGAAACTTTTGCACAGATCCAGCTATGAATTTCAGGCTGGATTTGCAGGAAGTCATGTTTGATCTTGATGCTGGCATCATTATCAGTTAGAACTGCCATAATTTCTGTCATTATATATTCCATTCTATAAGGAGAATAGATAGAAGCATGTTAAGATGGTAAAAAAGATGAAAAGTTTTAAGTATAATTACTTTAAAATATAATCAGATTACACTATTGGGCATTATAATACTTCATGACATGCACAGTGTCACAGATGGAAATTTTAATTTTTACTATTGATAAATTATTACTTTATTACTTCCTTGAAATTTTTTATTCTCCTTATGGGAGAGTTCCATGGAAACAAATGTGAAGTGAATGGAGTTGAAATGTGCAGCGTGGGTGGTGAAATGGCCAAGTTGATCACTTTGTTCTGGGTTTAGTGGTTGTAGACAATTCTCTTTGATTTATTAAAAGTTAAGAATGTACATCAAAATAATTGAGACCCCAGTAAGTACAAGGAACAAACGATAGGACTTCCTTTGGTAGGCACAGAGGTACAAATACAATATTAATGCTTAGTATAGGTAAAGTAATAAATTGTCTGCTAAACAAATCTGACTGCATTGGGAATCTGAGCCTTTCCAGGAATTGATACTAATGCCAAATCAATTTGTGTTCTATACATAATATGAGTAATAGGAGAGAAAAGCAAATTGAACACTTCTATTGTGGCTTAGTAATTAAATTCTGTGTCTTAAGACATTGTCCCACCACAAAAGTATTTTCAAATAAATGAGTGGCCTGTAAGTGCAGCTTTAATAACATTAACTTAGATACATTCCAGCCTACTACTATATACCTGTGCTTTTAAAATTGAAGTCAATGTTTCTAGTTAATCCTCTTTAACACAATTGGAATTTCTAAAACATTTGCTCTGAGATTCTGCATTAAAGTTTAGTCGCTGAACTTTTGTCTGGCAATCAGAGAACCACTGCATCATATTGATTGCTGCTGCCAAGTACCTCTCAGTCCTTAGGACTGAGCAATTTTCTTGGGGAATTGGAGCTAACCAGGGCTAGTACCAGCTCACCTCTGTCTTAGTCTCTGGCTGTTTGTAAAAGAAACTTCTTCAGTGACTTGAAGTCTTTGATCTGCAGACTGCTCCTCACAGCAAGCAATAATTTAAGGGTTAATCTGCCTTGTCTATTGCCTCTCTTTAAGATGATCTCCAAATTCAGCTCACAGATTTAAGTCAAAGACTTCTCTGACTGCAAGGCTATTCCACAATCTTAACCCTACTTTGCCCCTTTTATTCTTCCAACAGATCTACAGTGATTTGATTATAGGACTTTTTTAATAGGACCATCTCCATCCTGAGTGTAATATGCTGTGATTTTGTAAATACCTGTCATCTCTGTCTAAAGATATGAGAAGTGCCTGCTCTCATCAGAGCAGAAGAGCTTATGCACTTCAAAAATCTGATCACTTTTATGCTACAACACCTTCCCCAATAAAACATATCCCCTCTGCCATAAGGTCCTGCCAAGTTAAGGGTATTCTGGGCAAAATAACTTGCTGCAGCAGGACTTGCTCCTCTGATCATCGATGTGAGAGAGCACAGTGGCTAGAAAGGAGAAGTTATATTCTGTACAATGCAGAGGCCAATTTAATCTTATGAGGTGCAGGCATCAATCTTAAGATGCCACGTTGAAAGCAATAATGACAATTTGCTCGACAGAAGAAGCAAACATATTTATAAAGTCTCGGCCCCGTTGAAGTCAATGGTAAAACTTCTATTTACTTCAGAGTATTCTCTTTTCAAGTACTGTAAAGTACAGAAAAATGGGGCCTGAGAAAGAGCTGCACCACCCAGACACAAAAGGCCAGCTGCTCCATTCCCCTTTATGGGCAGTTTCTTGCATCCATCAGCTCCTGACATCAACCTTCCAATTTGAAAGCTGTGCATAAGATCACAGGTAACATTAGAAATGATGTTGTATTTTCCTTCTGTTAGAACTGTCTGCTTTTGAACTGCCTGCCTGCACAGCCTGAACCAGCCTAGGACAGAATAAAGCAAATGCACCCAAAGGTACCCCCCAGTGTCCAGTGATGAGGTGAAATAGGGATTGGTTCCTTCCATACACACCACCATCACTGCACATTATCTCTCGCTGTCCTTTGAGGCCAAGCCTCATAGCCCATGGGGTAAAGATGTTTGCAAGCACTACAGGATCCCCCCAACTGAATCCCTGTTCTTTAGCAGTGCTGTAAATAGTACTTTTGCTGGAGTTTTGTTTGGTTGGTTTATTTGTATGTTTTCTTTTTCTTTGTGGCTTGTTATTTTTAAATATCGTATATGTGCTTGATCTCTTCTTTTAAATAAATAGCAGTGGCACTTGGGAAGTCAAGAGGGAGAACAAACAAAGTTTGTTACCACTAAAGCCTTTATTTTTGTCATCCTGTCAGCTCTACTACATGACAGGGGATAAGGTTTAAATGAAACAGCAGGACTGATCCTACATCAAAATAAGGAATGAGTCCTTCTGCTTAAAACTGTGCTTATATGAACGCAGCCATTGAATGGTAAGTGGATCTTTGAAGCTGAAAGCTTAAATATAAGATTTCAGGAATTTAAAAATACACACACACACACATGAATCTTTCTGAGAATTTGACACTTTATTCCTACTGCATTGTTGGTGACAACTGGATGGCCAACCAAGCGCTCCAAGCACAAACATCCAAAACAGCAAATCCATAAATAACTGCGTCAAACAGTGCAGAGAGGACTTGGGAGTTCTCTTCTCTGCAGACATCTCTAGTAGTTTAAAAACAAACAAACAAACAAAAACCCAAAAAGACATCCCCTACGTGCTATTGAGAAGAAAAAATAAGGATACATAAAGTGGTGAAAACCAATTTCAAGTATCAGACGGAAATTTTGTAAGAAGTTTTTGGCCATGAGTGCTGATTACTCAGTGCTGTGGCTTTCCTTAGAAGCTTCTTGTTGCATTTGCCTTGTTTATTTAGTGCAAGACATTTTCATACAAAACTTCCTTTTTTTGGTTGGCTGAGTCCTTTTTTCAAAGTGTATAGCATGGCAGTAAATCAACAGATGTGGTGTTTATAACAAGCTCTACAATGAGGCAAACATAAGTGTTTTGATCAAAAGCACGGCTGAAGTGATAAGAAGTCATTGTTCCCATAATATCCAATATAGGGTTTAATGTCTTTGTACCAGTTCTTAATCTCTGAACACAGAAACAAAGAGGAACTAGGTGATCTACTCTGGTTTTAGTATCACAGAAAGGAGGCTGGGTTTATCTGTAGGAGCTCTGCAAGGTTTATTGCTGTTATCCCAAAAGCCAACACTAGTGCCACTATTGCCGTATCTACTCTGATTATTCAGCCACACGCAGCCATTGCCACAGTGCTGCATGAAAGTGGGAATGGATTTGCTTTGGAGCTGTACAGACAGGATGCAGGCAGAGGATGGAGAAGACAACAGAGGGGTAGAAAAGCCGTGTCACGTTTCAGCCAACAATGCTTGGGATGACATAAAACCATGCACACAAGTAAAAAGCACCCCCCAAAAAAGAGAGACACTAGAAGGAGCAGAGTCAGGTGAAAGTTGGATGAATTGAAAGGATCCAAAAAATTAGAAGATATTGTGCCATTGTTAAAGTTTCCGTTCTCATCTCTGCTTTTTTCCCTGTTGCACTAGACTGGTTACTGACTGACAGTGTGATTAGGCTTTTAATCTTTTGATTTCACAGCAGAAAATGCAAAGTTATTTCAGTGCTTCTCATTTCTCACCTCGCTCACTTCATATCTCTACAAGTTTAGGATTGTTTTGCTTCCTTTCCTTCTTTATCATACCTTTCTTCATTAACAATATTTTAGATACTGCAGTTCTGTGTCCCACTGATGTGCATCTGCAATATTCAATTAGGTGACCTTTTACTCCTTTTTTTGGTAGTAAGATATCTGTCTTATGATGATTTTTGTCTACTGCCACTGCAAGCATCCATGTTTGTTAAGATATATCTTTTGTAACAATAAGAAGAAATAACTGAAATCAGATTCAAAATGAGGACATGTTAGATATAACTGGGTCTCTTACATTCCTTACAAGTTTTATCCATCTTTACTGTGGTTCAAGAGATTTTGCTTCACCAATGTTTGATTCTGTAAATCAAAATTATTTAAACTTCAAGTTGGAAAAAGATATAAAGAATGAAGAAATTACCTAAAATGAGAATTCATCTTTTTCCAAAACATTATTTTATATGCAACTCCCAGCAATTCATCACTGTGTCACATTCCACTTTCATGTCTTTGTTATTACTTAACGTTTTTTATTGAAATTTTTGATACAGCATAAAGATAAGACAAGTAAAACCCAAGGGACAACAAAGAAAAAGCAAATACATTTCTCCGCCAGATGTATGAAAGTAAACACGGAGGAAGAAGTTTCAAAGGAGAACAGCATTAATGGCAAGTGAAACATAACCAAACAAAGGAGGCTCTGGTGCTGTATTTCTTTAACAAGAATAGTGAAGAACTTGCTATGAGGAAAAAACCACCCAACTTCTTGTCACAGTGAAATGATGACAGAGCCTGCAGAGCATGCTAAAAGAAGCAAACTAAACATGGTAATTAGACTTTTTGCTTGTCAGTGCAGCCTCTGAAGACTTAAGCAGGCTGAGCTAAAATATCAAACCAGAGGAGAAATTGCCTGCAACAGCTATGATGGTAGAATGTCATTGTAACCTGTTCAGGATTTAAGTTTTTCTGGTTTTTTTCCTATTTTTTTACCACAGTCCAAAGAGTTTATCTCTGTCCCCCACTGCCATTGCCAGTATTTTGGGACATTCTGGCTCTGTGAAGTGTGGTCGTGTGGTTTGCTCTCCAGGAGTGGCACATACAGCCACAGCTCCCCATGCTGGGGACTGCCATGTGGAAATGTCATCATGTCACTGCTGCTTCCAACTGGTGCCCAGAGCAAACAGCTCACTGCACACCTTTAAACAGGAGGACTGTGTTTCACTACCATAAGGCCAGCCATCTGGAATTCTGCTCAACTTTGTATTCCACTGGAATAATTCCTGTGACATGGTCAGAGAGGTTACACCAAGTTTCTCAGTTATGTTTCCAGTTTAATGATCAAATCAAGAAGCCATTGTAGCTTGCACCAACATATCTAAACAGGAACTTGAAAGCTCATTTATTCTGAGAGTCACTTCCTACTTTCTGGTCACGGTGATTATGTCACAAAGGCAGCTGCCCTCTGACTGGAGAGTGAATCCCAAAGTGTTTAGTGGCAGCATTGATGTTCACCCTGGGCAACACACAGGTGTCCTGTGCATAGAGCCCTTCAACTGCTTGGAATTAATTCTGGTAGAAGTAATCTGTGCCACAAATTGCAAGAATGCTGAAAATATCTCTTCAATTTACCAATTTTTTCTTGCTGCCAAAAGGATTTATTATGTCAGTGACTCATTCTGCACTCTGGCACATCACTGTGAGTAGCTGATGTTTCTGCAGCAGCCTCAGAGCTGTGACAGAGTGACTGCCACAGTGCTGAAACCTTGGGCCCAAGTGATTCAGCCACAGAGGGGTACTGGTGCTCCTGTTCTGTATTTGCAGAGAATTTAGGTGATCAAGTACAATTTAAATATGTTTCTTCCTCTGCTGTCCCTGATATTCTTTCTCACTTAGATCTGTTAATAATAGAGTTTTTGTCCAGTTGAGGCAGCTTTTTTCTCAATATTTCTCTGGGATGCCCCATGGTATCAGCAGCTTTTCACCATTTCACCATTAGCAGCCATTGCAGCCTACTTCTTTGGAAGTCCTGAGAATGTAGCCCTGTGGCCTCCTCTCATCCCACCTGCCAAGCTTGCTCAGGTGTCTCAGCCATCCTTCTTTGGATAGCAAAAATCGAGTGGAATGAAAGCTCTATAGGAACAAATTTGCCCTGCTTTATATTTCATGAGGTCCTTTTATTGCTTCATACATATGTCTCTCTTCTGACTTCTCACCCAACCCCTTCACTGCTTTTTTTTTTCCTATTCCCTTCTGTAATTGTAGCATCCCCACAGTGCTCTTCTTCCTCAACATAAATTTTTACACACGTATGTGTCACTCCATCTGACTCTCTCAGGTCATATCAACCTGCTTGTATCAACCAACAAGCTCTGTCCTGCTCCCTTTCCAGCTCTCAGGCAGCAGAAGCTTTTGCCAGAGAGATCTGAGGAACTTCCCCCCATGACTTTAAACTGGTTTTGCATGTCTTGTTTTCAGTGAAGAACTTGGACAAGCAGATGAAAATCAGAAGCGTTAGCATTAGATTTTACTGCTGTGATACTGGTCACAGAAATCCTGAGATTAGTCCTGCAGACTTACAGACTGCAAGTCACTATTTTGCTGTTTAGAAAATGAAGGTAAAATATGAATAAATGTAGCAATCCATCAAAACATAGTTAAGTATAAACTAAAGGCCACAATTATAGCAGAGTGAATTGTTTTTCTGTCTCATCACATCTGTCACACTCAAGAAGTTCATGAATTCTGAAGAAGTCTCCTCATTTAAAATAGAAGGAATATCTCCTATATATTGACATTATTTTTAAGAACAGAGCTTACATGGGAACTGCTGTACACCTATAATGAAAAAAAAAATCACATATTTCAAAAGAATGACTTTTGGAATTAACCAAACCTGAAAAATTAAATGAAAGGCTTTTATACAAGATCAAGGTATGTGGTCATGCCCCCAGCTGCTTTTCTTGGGGATTACAGTAATGCACCAGTCAGGTCTGTTTCTACAAATTTGCAACTGCTGCTTCTGATTTGTTCTGCCTTGATAAAATCAATCTGAATTCATGGTCTCACCCTGTGCTGCCACAAAGATGACTCGTGGAAACAGAGCAAAATGCATCAGTTCCTGCCCCAGTGCTAATGGCTGTGACATGGAGTCTCCACTACAAGGTCAGTCAGTTAAGAGCTGAGTGCCTGTGACATTCCTCTTGCTTGTAAATTTAATTGCTTTGGTTGTTAGCTAATGTCCCAAAGAAAAAATAATGGAAAGGATGTAACCAGCTGATTTATATTTATTTATTCTCTATTCAAATGTTTTACCTATTAAGAAAGTCATTGCCTGAAATTGTGAGTGCTGCTCGAACACGAATATTTGCAGTGCTGACACACCAGATTAGCTGAGTGTAATATTGCATTTTCAGTGGATTGTCTATGCATGTCCTGATTCAAGAATACACCAAGCATTGCTGTCCTGACTGCCCATATATTTGGATGCTACATATGTTTACACTTAAGCATGCTGTCCAGTGATGGTATGAGTTCCTAAAAACCTCCCTTATAAACAAAGCAGAGACTGAGAGGCTGTAAAATTCAAATTATGGGATTCACATGGATTCAGTTGCACTGGTGTGAAACTGTGTGGTTATGCATACTTTTTGTGCCTCATATGCAGACGGGCAGGAAGGCAAGGGAAGCACTGAGACTCTGATTTTTAAATAGATTTAATCTTTGGGGTTTATCTTATTTCCTTTAAATTACAAAAAAAAAAAAATGCAGGGTGTGCTTCTCCCTTCCCAATTTATTTAGTCACTTGCAGTGAAACCAACCACTAAGACAGGTTTGGCCTGAAAATTGAGCAATGAGATTATTTAAATGCAACAGGAAATGGTCCAGAACTGTGTATTGGCTTTGTTTGCAAAATTTTTCTGTTGTGATGTTCACTTTGTTGAATAGTCTTGTACCTAGGCAGGAATGTTACTGCCTTGACAACCACTGAGTCCAAGTTCCCAGAAACCTCTTCCAGCCACTTTTTGCTGGTTTGACTAAATGAAAATATCGGTCACTTTAGTGACACTGTCAGGAAAAAAAAAGTCACTCCAGAGACACCCCAGTAGATAGGAACCTTGTTAATTAGCAGTGGGAAATGGGAGTAAGAACAATTTTCTTTTCACAGGGAAGACATTAGGTTTTTGTTTTTTGCTTGGATATTAAAGCCATAAAGTCTTGATATGTTAATTTGTTGGATCTGAATGTGCTTAAGCTCCGTGATGAAGCTGTTTTGACATTGGATGATGGGGATGTTTTGATAGTGCATTTCTGAGGTTGTGCTGTTTTGACACAAAAGGCTTTGACAAGATATTTGTAAGGTCACTGTGACCTACCACTGCTGTTATGTGGAAGTGATGGAAATGTAAATGCACTGATGTCTAATCAATGGAATGAAGCACTGTGGGATATATGTAAATTGAGATGTAAATTAGCTAGTTTGGGTTATAAATGAGCATGTTAGAAAAATGCTTCATGGGAGCTTTCTTGGCCATCTTGGTTTTCCAGTCCTGTGGGTAGAGGAATATTTAACTTTAAAAACCTTATGAGGCCCTGTGGTGGCCTTTCAATACTTAACAGGGCCTGCAGGAAAGATGGGGAAGGATGGTTTATCAGGAAGTCTGCTGATAGGAAAAGAGGTAGCAGGTTTAAATTGAAATGGGTAGATTTAGATTAGACATTATAAAGAATTTTTTTACTGTGAGGGTGGTGAGGCACTGGAACAGACTGACCAAAGAAGCTGTGGCTGCTCCATCCCTGGAGGTGCTCAAGGCCAGGTTGGATGGAGCTTTGAACAACTTGGTCCAGTGGAAGGTGCCCCTGCCCATGGCAGGGGGGTAAGAACTGAATGCTCTCTAAGGACCCCTCTAACTCAAAACTTTCTTTGATTCTATGATAGTAAGAAAGAAATGTTTGTCTTTTCATAGCTGCCTCTTTCCACCGATGAAGACAGAAAAAAATGTACATTTTTATTTCCATTTAAGAAAACTTGTGACTGTAACAACCTAATAACAAATTTGAACTGAAAAAAAGCAACCAACTTTAACGGGGCCTGGCATAATCTCAGCCTAATTTCTGGTCAGCCCCCAGTGGAAAAGCTGGTTTAGTGATGTAGAATCCACATCACAAAATTCATTTTCCCTCTCACAGAAAAGAGGCTGCTGTCACTTCTGCTCCCGAGATGACACCTGGATGCAGCAGGGAGAGGCAGCAATGCAAACTGCTGGGCTGGCAAAGCAGAGGGAGGCAGTGAGGCAACCCCCGGTGAAAGGATGCTGCCCTGGGCTGTGGGATGCTTGTGGCTGTCTTTTCTTTTACTATTTTGTGCCAGACAATGGTTGGAGAATTAACAAGGGGCTGCCACACAAATAGAGCAGCATGTTGTACTGTGTATTATGGGATTTAATGCCCTAACAGGAGATGGATCAATAACATAGCAGGAGAGGTAAGGAGTCCAAGAATAGTCATGGAAGGTGAAAAGAGAGAAGAGGCAGGAAAAGGAATGAAGAAAGGTTCCTCCTTTCCTTCAGAAATAATATTCCTATTTTTTTTTCTTTTTGATTTGGTCTGTATGCCTGTATATATTTGGGATTTGCTGGAGGGCTTTTGCCAGTGTGTTTTTTTGTTTGTTTTGGGTTTTGGGGTTTTTTTTTTTTTTTTTTTTTTTTTTTGTAATCATGTGTCTGCTTTATTGCTCTAAAACCTGCCAGAACTTGATGTCAGAGCATTGCTGCCCGAAGAGCTTGTACTGGCCTCTATTTCCAATCCTGTACAATCTCAGTTTAATCACTATGGCAGTCAGCTCAGAAGTGCCTGTAGGTGGAAAACATCACTGTAACATGATGCAGTTGATTTTACTTCAGCATGGCCTTGAGACAAACCAGGCTGGCCTATGGAATGTGTGTAGTAACTCCTCTTTCTCTGCATCAATTCACACACTTGGAGATATAAATTTGCCCTCTCTGAAAACAGTTTTAGAAACTGTACAATAAGCCACCATTTTTAGAAGATAAGAGCAAATATTAAACAGATTGCAAGCAAGGCTGCCTGACAGAGAAACTTAAGATATCCCATTAAGCAAACACATCATTCCTTGCTCCCTTCTGTGCCCTTTCACCAATCTTATCACTTCCATCAATCTTCAATCACTCTAATCATCCCTTTCCAGCCTCTGCAACCTGCAAAGAGTTTTAAAAGCCCTGCACTGGCTTTGTGGTTTCATTTCTCTTCTCTTTGCTCCCAGCAACACAAATAAGTGATTTCATAACCATTGGGAAGGGAGAGCAGAGGGAAAAAAGATTTAACCTACCTCATCTAATCAGGAGCTCCTAACAGATGGAGGGAAACTGCTCCCTGAGCCCAACAAGGAACTGAGCCAGGGCTCTTCCCTCATCACCAACTGCTGCCAGCTAAACATCTGAATTTCCTCTCTTCTGGAAGCTTATAAAAGCTCTAATCCAAGAAATGGCACCTCATTCTCTCCTCTTCCCTCCCTCATGCCATCTCCTTCTCCCACAGCACATGGCATCACACCCTTCCAGACAGATGATTTTCAACATTGTGACAATGTCTGAGTCACCATTTTCCACCCACTGTCAAATCCACTGAAAAAACACCCAAAAATCAAAACAAAACAAACTCCACTAAAAAAAAAAAAAAAAAAAAAAAAAAAAAAAAAAAAAAAAAAAAAGAAAACCAGCAAAAACTATTAACACTTCCTGTTTCTACATGTCCTCTCAAGGGTTTTATTTGTCCAGAAGTTCAGAGCACCACTGAGAGGACCATAGTTTCTGAAATATCATGAAGAACCACATTTTACATCAGGAGGGTAAAATTCAAGTGTCTCTCTGGCAAAAGGTAGCATCTATTAGCCCAGCCTCTTGCATTTTTGTGGGTTTGCCTTTCCTTTTTGGAACAGGAATTCCATCCTGGACTGACCTCCAAAGTGAAGGGGGTACTTTGGTCCCTGTCAGAGCACCAACTTTGGTTGCCAAAATTAAATTGCCCATTACACCAATTACTCATTTCCAGCTATGTGCTGTGTCTGGGCTGGGGGAAAGGTGTACATGTTAGCATATTTCAAAGTCCAGCTCCTGCTTGGTTCATCCAGATGGGAAACACAGCCAGCACTCCTTGGCTCCTTTCCTACAAAGCATCACTGTGTGTAGAGGATGGGGCTGTTGGATTACCCAAATGAGGGGCTAGGAGTAGTCAGCCCCAAGGGCTGGGAAGGCTGCAGTGCTCCCCGGGTTGGGTACAGCTTTACAAGTCATAGTAAGGAAAGATCTGTAGGCAATGGAAGCAAATATCAGTATTCAGTCCCGGGGAGGCCAGTGAGTTGTTAACTCATGTGCACCTTAAAGATAAAAGACAACTTTACCTTCTGACTAGGTAGGATCTCTGGGCCTTTATTGCAAAAGATCTGCCCAATGCAATCCACCTGCTGAAATACCCTTGATAAAAATTCAGGTACAATTCTCTTCATTAGACAGATGGTCAGTATTTTGTATTTCATCTTCATTAAAGGAAGGAGAACCCCTTTGAATACAAGCTAAAGGGAGAAGAACCCTTTGAATACCAGGTAAATGTTCAGCTAGGCCCTAAGGACTTTCTGAAGAAGAGAACAGAAGCAATGGGTGTGAAAGCATGGCAGTTCACCAAGTTTTAGTTTTGCAATTATTTGATAGTTAACACAATGCTCCTGTTGAAATGCTGTACCAGAGACTCCTCGTGGGTTCTCCCATGTTCAGTTTTGAGACTCAAACACAAAATTCTTCTAAGTTTCACTTGTGTTTTCTCCAGAGACCTAATGTGCATGCAACTATACACACGTGCATCTGCACCTCTCACTGAAAAGGAGGGTAAGAGTAGGATCCAAACAAGTAAATTCTCCTAAAGTTTTAGAACAAGGCACAAGAACAATACTGTAATTTCTCTCTTAATAACCACTATGATATAAATTATTCTGTTGCTTTTATTCCAACCTTCACTGGCAAATAATTCCTTTATTTCTGTGTATAGCTGGTGTATTTGTCATATGCATTAAAGTGAATAAGACACTATTTTTGTTTCATAAGGATTTTGATATGTCCAGTAGTACAAATATCTAGGTTGGTGTTACAAGTGCACTTTGTCATCTTCTGTGGGAAAACAGGTGCGCTTTTTGTAGCTGATTTATTTTTCCTGCAGAATATACCTTGGCAAGAAATCTGTTTTGTGAGTGTAATGAGATGTGACTTTCAAAAGTAGTAAATGGGCACAAATTGAAATATAAAACATTATTTTTAAACAAAAGAAAAAGGAGGTCACCTTTGGGGGGGTTTTTCTGCTGTGAGAGTGCTTGAACACTGTCACAGGCTGCCCAGAGAGGCTGCTCAGTCTCTGTCATTGGAGATATTCAAACCCCAGCTGGGCATGACCCCAGGCAACGCGTCTGGAGGTGACACTGCTTTGAGCACAGGGTTGGACTTGACAATTTCCAGAGATGCCTTCCAGCCTCAGCTACTCTGTGAATCTAAATAGTTGCGTTTTCTGTACAGTCACAAAGGGGTAGTTTCTTTTTAGATAGTTGCATAAATTCCTCCCCTTGTCAGATTCAATAGCATCAGTCATCTCTCTGTTGTTGTGATAGCTGAAGCTTATCAGAAATAAGAGGGACAATTCAGAGGTGATTTCTACCTTTCCAGGAGAGAGGGCTGAAATAAAGATTAGTTGTAAAGCTATTGCAAATTATGGATGCTGAGTTAGAGATAATAGAGTACACCTTCTTGAAGTGGGAATTATTTACAATCTTTCATGTTAATACTTCTTCTTCTTAATATTTAAAGACTATCCATCTTTTGAATGCAAAAATCTTCCAGGTAAATTAGAAAGAGGGAGAGTTAATGCACAAAATGATTGAGACAAAATAGCCAAAATGAAGAACTGTGTGCCTCAAACTGCATCTTAATCTGACATTCTACGAAGGGACAAAACTAAAAAGAGAGGATAAAATGTGCTTGGATCAAACGTATAACTCCTATGTCAAATGTGTTCAATAAGCCATTGAAAGAGAATATGATAAACTGTGAAGGTTAATTGCTAATGAAAAAATAAACACAAGAAAGGGGGGGAAATAGAAAGGGGAACTCTGGAGTTTGTAATGATTGAATGCAGCTTGCTTAGGGGACTATTGCCACACATCTGCTTTGTGACAAGTACAGTAAAATTAGTTATGGATCATCAAAGAGATTCCTAACACTTAACAAAATGAGACCAAAAGTGGCTTTTTTTCCTCAGGTTCAGACATCTGGGAAAACATTAATCAAACATACAGATTCAGTGGGAGGAAAAATTTGGAAAACAGCAATGTTGAAAAAGACTGAGTGAATAATATTGGCAGAAATTAGATGTGAATCTGCAATGCAGCATCACAGCAAAACAGCCATTTTTGCATTTTATTACATTTTTTTTTCCAGTCTGCATATAAAGAACCATCATACTCCTACTCAGGAAGGAACATTAATGCTGTTCTGTTCGAGAATGGTGAAATAGAAGTGGCTTGGTTGATTCTGCAAGATATTTAATGTTTCCCACTAAATACCCTTGGGTCCCTCTGATGCAGAAGGGAGCTGGCCCTTAGAACACAGAGTATGGGGCTGGACAACCCCCCAGCATGATGTTGCAGAGCAGTTGGAAAGGAAATCAAAGAAATGCAATGCTGGTGATTGCTGAGGGGACTGGCTTAGAAGAAAAGATTAAAACTTGTCTGATTACATCTGTGCCTGGTGGGATGCGGTGAGGATGTTCCTAAGAACTAGACAGAAAAAATAAAAAGTTCTGTGATACTGGCCACTGCATAAGAGCTGATTCCTCATTTGGGGAAGAGAGTTGGCTCCCGTTTCTCTGGTGTGTACAGGCAATCTCTTGGGCAGGGATTTCATCTTGGTTTTCATCTAATTTGCTTTTAGCTTATCGTGAACACTTCTTCTTAACCTAATTTAAATTGGCAAATTTTAGAGTCTGGATTTTTTTTTTCTTTAATCTATGTATTAAATTTATTATTTTTTCTAATAAGTAGCTGATGATATCTAGCAATAAACAACTACAAGTAAAAAATGTGGGAGAAGAGTCACTGTGCAAGCAGGTATAAGGAAGAGCAAGGAAATAATGTTCAAAAAGGGACAGTTGGCTTTGAATATCAGCAGAAATAGCTTCTCTCAGGCCTGCCTACATGACCTGCTTGGTTTGCACAAGAGTGTGACCCCTTTAGCAGTTGCATATTCAGTACTTCACTATATCTGTCTCAGTGCACTAGCTTCCACCTCCCCACCCACTCTGATCTATTTTTTGTGTGTAGGAGATAAGCATTGTGATTCTTTTCTTCTTTCTTTGGTGTGCTATGAATCCTCCTCTCTGCAGCTGCAATTCTGGGACAAAATGCGCACATATCCATTCCTAGATCTGCCCGTTTGACAATTTGGTGGTTTTGTAAGCTATTTTGGATAAAAAGTGTACAGTATTGCACTGCTGGCCTCTACCAGTGCGTGTCAGGCAGGGAGGAGGGGATGTATTCACACCTTGCCACCTGCTGGCCTCAGCTCTGCAGTTCAGAGCTCAGACCAGCCTGGGTAAGAACTTTGGCCTTGTCCTTTCTCCCAGTCCTGGTGGGATGATTCTCAGGAGCACAAGATGCACTGCTGGCTGCTGAGCCAGACCTGTTTCCTTCAGTGAAACAGATATCAGCCTTCCCACCACCTTGATCACGTTAATAGAGATGACTGAATCTTTATCCTGGGAGACTCCACTGAATCTCCCCTGCCTTTCTCTAATAAAAATCACAAGCAAGAGCAATTTAACTGTCGCCTAAACTAGTGGAGGATGATGGAAGGTTTTGGAAGCTGAGGGCAGGTGACATGGCACTGTAAGTAGGCTACCAGCTGCCCGGCAGTACCTGCCCTTCTGAACAGCTAAGAGAGCAGAGAAATGAAGAGAAACTCCTTCCTCAAAATCACATTTTCCCTGGACACTTAATCACTTAATCAGAGAATACTCTTGTGGTCTATATGGAGGATGATAAAAAATTCAGAGCTATATGATTTCCCTTCCTTCTTTTTTTTAATTTTCTTTTCTGTGTGTAGCATTTTCTTGTGCATTTCATCAAACTTTAGTACATTATTTCTTAAGGAGTTCACAGGTTGTTTTGTGAATTTGCAGGGGTATTGAAAAAAGACCTTTTAAAGTGAGGGAATACTGCTTTCATTGTGTGTGATATGGCTATGTTCCCACTGTTATCCCATTTTGTTTTAATATTAGCCTATTGGACCATGGAAAAAATTCAAAGTATGAGAAATGTACTCTTTCTTTTATGTAGCTAGTATTATGAGCCTCATAAAAAACATATCTCAGATGACTAAACAAATTTTTTTTTTTTTTGCAAAACACAATTAAGAAGACATAACTATTTAGAAGATATAACTGCTCCAAGAACCTGTGCAAAATTACACAGGTTGCAACTCCCGTGTTGTTCCATATCCATGGGTATAAGTGAAGCTGGGTTTCCCAAAGATCTATGCACAAAGGCTGTGGGCTGAGCCACCCTGTCCTTCAGCATGTTTCAGTCTTCCACTAGCTCTGCATTTCCCAGTTTCTGCATTTTTGAAACCTCATGCTGTTTGTCAAATTTGGCTCCAGTGCTCCAGTCAGTTCGAAGATTGTGGAAAGGGAAGGAGGAGAGACAGACATGAAGGTGGAAGGAAAATTTCCTTGTATGAGCCTCCTTTCCAAAGGAAACCACTGAAGATGAAAAAGTATCACAGCGGGCCATAACAGTGCAACGTTTCAAAATGATCAATTCACAAAGAAAAGAGAAAAAAGGTGCAGCTTTTACACCTCCTGTTGCCATGAACTCTGCTGCTTCTCACCTTGGATTTGCTGTCCAACACAGTTCGAGTCACACCTCTCAAGGACAGGCACAAAGGACACAGAGGCAGCAACTGTGCTTTGAAATACCTGTCAGAACACCAGGGGTTAATGATGCCTAGAGCCTCCTGCCTCACTGCTCCCTAAGTCTGTGCATTTCTTATGCAGAGCTGATTTGCAGCTGCACTGCTAAGTTTTATCCTGGGAAAAAGCCTCAAAAATATGTTTCTGCTACAGCAATTCTGCCCTTTGTAATTGGGGAAGAAAATGCCTATGAAATATGCCATAGAGCTCTATGGAGCTGCATTCTGAAATGTGCTTCATTGCACACCATGAAAGCTGGAACTTCAAAACCCATTGATTAAAATGAGAGCATTGCTGTACTCTGCTAATTAGGATATAGTACTTAACACTATTCTTAGTTTGAACTGTGCACAGTAAGTACACTTCTATTAATAGTTTTTGGGGGGTAGGGAGACAGTGTTTATCTATTTTTTTTTTTTAATTGCATGAAAAGGCAGGAGCCAGCAGTCACATTTTAAAACTGCTCTGGTAAGAGAAGATTTCCTGCTGGGAGAAGCCAAACAAGTGGAAGGAGAAAATATGTGTCAGGTGGCAGAAGGGGGGAACAGACCAGTTGAGGGATGGATAGCTGAGATACAGTGAACTACTACATTCTCACAATCTTTTTTAACCAGTATTTCTGGATTTGAACAGGGAAAATACTTACCCTTTTGAACATTTAGGGGAAAGCGTTATCATCATGCATGAAATAAAATAGGGCTTCTGCAAATCCATACAAACACCCATTTGATAGTCAGAGTGGGAGCAGGAAATTTTAAATGCACACAATAGGCAGCAAGTCTAGGTAGTGTTTTCTCTGCCACAGTCACTGAGGAAAGGTTAAAACTTCAAACAGCTACAAATCTCCAGCAGATACATGGAAAAACAGGTCCTGGAGGTGTGTCAAAATATCTAATATTTGCTACATTTAATAGAAGCATAAGGAAAGTTGAAAGTAAGAAAAGTAAAGGCAAAAAATAGCCACAAGCCCAGATCAGTTTCTTAGCACTAACAAGCTGCCTATGCAAAGTGCTGACAGGTTTTATAGCAGTGGTGTAAGAAGATTCATGCTGGGCTCTCACTCGAGTGCAGAAGAGCAGAAAAACCCCACACTGACCCCGCAGCAAATCAGCCACCTGAGGAGAGAGCCTTGCAGCCACCTTTCCTCACCCAGCAGCCTCAGCCTTCACCTTTTCCCCTCTGGGGTGGCTGTCCCACTGCAGGCAGGCGATGTCCTTGTGCCAAAGCACAGTCATTTTATCAGGGGGTGTCACCAAGGTGACCCCTGGGTTGTGCTTCCCCCAGCCAAGGGCTCGCTTTCCAGCATTCCAGAGGGAGCAGCTCCTGGTGGGCAGACCCAGGCAGGAGCTGCCTGTGGCCCAGCTGCACCCAAGGAACATTAGCATGCTTTCACTTAATGCTCTCTGAATCTGCCACGGTTCCAGAAGAAGCACAGAATATATTCTCTCTCAGCAGTTAATGCATGCTGAGATTTGTGCTGTGTGAATGCAGGCCATCTGAATGTGCAGAAACCAAAATGGAAAGGAGGTGAAGGGAGTCCCTGCTCCCCTGTGTAAGTTAACAAGTTCTTAATCTTTCTAGGCTCTGCCTGAGAAAGGATTTAGGATGCTGATCCTCAATTTTTTGAGTCTTCTCTCCATCATCTGTGGGTGTTTACCAAAGCACCAGGTTGGTTACATAATTTTTCACATTATTCTCACAGGCTGTCTCATGTATGAAGTCAGTCTTTAATTGAAGTTTCTATTTGCATGCTTCACAACCCTTAAAATATTCTGCTTGGAATGTCAGATGAGGTTAATTGAGGACCCTCTTGATGATGGTATTATTGTAATTTGAACTTGGAGAATCCAATATTAATTCTAGGAGGATTCTGTAAGATTTATTTTTCCTATTTAGGTTTTATCTTTGTATTGAGAATTAGTTTGCGGTTTAAATTCAAAACGATTTTCAATATAGTGAAATTCATCATGTTCTAATGAACTCTAGAAATTATTCTATTCCTAGAAATAGGATAATAACATTGCATTTAAATATTACTATTTGGATTCTACCACATAGGAGACTGCATTATACCATTTTTTGGCTGGTATGATTTGAGGAATTTTTATTTCCTCCTGGCTATGTGCAAGAAACTATTTCTCAAGAAACTATTGGCTGAGATCACCTGTAATTATTATTCTAGACTGTTGCCTCCCTTTGCCTGGAGTTGTATATTACTTTTGGAAAACAGACTGTAAAAGTAGTTTTTACCTAACAATAATGTTGTCTAGGAATAGCCTGGTTTTGATTTTACTTACCATTTTTTTAGCACACAGGACATTCCATGAGGAAACGTGTTTTCCCCAGTTTAAAGTACTAAGGAACATGATAACAACCTCACTGAAAGGCACCTTTGTCAGTGAACTGAGGCATCCATTCAGATCTGTAAATGCAAATTTTATCACTCAAAAGTTATGGAAACTTTTTTTTTCCCTAAGCATATCTTGGCATTCAGTTTTCTGTCATCATAATAAGCTCATGTC
Organism: Leptocoma aspasia; assembly: GCA_013399835.1. Classification (NCBI taxonomy): domain Eukaryota; kingdom Metazoa; phylum Chordata; class Aves; order Passeriformes; family Nectariniidae; genus Leptocoma; species Leptocoma aspasia. The sequence continues at coordinate 556,774 of VXAX01007475.1, read as the reverse complement.
CTGTTGAAGCATTTTCACCTTCTGTTGTTGCAATATTTCCCACGTTCACGCTGGATACAGCTATACATATTCTGTAACACAGGGAAGCAATGGCACACCATATAAATCTAAATTCCTTATCCTATTTAAAACTGAAACTTAATAATGATTTCAAAGAATATGTGTAACAGCTTTTAGTCCAGATTTGTGAGATCATTTAGAGCCCAACACAAAGGATAGTTTAATGAATTCTTTAAAGAAGTCACCACTAACTTAATATTAACCTATTCATTTCAGAGTTTCAAAATCATTTGATATAATTCTCAATCAATTGATTTATTTTAGAAGGGAAACTAAATATTTGTTCCTAGCACATCATACTCTGCTTCCATAGAACTGAAATGGAACTTGGATACAGCTGTGATAGTCTTTCACTGAGTCATTAGACAGTGTTTAAAAATCGGTATTTCAGGCAGTACTCTACATAGATTTATTTCAAGTTCTGTGTCTAATCCCTCAGAAAGAGAAAGAGGCAGACTTTTACCTCCATATGGAGTCAATGGCTGTATTCTAAGGGTCATCTTAGGGATTGTTTCAAAACACCAATTTCATGCTCATGTTCATATCAGTTCTTGAACCGATGTTCACGTTCATATCAATTTTATACAGTATGGCTTCTCTTTGCTCTGCTGGACTGTTCAACAAACTATCTTTCTTTGGTCTTTAACTTAATATTCGGGCCTTTCAGCTTTACTTCTCTGCACACCTGGATTTGAGTCATGAGCTGAGAAGAAATGAGACAATATTTTATTGCAGCAGCATCCAGAAAGAGTTCTCCTGCTGCCCAGCCATTCCTGTTGTTTCTGTGCAGAGGGTACTAATTATCCAGTATGTGAAATTACAATGGCAGAAAATAGTGAACATCTCAAACAGAGAAGTAATTGCAATGTAAGACAAATTATACGGTTCCGTCTGTTTTTAAAAAATGTTGTGAAAAGTTTTCTTTTTTTTTTCAATTTCTTTCCTTTTTCCTTTTCTCCTAAAAGCTCTGTGCTCACCTCTGTTTCACCAAACTGGGAACAGCAAGCTTGGAATGCTCAGATCCCTTTGGGCCACATCCTGTTGGTGTTAAGTACAGATCACTCTGGAACATGTCTAGCCAGGAGCAAGAGGAGCTGTGCTGAGGGGCAGGTGTCCATATGGATCTCTTTGCTCTTTATGCATATGCAGGGCATTTCCCTGCAGATTTTCCAGCTGCTTCTTATCCTTTTCCCTTTAGATGGGAATTTACATTTGTCTTCCTCTGCTGGCCCTCTCCCTAAGGTGTTACAGCAGAGGGAGGTGATTTGTCCACAGGTTATTAGAGCAGACACCACATACACTAGGAATTCCCAGTGCATAAATAATGTCCTTGCTAATTAATTTATTTTTGTTTGAGCCCCTCGTCCTGTCTTGTTACTGGCACTTGTGATTATTAGAACAGAAAGCCCAAGTCCTTTCCCAGTCCTTTGTCAGATGGCTGCCTCTTGTGTTAACTAGTGGGCTGCTCTGTACACCATCCTTGGAATGAAAATTAGCTGCTCTGCAAAAAGGCAACTGCAGGGGAAGAATAGAAATCATGGAGTTTGAAACTCCACAAAAATTAAAAATAAAAAAATATTGCTGTCATGGTAAGCCTGAAGACAAACAAGGAAGTCATACAAAACATCAAACAAAGGTGTCCCCTTGCCTTTGGCCAGCCCCTTCCCAGCCAGGCCTGAGCAGTCAGGAGACAGGACTTTCACTCTGAGATGGGATATATAAACAGGACACTAAGGAATGGCAGTGCTTGTCTGACCACTGTTACCACTGCTAGCCACGGCCACTATATGGATTTCCAGTAGCTACAAGAAATGCAACTAGATCTAGTCTGGCAGGTGTTCCAAGCACTGTAGAAGAATCTTGTCCAGGCGAAAAAGACAAAAATAAATGTTTATCAAAGAGTTCTGATTGCTAGAGAATAGTCCCCCCCGACTCCTAATGGAAAGTTACATTTTGCAGAACAATCTATAGATGCTATCTCACGGCTGTCACAGTGAAATTACCTTCAGAGAAGTGAGCCAGGAGTCTGCTAGGAGTCACAGAATGTGCAAATGTCCTGAATCCAAGTGCCTCAGTGGTGGAGTTATATCTCATCTTCATTAAAAAAAAGTGCAGCGGAGAAAGGTTTCACATAATTCTTGAAGATAACATGAAAGCCACATCAATTCTGGACTGTAGCATTCTTATTCTACCCCAAAGGTAATTTTTCTGTGCATAAGTAGAGCTGCTATTTCCTTTTGTGCAGCCTCCAAAGTGTGTATTTTGTTTTCTGTTCAACAGAAACTCTGAGTGAAAGCAAATATATGAACTACCTCTAAAGTATATGAACTCCTGTCTAAAGTAACTATGCAGAGTGCCTGACCTACAGTTCAGAAGCCTGAGAAAAAATGCTCTTTGTTTTATATTTGGGGTTTGTATTGGGTTTTGTTTGCTTGTTTGTTTTTTCTGAACAGGGTCTATGCTGAGAGCTATGGAAATAATCAACAAACCGAAGAGACAAGCAACAATAGCCACCACAGGGAAGTTCAGAAAAATCTAACTAATGAAAAAGTTTAGCAAACAGCCTGGAGAAAATACAAGGAAGATGGTGAGTGTTTTTTTCCTGTTTATCTTCTGTGATTGATACGCAGAATGATGCAAAAATATATTACTTAGGAGTTTTGTTTTCCCAGAGGCTGGACATGCGCAAGAAGCAAAAAGGGCCTAAAATAAGGGTGAAAATGTAGACTGTCTAGTGGGAAAGCATTTTGTAACAATGAAAACTGTTAGGGAAGTAAAAAAACCCCTAGCTATTGAATGTAAAAATGCATACAAACTAAAATTCCATACAAAGCCCTGAAGAATGTGTATTCAGAAGCCACAAGGCTTGCCTTTAGATTTTTAATCTAAAAACAGAAGATTCTTTTTCCACTTATCCAGCAATACACGGGTTAAACTGGCATTCACTGTATCACATACTCTAAAAGACTTTCCCAAATGGGAAAGATATATATATATATATATATAAGCTATATATCATGTATGTTCCTGAAAAGTCCAGGTCTGGAGATGGACATTTTTATTTGGTGGTCAGATGTGAAAGAACAATTCCTCTCCTTGGTTTAAGACCAAAACCACAATATTTAAAGTTGTTTTAGTAATCTGTGGAGACAGAGAGAAGACTGTGGACTAAGGCAATGGCTGAAGTTGCTGTACCTTTGTGAAGAGCTGTCAGTGCCAGGTTATTACTCAATTTTTTGCTGCTTTGGGCAGAATATTCAAAAGATAGACAAGTTCTGACAGGCAGTAATCCTGTTCTTATACCCCATGTATTTAGATGCTTCAGGACACTTATCACAGCTGCCAAAGCTGGATTCACCATCTGTGGGTTTCAAAAAGAGAGCGAGATTTTGCCTGTTGTTGCTTTGGGAAAAGGGGCAAATATTCTCATTCCTTCTTCCCTTTCTTTGCCTACATCTTTTTCATCTACTTCTGGCTGGACTCAGCTCAGTGATAAACCATCCACAGAAGCAGCCAGGGCTCCTTGTGGCTCTTTCCTAGTGAGGAAGCTGTGCTGAAGCCACACCTCCTGTAAAATGCACACAGCAACTGAGCTTTCCCATCCACATCTCAGCCATTCCGTGCTGGGAAATGACAGACAGGGCTGCAGAGTGACTGGGGGACGAGGGGAGAGGAGGTAGTGCTTTGTTTAATTATCCCACTTCAGCCTGATTGCTGCAGTGTTATCTTGAAAGTGAAAAGATTTGGAAACTAGATTTCTGGTAATTAGTGTTCGGAATACTGTAATGCCAGCACCCAGCATCTTTCACTGAGGATTTACTCACTCTGGGATGAAACAGCCAGGCTCTCACATCCTCTGATCTCCTCAGAGGACCAGCTCTCACACATGCTGGCAGACAGGATCTCTGGGCTCAGGATCAGGTAGCAAAGAGGGGACTCCGTGTCTGTCGGGGCTGGGGGAAGATCATCTCCTGTTTCAGGAGGAAGCCCACGCTGCCTGTGCCAAACCAGAGTGTTTGCAGGCACTGCTGTCACCACATCCTGATGCCAGATGAAACTCTGCTGCCATTTACTGCCTTGGCTGGGGCTGGAGTCCAGCACACATAATAGGAAGGAGCTTTAAGCAAGTAGCCAAGAAGGAAGGGAGAATGAGTGTCAGATATTGGTGACACAGTGTGCCCAGTCTGCAGCTGCACTGCAGGGGGAAACCAAAAAAACGTATCACAACAGCAAAAGGCATCACAGATTGCCTTTCACAGTGGGAGGTGAGCTGCACTCTTACCTGGACAAAAGACATATTTAGATAATAATTGACAAAGAATTAGACTCTATTGAGACGCTTGAGGAACTGTGCATATAACACAGCCAAAGGTAAAATATCAGCAAAAGCTGCAACTACCTCAGGCAGCACACACTCTCTGAGAGGGAGCAGAACAAACCACTTGGACCCCCAAATGACTGCTCACATGAGACCACAACCTTCTGATCATTCCCTGGGTTGGTACCCATTTCAGGGGATGTTTTGGAGTACACGTTGGCACAAGCAAGCATGTGCATCAAAACCAAGGAGTTTGCCAGAGAGAAATAGAGGAAACTTGCTACCCACCAGCTGTGGTCCTGGCCAGGAGCTTGGGCAGTAGCACATAAACACCTGTTTCATTTGCTGAGTGGTGCTGTGACACCGGGGTGAGCGGTGACATGAAGCTTTTCATATGGCCGTGATCTGCTCTCAAAGCTCTGTAAATAGCTCTCAGCTGAAAATATCATGTAACATTTCTTCTTCCCCTTTGTTCATCCTCAGAGGAAGAAGAGCCCCTGTGCTCATCTGGGCTTGGGAACAGCAGCTCCCTTGAACACAGCAGGCATTCAACCTGAGGCTGAGCAGGTTCAGGCACTGAGCCATGAAGCTTTAAGTGTGCAGGCTTGCCTTGCATAAAGAGGGAATTATGAGTTGTGAGCAGGGGGAGATAGCTGTTAGTTGGAAATAAGAGTAAATGCATTAATAGAAATTCAATTTAAGTTAAAAAAAAAAAAAGAAAAGGAGGCCAACCTAGTTAATTTCATAAGGAATTGTGAGTCAAAATGTAAGGTCTGTAGTTAGGAAATAATTGCACACTTATGACCTGAGGCAACAGTCAGAACTTGTTGAAAAAAAAAATGTCACGTCATTAAATTTAATAATGCTTAATTATAGAATCATAAATATTTGAGATTGGAAAGGCCCAGCAAGTCACTTAAGTCCCCCTCCTTTACCAATGCAAGACTGTTCCCTATTGCACATATACTGGTATGTTTTCTGCATTATTAGAACTCATTGTCAGGAGAATTTACCTTAGATTACTCAATTCTCTATTTCTTAATTTCATCACATTACTCCCTGATATACCTGCTTGTTTCCTGATAAGTAATTCCTTTCCTTCCCTAGTGTGCATGTCAGTCAAATATTTGTAGATGGTTGGAATGCCTCTTGTTAGTTCTCACTTAGCCAAACTAGACATATTTATTTAGTTCTTTTAATCTTCCTCACAGGTAAATCCCTCCAGTCCCTTAATTATTTTGTTGCTCTTTTCTAAACTCTCTCTTTCCAAACCTTTCTTGTAGTCATATTAAATGCAGTATCCTAGTTCTTGTCATCCAGAGCCATGGAAAAATCAGGGGTGCTGTTGCATCTCCGTTACAATGTGATGTGTCTTTGTGTCTGACCCACTACAATATTTTTTCCCCCTGATCTATCATGCTGAGCACCATGCGAGGCTGGAGAGAGGTCAAGACAACCTGTTTTTAAAATTCTGCCCTGCAGCTATTCCTTACGGTGCTGTCAGCAGGGAAGACATTTCGTCTTCTAAGACCTTACTTCTGAAGATGTTGTAACTTGAGCCTTCTTCTGCATTGGGCAATAACTTCACTTACACTTCTCTCTCTGTGTGCTTCTTTACTTTCCTCTGCCCCGTGTGTTTCAGAGATCAGTAAGAATAGCAGAACAGACAGGGCAAGAACAAAAAACCCCAAAATGTAGCTTACTGCACAAAAAGCTTTGTCTCCTGGGTTTATCATCCCACAGATTAGTAGCCCAGGATGAGGAAAAGGCTCTAGGGAGACACTGTGATGAAAATTCAAGAATGAAGACTGAAGTAAGGAGACAGAGTAGTACAGAAATAACTTAGTGAGGCCAAGCTGACAGGGGAGATAGTTACAGGTAAGACAGTGCATGTATTATCTCCCTGACCAGCACCCAGCAGCAGATTCTGTTCTTGAATTGTGGGTGCTACGTTGATTGCTTTGGAGGGCTCTGTTTTGACTTTTCCTTGTCAGTTTTGATATTTCCATTTACACTGAAACACTTCCTTCTTCCTCAGACCTTGGTTCCACGGAGTTGAAAGGTGAGCCTTCCACGCAGACTCTGAAGTTGCTTTTCTGGCAAAGTCCTCTGCCCTTTCCTCTGCCCTTGCCACCAGGTCCCCAAATAGTGGCATCCATCTCCTTGGTGTGCACTCAACAGGGAGTGTTTTCTAACAGCACATTGCAGAAAATGTAGGGGCTTTAGGATAACCTGGTTCATGCCCAGGGTTAAAAGAGACTAGTCAGCCTCCATTCTCTTGAGACCTTACCTGGTTAAATGAAACAAAATATTAAATATTTAATAAAAAATATTAAATAGTAAGCAAATATTGCCCAAGAAGCACTAGATTAAAATAATAATCTGTTGTATCAGTGTTCAAGCCAAGGGATTTTGTAGTGTTTGCTTTATCCTTATCTTCTACACTTTTCATTTCATCTTGTAAAATTATGGCAATTGGCAGAGCTGTGCAGGAATGTAAAAAGTAAATGTAAAAATCTGCAAATGTAAAGGTATATATGTAAATATTCCAACAAAGAAATGAGTGTCTACATAAAAGACAACATATTTCTTCTTGTTTTTCTGGAAGTTTTCATCTGGTTTGTTTTGTTGTGGTTTTTGTTTCCTTGAAAATAATGAAATTGTTGTGTCTCATAATTTTTAAACAACTAATCATATGATGGTTGGCATAATATTTTTTGCAATTAATAGGAAATAGCTTTTTAAAAATTATTTTTCGTGTAGCTGCCAATGACCTCTGTTGCATACATCTGGTAAATCTGACCCTTGAGAGAAACTTATTTCAAACAATGGACAATAAACATGAACAAGGAACATTTCCATCTTTAATACAATAGTTTCCAACCCAGCCATCAATTTTTAATACATCCAGCCCTACACAAAAGAGTGCCTGTGTACATGTGCAGATGAGTAATGAGTGCCTGAGCCTGACAGGATTCATGGAAGCCATCACCTGCCTGTGGAAATCATGGTGCTTAACCAAGAGCTCTTGAAGAGGTCTCCTCATCAAAACATTTTACAGTGGCACATGTACAAGCAGTAGCCACACTGCCAGAGAGGCAAGGAGAGCAGGGTACTGTGAGACCATGCCTTTCCAGCATGGGCTTGGCTCTTGCTGTCCACAGTCCCAGGAGGATTCGCCTCCTGTTCTTTTTGGATGCCACAGGAACCTAAATGAAGTTGAAAATTGAAGTCCTGAGACAAATTCAGATGATGGATCCTGAAAGCTTTTGCTTTTCTTTGACTTATCCAATATGTCAGGCAGTCAGCATGACACAGAAAGAAGGGTGCTTATGCAGCATTTTTCCCAATTTACATCATTTTCTCAACCTATATCTAAAACCTCTAACACTTTAAGTTGTTTCTTCTCCCCTTAAAAGAGACATTTGACATTTTGGGGAACAAAGGAAGTATGCAAAACATGCAGAGATTAAACTCCAGTCTCCAAATCTCCTTATTTTAAATCTTTGTTTTGGCGGCTCAGAAAACGAAGGCTATCGGCTCTTGGATTATGTAAACTGACACGGTACATTTCATTTAATTTTCTTCAGAGTGTATGCATCAACTTATCCATAAACTATTGACTGCAAAAAGTTGAAGCTGTCTGCAAGTGTTGGCTGATTTTAGAAGAGATTTTATTTGCAATTCTGCCTCAAAAGCAAGGTGTTGCCGTTACTTATAATAGAAAGTACGTGGTGTTGAAGACATGCAGATGTCTGTGGGAGAAGGTCTTGCACTCCAATGCCCAAGTTTGTGTCTTTATGCACAGTATCTACGAAAACATGAGGAAGTCATCGTACTTGAGTCATCCTTCTGGGGCAAATTGCCTTCAAAGCTTTGTTTTCCCTGCTACATCTGCTATCCTGCTTGCTCTCTCTGTTTTCCACACATCTATATCTGCAGGGAATTTCCCAGGCAGCAGCGTGTAGTTATGTGCCAAACCCTTGTTCTGTGCACAAACAGAAAAGGTAATGTTTCAGGGATGGATCACACACTGAGCTCACTCTCAGCAGATCCAGCAAACACGGCCTGGAAGGCTGAGCCTCGGCGAGCAGAGCTGCGTGGCACAACCACAGAAACCCTGAGCACCTCAGTGCCTGCCTGGCCCGTGGCCACAGCAGAGACCTGACGCCTCTGAGAGGACCAGAGCTGTGGCAGAGCCTTCACACAGCTCAAAATCTCAGAGATCTGGGAAAATCTTCCAAGTCTTCGATAGAAGCTGCACAAAACTTCCTCGGACAAAAGGCTGTTTCCAAGAGATCCACAGCCACCACACGGATTTTGGTACAAGAGGCACTGGAGGGATTGGTCCCATCCTATCATTTCCTTGAGGAGAGGGCCGACAGTGCTGCCTCCACCCCTTGGTTTAGGGTCACAGGTGGTGTATACACAGGTACACGTTTTCATTTCTGATCTGATCCAGGGCTCTGGAGCACCAGGTGGCGCGACAGCCGTGCCGGGCAGGAGCTGGCAGAGCCCGTCCCTGGTCCCTTTGTCCCCCGGCTGCTAGAGGCAGGAGCACAAAGCACCTCCACCGGGGTTTTTGCATCCAGCGGCTGATGCTGGGGCTGCGGCCGGGGGCGGGTACCGGGCCCGCCCGCCGGAGGATGCTCGCACTGCAGATCTCAAAGCAGCTTCCTGATGTTTCAAACAAGCTTTTAAACGCCCTCATGATTTCCTACCTGCGTTCGGGACAGCTCAGGCTTTTCCCTACCGGGATAAACACGCCTGACTTCCAAAAGGCGCTAAGCTTTTCTGGAGTTTCGTAGCGCTCCCGGAGATGGTATTAGAGGCGAAATGGCCGTGGCTGCCTGGTGGATTTTCCCGTTTCGGCTGCGGTTTTGCTGCCTTGTGGCTCCTCGGAGCGGCGGGCGCCGGCAGTGCCGCCCGGCGGGGAGGGAGCGCTCGGCTGACCCACATTTCGGAGCAGCAAAGTGCCAAAAATGGGACAGCGCCCATCAGTCCCGATGGCTGGGTTAGCAAACTGCTTGTGTCGAGGAGTATCTGTGGTTTTTGCTGGGTCTCTGTGGTGTGGTTCTGTGCTTTATGTCTTGCACTTTCTCTGTGCGGAGCATACGATTTTATTTTGGTTTATGCATCTTAATTTGTTACGCCCGTGTCTCACTTTTTAAGAAAAGATTTCTCAAAATCAGGGTGGTCTAGGTGATTAATGAAATTCACATGTTCTTTCATAAACATGTATTTCAGAATTGAATAACACCACGTTGCAGCATCTTCCTGTGCCCCTATTTTAGGGAGTCAGTGTTCACACCACGAAAGACAGCATCAGTCACTTCCTCAGATTTTGTAGCCCATCTGCCCTACACTGGAGGTCCCTGGAGGTGTCATTACTGAAGTGATGAGATATTCTGGTTTAAGTGCTCATGGTCTCTGCAGAGCACAGGGTTGGGAATTAAGCATGCATCTTATGAACAGTAGTGCAGAACAGCATCAGTAAATGACTATTCTCCTCCTTAATGTTTACTTTTAGATTCAGAGGGACTAGAAGCAACTACTGCCAGGCCAGAACTTCTGATTTTTAATTCCTGCTCAGGCCTGGATTGGTACTGCTGAATTCCACTGTGCCTCTGGGAAATGGACACAATTCTTGCAAGTACCATTGAGCTGTTGTGCTGACCAGGTACTGCCCAGGAAGTTCTTTCAGTGTAGAAGTGCTATATGGGAATAAAGGTTTGTGGTTGTAATGGAACAGGGCTTCAGTAATGATTCTTAGCTTAGGTGAGACTACCAGCCCTGTCCAGTGAAGTCCTGGGTAGTTTGCCCGTTGTCTCAGATGGATAATTATTCTGTTTTTCATGTTATTTCTTCCACTGCAAATACTTCTCTTTTTTCTACCAATATATGCATCATGGAAAGTAAACATGCCTGTGTGTGCTCTGCAGCAGGTTCGGTGATTTGGGATTTTTTGATTTGAATCACAACACAGTGGAGTAATCTGATGGCAAGGTAAGCTTTGTGTTGAGGTTAGCACTAATATATAGCAAGAACTCCTTGTGCTTAAAACACAGCTATGGTAGCTGAATTATTGTCCCTGTGCAGTTTTCACAGTTATTGCTTGGTAGGTTGCCTCTTCAGTGTCAAATTAGAAGTCATTCGGCCAGAACCATTGTAGTGGTGCCTCTTGAGGTTTGTAGGTCCACATACTCGAAGTATATTACATATTTTTCTGAACAGTTGTGCTTTCACAGGGGTCTGTATTAGAACAGCATGAAATCTGCTGCTGTTTACACGGGTTTCATCTAAACCTCGCTGGTGGGTTCTCTTTATGCAGTGTCAGCAGCACTGAGTCAAACTCTGCTTCAGACAAACTTGAAAGTTAAAAGAAAACTTGGACTCAGCTGCCTGAATCTCTTCCCATATCTTTCTTCTTTCCATTCTTTGCTTCAAGGGCAAATTTGCTTTTAGCTTTCTGATACTGTGTGAACACCAAGCAGCTTCTTTTCCCACTTTTCAAGAGCTATTTCATTTTGCAGTTTTGCTTGCACACACTCGTCCACGTCACACACTTGGTGGGGTGTACAGAAAGCAGGATGGGAAGCAAGTACAGATTTAATCCACCTTTGTTTTTTTTACATATTTCTGGCCATGGAGGATGAATTTTCTGTTTGTTTAAATTCTGGCTGTGGAGACCATAAAAAAAGAGGAAAGAATAGAAGAGTTGATGAAAACATTCAAGGAACCAGCTGCCTTATTCGGGTGGTGAGAAGAATTTCAGGGAAGAAATGCTTACACATTATACTGGCCATAAAGTTAGAAAGTCTTTTTCTGCCCCTTAGTAATTAATAATTGGAATGGTTCTTGAAGCAGAGTAGTGTTGTTGTCCTCATTTCACTGATAAGGAATCTACAGCTGCAAAAAATGAAGGCAGATATGAGACAGATATCATACCAGTTTAAATTTGTGTGGAAACATGATGAAAGGGTTATGCACCAAATTAAATGTGGAATTAAGCAAAATAGTGATGAATTTTCTTTTCTTCAGGTGCTTCTGCTTTTTGTTAATTGTATTTGGTCTCAACCATTTTTAAAAAATGTTTTAAAATAAATAATACAAGTGGTGTCTTATCCTTTATACTTGACTGAAAACCAGCCTTATTTTTCATGTAGTGCTTTTGACTGAAAATTGTTACTACAATGTCTTCTGGCAAGTGAAAGAGAGATTTGAGTATGGTAAGAGACAAATCTGTGTATGGATTAAAACAGAGATTTCCAGACTCCCCATAGGATTCTTAATCTTAGAAAGTAAAACCCAGATGAGATTAAAAGGAATTATATAGCAAATAGAGTTAATGCTTTTATCTAATACTAAAGGAGGGGAAAGTTTTGGACACAGACAATTAGTTTTAGTTAAAATTATTAAAACTAAGCATTTTATATATACATGTATATGTTTTATATTCTACAATGCATGTTAAAATGGAGTCTCCAGGGAACTTCTTTAAGATTCAAAGTAAAAAACTGACTGAAAATGCAGCCTTGATCATAGTCATTAAAACAGATATAATGAACCTGAATTAGTCCTTGTACAGTTTAATTCCTTTGTTTTTGTCATCTAAGATGAACTGTCATAAACTTTGGTTTAATGCTCCTTTATCTTTTCTGGAGAAAAGATGATAACATTTCCCTCTACTGCAGCTTGCATTTGCAAAGTGTGATGGATAACTGGGTTCAAAGTGACCAAGATCCACTAAAATACTTCCATTATATGTTAGGTGTAATTTTTTTATGTGAAGTCATGGCAGATTGTAACAATCTGGAGAGAATCCCTATAACCCCTTTTCCATGAAAAGGAGAGGCATAAATGTGGCAGTTACTTTGTTTGTCAGACATGAGAGTTTATAAAAGCAGCATCTCCTCTAATTTCTTTCTCTATACAACCACAGCCATACACACGCAGGTACACACATCACATTTTTTCTTCTTCTTTCTTCAGTTCTGCCCAACATTTTCCTTGTATATATTGCAATGAATTTGTTTAATTTTGCTGCTGGGAACTAATATTACTTCTGGATTATAAACAGATCTATCCAGAGTAGGGATGGAGTTGTGTTGTCTAAGAGGGAGTTGTGATGGATAAGATTAATATTGAATGAGACTCTTGGGACAATTGTTTCAGAGCTTCTCCTTGGCTACACCCACACACCAGTGCACCAAACAGAAAGAAGAGGGGCCATGGAGCACCATTCTGCTGTTGGAGCTTGAAGTGCTGGGCAGGGAAGGTCTGGAGTTTCCTCAAGCCCCGGCGCAGATTCCGCAGGGATTACGGGAGACTGGGCACTCTCTCCAAAAGGCTTTGGCACGCCCTCAGTGGGAGCATGTGGCTGCACCTCTGAGACCTGCCCAGAGACATTTTCATCCATAACATATGATGTGCTGGCCCAAATCTTGGAAGTTTTACCAAGCATCTGCTCAGCCTTGCCAACAGGGAACTCGTGCTTACACGGAGAGGTGCGGGCAGAGTCTGCTGTGAGATTAATGAGGGTAAGTGGAGGTTTAACAAAAATGACAAAAAGAAGTATCAAATGAAATCTTCTCCAGGCCTCTCCTGTCTGCAGAGTGTAGCTCAAACCCCTCAGCCACATAAGAAACAAAAATAAATTCTTTCTAGGTCATTTTATTTTTGAAGATTAACTTGAGATCAGGGACTCGCATCATGCTGTGCCGATGCCTCTGTATTTTGCAATATAGTTATTGGTACAGATTTTTTTGAGGACTAAATTGTCAAAATAGCTCAGTAGTTGTGTGAAATCTAATAATTTTGTACAGATTACTGTACCTCTGTGTTTGAAATGGATTTTTAAATTCCAATTGCTGAGGCTGCATCTTTAGTTGTTCCCTGATTGTTTGTAGGTATTTTGAATGCCTTTGGATCATGCCAGAGTGATAATGACTTTGAGCATAGAAATGGACTTGCAGCTGGATTCCCAGGAGAGGTTTCTACACAGGGTAATAGCTCATATATTGAAATGTGCTCACCAAAGAGGTCTTCAGGAAGCAGCAAAGAGAACCCAGATTTGCCTGAAAAATGGGGATTAGAAACAAGAGCAGGTAAAGTGAATCTAATTTCTCGTAGAAGTTCTGGTAAAAATCAAGCCCCATTATTTTCATCACTAATTATAGGCCAGGATCTGCAACTGTTGCTGAAGGTACCCATTACCTTGTTCCAAGTGCAATTCCATATATTACAGTATGTGTCAAAGAAACATGGACAATTGTTCTTCCCAGGCTAAGTTGCTGCTTAACACAAGTGTCAGAAGTGTTGAGCCTTTATTGATTAAGATTCTAAGTTCTTTATATGGTATAACCAGCCTAAGCAGAAATAGCCAATGTGCTGAAAGGCAGTAGAATTTATTTGCAAAAAGAACAGCGTGAAAAGCTCTGTGCCGCAGTGATGTCTTGTTTTCTTTACTGTTGCTGTGGAGCTGAAAGCCCATCTGTCCTCCTTATTATGTTAAATTCATTCTGGAGTCACTTAACTGAAGTATCCTTAACCTAGTGCTTCTGCAAACTAGTACATCTACATAGAAAATAATTATTAAAATAAATACCTCATTATCAGCAGCCTAATGCAGTACCATTGTGAGTAATCAATGAGGTCTCTGCCAATCATGGGAATTATACAATATAATTGAGTTATTTAAAATAAAATTGCTGAAGAGTTGCTGACTTTCCCAGTTAAACATTTTTTTCTTTCTTTCGTACAGCTTGCTGATCTTGCTCTGAGTTTTCAACACATTATATTTTCTTTTTGTCCTGTCATAACTGTAGAATAGAAATCTATTAAGCTAAGCACAGGTGTATAAAAGATCATGAAGTCACATAACAGAATCACATCATGTTCCTTAAGCTTTAAAAACATCACTTCAGGTAAGAATTTTATGCTATCTTCCAAAATGAAATAGAGGCTGAAAAGATACAGTACAAAATTTTTTTATGTGTTGCTTCCACCTCATGCTGACAGCTTATATTTTGCCCCTTTTGCTTTAGCCTCTTAGTCAGCCATGCAGTAAAATGGGTTTGGATCCCCTGCACACTCATTACAGTGAGCATGTAAGAGTCAGAGTAATGCTGAAGCCTCAGCTCTGAGTAAATAAATACAGGAATAAGAAGCCTTCAGCAGATACAATGAAGGCATACAAATGCCTTTGCTTTGCTGTGCCTCCCTGCCCATGTTTCCCTTCTCTTCCACTGGTCATTACCCACAGACAAAAGTCCTGGTAGAAAGTGGCTACTCCTCCTCTCAGGTATTTCCACATTAGCTTAAACTGGTGATGAGGGTGATGTAAAATAACCTTGCAGATTTTATCCAAAAATGAATGAGGGAACAGTCATGTTCTTCAGGTTCAGGAGTGATCTCTACCAGGTGGGTGTTGGTAATCATCTGGAAGTAGTAAAGTTATTAACCACATCCAACACAGGGTGTTTGCCCACTCCTACCTGGAAAGGGAAGGGATATACAGGCAGCTGTGATCTCGGCCTCTAGACTGTCTGACAATGTAGAACACGAATGCACTGGATATCTCTACATTTATCACAAATATTTTCTTCTTTCCATCAGATGCTCTGGCAAATATTGGACCCTCAGAATAAGATGGCCATTAAAATTCATAGTCCAGGTTTGCATCAGCACGACTCAGTTGTGAGACCATTGATATCAGGGGTTTATTTTAGGAGACAATAGGCTTGTCCCCTTTCCTGTGGGTACACGGTTTGCAATGCTGTGCTCTGGTTCAGGATTGAGAGGTTAGAAGACACGCAAGCCACCAGTGTGAAAATGAAAGGAATCAAATTCAGAGATCCTATTCTGTGCCAAGAAAAACATCCAGAGAGTAGCAGTTGAAGCTTACGAGTTTATCAGGGAGATGAATTTGTAGGTGAGCTGATTCCAAGCTGCACAGAAATTGGGGAGCTTTTCTACTGACTGACAGCAATGAGCTGAGGAAACCCCACAAGTCAGGTGGGAAAAAACTGCTCTCTGCAGGCTCAGTAGCCCTCCCAAAGAGAGGACACCCTGTGTCTGTGGGAGGAGGATGGGAGAGCTAAAACCTGGTCATGACTGCTATAAAACAAAAGTTAGACCTTGATTCCCCGAGGTCTCCACCCAGGCTGAGAGACAGACAAGGACAAATCACATGAAGGTTTGCAGGAGATGCTGCCTTGCACCTTTTTGAATACACAGGAGTGATGATGGAGGAAGGGTTGAAAAGCTGTGCTGCTGTGTCTCATTTTAGTTAATGCAAAAGTGGCAGAAGGAGGGAGGCAGAAGAAAAGCATCTATATCAGACACAACAGAAGGAAATATGGGAGGAGGGTGGGGAGGTGGGTTGGTGGTGTCTGGTTTATGGCCCTTCTGTGCCATCTGAATGGTACAAAAGGCTAAAAAACAGCCTGAGCATCTGTGTTACTCTCTGCACCACTATGATAATGAAAATCCACAAATGCTTAGAGGAATAAACAACATTTCAAGTTTCCTGAGGTTATATAAAAGAAATATTTATTCTATCTGAAAAAGACTATGCAGAGAAGTATTGGAGTTAAAAAAAAAAGTCATAATGTGTTCACAATGTGAAGGAGAAGAGCAGCACAGCAAGCAACCTTAACTAGGCTGTTTCCAAACTTTTGACTGCCTAACCATGCAGCTTTAATGCTCTGTTGCCATATTTGTCATGCACACAGTATTATATAGATATATATAATACCAACTGTCTGGCTAGATATGGATATCTTATTTTTATTGGAATTCTATCCCCAGTCTCCTCTCTGCTTCTCTTTCCACAGTTTTTCTTAAGCAGAATGTGAAACTAATACTTTCAAATTTCAGCTGCACTTTTGAACTTGTGATATTTGAAAGCAATTTTTTTCTCATCACAACCTGAAACTGATATGTTGTTACACAGGAAATGTTGCACATCTCAAAACTCTCCACTCACAGAAGAGGCTGAATGTATCCTTCTGAAGGTGTGGGATGCATGTGAAAAAAGTATCAAGATTACGCGGGCTCCGTGGAAATTATCACTGCAACTCTTTTCTCTGCCTCTCTTTTTCGTTACACAAGTGACAAAATTGTCTCCTAAAAATGCTTAAACTTCATCTTCTGTCATGTAGATGCTGGAAGTTTATTTTGAAATGCAAGCTTGTCTGAGAAAGCTGTATTATGCTGGTGTTTATGCTACATAAAGATATTAGCATAAAGTAAATCCAAACTCAGGTCCGTAATTAGGTCTAAGAAAAGAATTAGCAAAGCACTGGAATGATCCCCAAGGTTCAATCCTACTTGCCCAATGAAAGCCAGTGACACTGGAGCCCTCCAAGGTCTGTGATAATCAAAGGATCTTAGCACCCAGGTAGTCACAAAGATGTAGGTACCTAAGTCTGCCATCTATAGATGGACAATTTCTTCCTGTTTTATTACAAAGGAATTTTATTTTGGTGACAAAGAGAAGGGACAGAAAATGGAATGCAGTCCTCCAGCCCAGTGAGGTCCCCGTCTTGAATTTGTGTCAGTTAAATGAAACTACAAAACAGTGTTCAAAGCAAGGAGAATCCTCATCCAGAAGGGAATATCAGGGGAGAGATTGCTTTTTGTCACTTCTGAGCGGGATCGGATGCAGGATAGGAAAACCAGGGAACTTTCTGGTGAACATCCAAGTATCTTTATCCTTTTGGATGCTAGCGAGGTTAAGAACGGGTTTTGTGAATTGTGGTTTTGGATTCAATGTCTAAATCTCACATAAAACCTATCCAGGTTATCTAACTGCCTCTGCTGAATTGATTTTGTTTCCTACTGTTTTTTCCTGATTACTTATATATATATATATTTTTTTTCCTTACAGGTGTGTGCATTTTAACCCCGTAACTGCTGCTGTGTTGTGTGGCAAATCAAATTTTGATAAAGGTGAGACCAAACTCATAATTTCTCTTCACTCTTAGAGCTCAGTAACACTGGATTGGAAGCATTTGTCATGCATAAAAGTGTTGATTCCATCTCCAGTAATCACCCACCCGTCTAATCCATCATACTCGACCTGATTATGTATAAATCTGATTAGCTCACATAAGATTGTAAAGGGGTCTCTGACTCCCTTTGGTAAACACATCAGTCCAATGACCTGGACATCAACAGAAACAAGCTTTGCACTTTACAGGGGAGAATCAATAATCCTGAGGATATGCTGATTATAAGTGCTCGCAACCACCAGAAGGCTGTAGGCAGTTTATGAGAGAAATCCTTCATCTCAAACTGGTCAGACACACAAGATTTGCTTGGTTAGCCCATCATGCTTTCTTCAGAAGACCTATCTGCTTAATGCAACAGCTCAATAATGCAGCATTAATTTTAATTAACAAATTGCTTGTACACCTACAGCTCTATCAGATGGTTGCTGTAGCCAGGGTTAGGAAATTGTCCGAAGAAAATAAATTTGAAGCAACTCAGGCACAGGTAAATAGCCTGTTATTATCCACGAACCATTGTCATTATGGTCATTTCTGAAAAATCATGTGTTTCCCATGGTTCATTAAATCTGTTTTACTGCCTGGATAAATGAGCTACTTTGAGGTGTCAGCAACAACCCCAAGCAGGAGGCTTTATTCCACTAAGAAAGATGGCAATCAGCAACAAGAAAGGCAATCCAGAAAACATCTTATACAAAATTCATGGGTTTATTAATTCATAATGTTAAATGGTTTTGGCAGCTAACTAGTCACAGAATTTCATCAAGATGTGCGCTTATAAACAAAGGGAAAGCAATAGCTTTTCTTTAGCAACTTTGCTCTGATACTTCTAGTCCTTCAGGGAAAAAAAAGAAAAAAGTAACATTCTCAATATGAAAATTTTCTATTTCAGCCAGCCTGTCTACCAGATTGTCAGAAAATGTCTTCAAAATGGCCAGCATGAGGCTTCCACCAAGATTTATCAACAAATGAGTCAGAAAAACCCTACATTATGGAAGCAGAAAAAGGTAAGAAAGGAGGAGAGGAGGAGGTAATGTGCCCATTTCAGCCAGGGATTTGTGCTGCCCTTGCCACAAACAGATTTTAGAGCAGGCCAGGCTGGTTAATGTGACTTTAGTTCCTCAGCAGGCACTTAGATGATGGCACATGGAATTTTTTTCCTGTAATACCATTACAGGAATGCTGTGAAGAGGGAGAGCAGGGATGAAGGCTGGTGCTGGTGCCTGTGCTGTGGTTCGAAGAGCAACACCCTAGAAATAACAGAGGAAGGTGAACTACACCTTCCATTAGAGCATCCAAACAAGCCAAATTCCTCTGGAGGGAAGGGCAGGACAAGTGGTGGGACAAGAGGAAAGCAGGGAAAAGTCTGGAGGAGTGGGTACTGGAGAGTTTCTGAAGGGAGCAAGGGGTTACTGCAGAGGAGGGCAGATGTACAGCAAGCCTCAGAAATGGCAGAAATTGGCTTTGAGTACTCCAAAGAGAAGTCAGAGGAGGGGAGAATTTATTTCCAACACAGAAACCCTGAAAGTTGCAAAAAATTTGAAAGAAATCCTGGAGAAAAGGACCCATCCTTCTCAGGAGGGATACTTGTTTTGAAGCTTTTCTTATGTTTTATTCCTCGTATTTTAGGTTCTGAATTTTTCCTGCTTAGCCTGCTATCTTGCTTTACTCTATGTGATGTATTCAGAATTTTTTTCTCCCTAATTAATCCTAATTTAAAAGGCTACAAAACTATTAACTTCAGACTAATGGGAAAGGTTTGCTTTTTATTTCAAGGCCCTGCTGGTGCAGGTCCTGTGAGCAGGTAACCCTACACCACCAGTTGTAGCTGTCAGTACTGACAAACCCCACAAAAGCAGAGGATAGGTGAAGAATAATGTTGAATTACTTTAGGAGGGCTGCACAGGGACAAGGAGAGGAAGCTCTTCCACCCTTCCTCTCTCTAAAATCTGCAAGCAGATATGTGCTTATATGCAGATATGTAACTAAGTGACACTGCCTAGCCTCTTGCATCTTTCAAAGACAAAAGTGTAGCTGGCCTTGGACACGCGCATGCAGTAGAAAACTGATGATGAGGATACAAGGAATCAGTTGCCAGAAATCAATGAATGACAGCCCTAAAAGCTGTCTGTGACTTACTTGAGGGTGTACAGTGAAAAGATTCCTGTTGATGTTTATCCACATTACATGGTGGCCTTTTGTAGCCTCCCCAGCAAAGCAGAAACCTGCCTGTGACCCAACACTGCCTCTGGGGCAGCCTGTCCTCCAAACCAGCCACACTCAGGATATTGAACAGGCTTTTTTTTTTCCCCGAGTGCAACAGGGTACATGTGGAATATTATATTGGTTTCCAGCCACCTGCCAGAATTTGATGGCAGGAAATTTGCACAGCTCTTCTTGTAGCCAAGTGACAGATAATAAGTGAGAGGTGCCATTGTTGGAACTATCACTATCAGATTTTCTAATGCAGCCCTGGTGTAATGAGATCATACACATTGCTCAAGCTTCAATCAGAAGTTCCACTGAAGGAACAAGCCTGAATAATAATAAAAGCAGAAAGCATTTTAAGTAAATAGAATTTCCCAGATACTGCATGATGGTGTTTGTTATTGCTATCTTTTATGAGCCTCGAGAAATATTTTGTATAAGAATTATTTCCTTCAATATAAGCTGTTATCATGAAGGTCTCCTATGTCAATTCTTATTTAAAATATATTTCCTTACAGTCCCAACATTATGAAAGCACAAATTAATGCGACCTCTTTGCTTCCATTCCATGTTCTTATAAAACCTCGCCGCAGCTCTCCAAAGAACAGTTACGTGCTGCGTTGTACAAATGTAGCCTAAACCACTCCAAATAATAAGATCCATTTTAGCAGTAAAAATTTATTCTGTGTACATCATTCCAAGCCCCTGAAAAGCCAAGGTCTTTCAGTGAGGACTGCACAGAGCTTTTTTTTTTTTTTTTTCCCCTAAGCTTGAGTGCTAAGAAGCGTGGAGCCGATATTCCTCTCTGCTCTCCTGATGGAAAACCTCCACGAGCCTGAGCAAGCACCGCTTCTTTTGAAGAGCTCCTGGGAGCCCAAACAGGGATCCTGACAGAGCAGGCAGCCAGTGCAGCAACAACAACAACACCCCAGCAACTGCAGAAGGGAGGTCAGACTATTTTCATGAGCTACAGTATTATTTCCCTCTTGCCTAAAGCTTGCCATTGGCAAAAGGACAAAGCCAAAACAAACTCCTGCAGTGTGCACGTTCCTGTTTAACATTTCCCTATTAAGACCATTTATTCTGTTTTGCACAGTTTGCTTTTTGTTTTAGTGTGTATTTATTATTGCTGGCAGCAGATAAAAATTATTTCATTATTTCATTACATGAAGTTCTGACCACTGGATCTCCATACACTGCTTTCTGCTAGTGTAAAGGAGTTGTATGATTTCAAAATTTCTTCCTCAAGTAGTTAAAATCTTGTTTACAGGCAAAGAGGAAACATACCTTATACATAAAGTCAAAATTTATCATTATTACAATTGAAATCCTAAGAGTCTCATCCAAGAATTGTTATTATTCCACATATAATTGTTATGCAAAGAGAAAGAATAAGTCTGTGCAGAAAATGTTCGTAATAAAAATAATAATGCAGTTAAATTTTTACACATGCACGTAGTTTCCACTCCTTTTCATGATCTTCTGCTTACCCTTCTGGTGTTACTCTTACCCCTTGGGTTGGGGGTTTCTTTCTCGTGGTGGCTGTGTTCCCAGCAAGTTGTCATCACCCAAAAATCCTTTGCCAGGAGGAATACAATGTTCACTTTGAAATTTTCCTCTTTGTCTGTGTTGGATTCTTTTGGGGTCAGTTTTATATTTCTGCTAACATGCTTTTACAGCCAGGTGTTATTCCACTGGTCTGCACTTCTGAGTTACAGCCATTTTTAAAGGTGGATTTGCATGTGCTAGATACTATTTCTTTGTTTGCTTGCTTATCCTAAAAAGCAGAGTAGCTCAGCTCCAGGTCTGCATTTCTTTAGCTGTGGGGCCTTTGGTGTCAAGTCTGCTTTCCATATTTCCTCACCCCAAGTCTCTGCCCCTCCACACTGAACTCTGTGTCTCTCTTATCCTGCCTGGCCCACATTTACCAGTACTGGTGAAACCATGGTGGCACCACGGAAAGATAAACAAAAGTAAAGCAAATCAGTCAGAAAGTCCTGAAGAGCTGGAGAAATTGCTGTCACAACCAAACCAACTGAAAAAAGGCTGCAGGCAGGTCAAGAAAAGTTCAGACAGAGCAAGTCCTGACACTTTGCAGACTCAGTGCAAAGTGTATGGCCACAGCAACACAGTATTACAGATCAATATAATGACAGCATGTTCTTACATAATATCTTTTCACTTTTCTTAGAGACATGAAGCAGGTTTATCTTCTTTATGCTTTTATTGCAAAACGTGGATTTCACCCCCAAGTAATTCTACAATTCTCATAAATACTTCATTTTGTTTTGTGATCTTCAGTAAAATGACAGTGATAACAAAATAGTTATATAATGTAATGTGCATAGCTCGGTGAAATGTATTATAAGGGACAAGGTGCTAAATTTCCTGGTTGTCACCTTTCTAGACAGAGTTTCTCGCTATTTTAGCTTCCAGCATTTTTAATTCTGTGATCCAGTATGGCTCAAAACAAACCTAGAAGTTTTAAGATATAAAGAAGTGAAAAAAGCTGATAGGGGCTAAGCTTTACTTAAGCAAAGGCAACAATTGGTGAGACTATTCTGTACACTTTACTCTAAAAACCAGCAAATGCCTAGAGCCCAGGATTATCCAGCACACGTCCACTACAATTAGATTTAATGAAAATTCATACTCTTATTTCCTAAAGAATGGCATTTGAAATCATGGTATTTATATAAATACATTGTTTTGATCAGCTTCCTCTTCCTTCCAGAAAATTTTTGGACTGTTTCCCATACTTTGTCTATTTCAGAACAGGGTAATTCATCCCAGAAACTACTGATTTCTTACTTAGGAAACATGGGTTTAATCCTTATAAAACACAAGAAAATCCCATGAAATACAAGGAGAAAAACAGACAAAAATCTGCATCTCTGTTGTCTTTGCTGGGTTGCTTCTCAGGGAACAGCTTGCTGGCCAGTTAAGGGATTGCTGGCCAGAGTGTTCAGTGATAACCGTTGTAACAACCCTTATTCAGCTGAAAAAAAATTCACTAGGAAAGACAGTACAAAGCCATGAAGTAGCTGGTGGATTTTTCAGTCATAAGTATCCCTTCTGTTTCCTTGGGGTTTGTGCTTCCACCTAATTTACACTAATTTTTTAATTATGAGATTTCATATTGGAAAATATTTTTTTTCTGTGGCAGATGCACAGACATCTTACCATCAAATTCTGTATTGGTGATCTGTTCTGAGTGAAGAAAACCAGTTCTTATTCTGTTGCTACTTTTCTACATCAACAAGTTCTAGATATCCCAGGCAGAGGGAGAGGACAATACTGCAAGAGGTTGCCAACATATACAATGAGCAGCAACTTCTGTTCTGATAAATTTGTGATTATCCACTCCATTTATCTCAATGAGAAGTGAACTTTTAAATTTGCATGGTCCATTAGGGCCTCAAGTGAGCAAGGCATTTAAGCATGTGCTTAAATCCATCTGTATTCAGGAAACCAATTAAGTACATGCTTAATTTTAATGATGGATCCTGTACTGAGGGCTATAAAGCTAAACTGCCTTTAAACTTGGACAAAGTCCCCTTTCTCTTTATTTCAAAAGAAAACAAGAAAGTTCAAGCCAAGAGATGGTGTTAGAGCAAAACAAGGCTTTTCAATTTCAGCTACCAGGAACTGAAACAGTGAGGATGAACTGTCATAACTTTAACCTAGAACAAATAGGGTTAACTCACAAAAGCTAACTCTGCCTGAGACAGGGCAGTTCTGAGTGGCAACACAAGGCTTCTGCCTCTTCTCTGACCACACAGGCAGCCTAGGGAGACCAGCACAACTAGAGTGGAGCTAGCAGTCATTCTGGATTTCTGCACTAGGATTCCACACCCTCCCACAGGAGACACTATAAAAGTACAAAGCAAATTAGCTAACAGATTATTTCTTCTCCTGTGCATTTTCATCTGCAACTTTAATCATTCCATTAACAGTGCCACAGATGCCTTTATTTTGTTTTCTAAGCAGTGCTATCATCAGGACTGATCAAAGCTATAAAGTTGTTATTTCACACTGAGATATCTATGATGCCTATTGATGTAGAAATTAAAGGTTTCTGAAGAAACAGTGCTGCAACATTATTATTCATTCACTTAATTGCTCATCTGGTTTGAATTGGCTATGACATTTCATCATATTTTCTATTTCATCCTCTTCACCAAACTATGCAGGCCAGCTAAGTACTTTGAAAGCTCTGAGAAGGTATTTCTATTCATGGGGGCAAAGGCAGTATGTAGGCATCCCTTAACAAAGTAGGTCTGAATCAGCATTTAAAAAACATTAGAAATAAAACAGCAACTTATGAAAATGGAGCTTTATTGACAAATGATTTTAGCAAAGCCACCAGTATTTGAAATTACTGGGAAGTACCCAGCAACACCACAAAATGACATGAGGAGACAAACACCACAGCCTATCTCTGCAGGTGAGAGAAGCAGCAAGCCAAGGCTGGCCTATCTCTGAAGGACTAATTTTGACCTGTATTAACTGCTTAATCCAGGGAGTTCAGTTTAACACCATTAGAAAAAGCAGAGACGCTTTTAACAAGTGAACAGACAAAAAATACCTCAAAGCTCCAGCTCAGCTTGTACTACTCAATAGAGCTGTTAGAGCAACACTGGCCCAGGGCACATGACAAGTGGTAGAACAGTAAGATAAAGAGGTCAGCAATATATTTACAGATACTAGAATTATACTTCTGGAAAGTATTTTTTGCTCCCTTCACATTGCACACATTGGCAAAAAGGTAAAGATTAATTCCTGAGCAGTGCATTGATGATTTTTTTTCAGGAGACAACTATAATAAGAAGGACATTTTTTAGTAGCGTTTGTGCCCAAAATTCTGTAGCATGTGGATGTGCAATGGCAGGAAAACTCACCCTTACTTTGCCCCTCCCTTGCCTCTTTGTTAACTTTTCCATTCTGCACCCAGATTCCCTCTCCTTTTCCAGCCATCAAGTAAATTGATCCAGACCTACATGCATGCTTTACTTTCCTTACAAGTGTTTCATGTCCTTGGCAGCAAGAACTTGTGATGGCAGCCAGCGTGAGCCCATGTGATTACTGGGGTTTTCAATTATCCCCCAGGAGCCAGGAGAGCTCTCACAATTCCTTTTTTTTTTTTTTTTCCTGCAGTCTTCGAGATTTTCCTGGGTTTGCAATGTGGCAATTATTCCCAGAGAAATGAAAGAGATCTCATGTTTCCCTTGGTGAGAAATAGTTAAAAATTTGCTGGGTCACAGACAGAAAGCAAATGTGCTGCATTTCTCTTAAATTAACGCAAGGTGCAGTGGGCCAGAAAAGAAAGAGAAGGTCCCTCATTTCCAAGGGTGTTTATCCAAAGCTGGCTTGTTCCAAAGAGCAGAAAACACTGCTAAAGTCCTGGGAGCATCTCCCATTTTCTTGTCTGTTGGGTGACTGCCCACACAACAAGGCTGCTGTGTGAAAAGGGGGCCTACCTCCCCCTTTGGCCATCTTTTAAAAGAAAACCACCTGCTGCCTCTGTATCCTCTACGTGCCCTCCAAAAACCCACGGATCAGTCCTCATTTGGAGGGAGGTTTTGTTTCTAGGCCCTGGCTGACACCAGCTTTTCTTTGAGCCTTTGAGAAATGTAGCAATTGTTTTTGTACCTACAGAGAGGTGAGAAAGTTGCCAGTGGTGTTTGCGCAGGGCCAGAGTTAGGATGCTGATCAGTGGGTTTGCTCCAGGGCGTTTGGATGTGGGTTTGGATCATGTCCCTAAGCTTGCACGTAGGCAGGAGTTGTGTGACAGAGCTCTCGTCAGCATTTCTCACTGCAGGAACCTTCAGCCTTTGCCACAGAATCTCAGCTTTTTTCTTTTTCCCTTTTATATGTTTCTGAAAGCATCCTAAAAACATATGGTTTTAATCTCCTTTGAGTCATCAAAGAGTTTAAAACAACACACCTGAGACCCTGGGGACAGAAGTGATGCTGTGCCACCATGAAATCTGACATTTTGCTAAGGTACCACATGAGTCAGTGTTTTACTGCAGATTTAATTATTTTGCTGCAATGGGAAGTCTGAACACATTAGCTTTTCAGAGCCCATTCTTTAGTGAGACTGGATATGGCTGCACCTGGCCCTGCATTCTTCCCTGCAAAAGAGGAATAACTTGATGGTGGTGGGGATAGGAAAACCAAAGCTGTGTCACTGAGTCTAGGAAACAAGGAGAGAACACAGAAAGCAGAAATATCTTTCTACTAACCCTATTTAGGTTTTTGTGAGAGAGATGATAGCCTGACAAGCAGAGGAGAAAATATTCCTTAGCATCTGCTGTGACTGTAGGATAGTGAGAACAAAGGAAAACCCTGTGTATCCTTTCCCATTGCCCTGTGTGTCCACAGCCATCCAGCACTTGGATTCTGTTGCAGCTCTGTCTTCACTGTGTGCAGACTTTGTTCCTTTGATCTTGGTGGACTTCTGTTCTTTGAATGATTTTTTTTCTTGCGTAATAAAAATCCCACATGTTTCTACGAGTAAGATTTTATGCATACCACTGCAGAACAGGTGCTAAATAATATTTACAGCATGAAAAGGAAATTTTGATCCTGATAAAGTCATCCAATGGACAAATGACCTCAGAGAAATGCCCAGGAACGTGTTGGATCTGCAGCCAGTTGAGGAGTGTGTGGGTGCCATGGGCTGCTGGTAAGTTGTGCTGCTGTGTTAAACTGCACTGGTGTTCACCACCTGTAGAGCTGCTCCAAGGTCAGGATGGAAGAATCAGGGCAATAATCAGACATCCTGTTTTTCAATTAGAAACCACACAGTAATGAAAAGCTTTCCAGAAGATCACTTTACTGTTTTATTGGGTTATGTTTTTTAATTGGCTCTTAAAATGAATTCTGCCTAAGCGACTAACTGGGCAGTCACTATTCAGCCTGGGAAGTGCAAACAGGCTGGGGTAACCAAAGCAAAAAGGACTGAATTGATTTTCATATTAATAAGAGAGTTCATTCTAGAGAGAAAAGGTTAATTTGCTTTTCAGTGAGTTTACGGAGGAAGTGCTTGTGGTCAGGGTGATAATTTATAGCTAAATCACATGTTTAAAGGCAAAAGTGATTACAGAAAAGCTAGGAATAGTATTTTCAGTATTATGCAATGGAACTGTCAACAGTGTTTCCTTTGCTTTCTCCTTCCCCAAGCACAAGGATTTGAGAAAGAAGCCAGCACAATAGCACTGTCATCTGTGGCCTTATTTTTCCTCTGCACATCAGATATCTTAACAAATGCAGAAGCAGAGAAAACACTGTCTCACCCAGCTTTAATGTTGCTCATGCTTATGGTCTGGGAGTTCTCCTCAAATACATATGGCTTTTGTTGGACTTGGCTTCCCCACAAAGGTGCTGTCTGTAGGTACTGGATTTTTAATTTATTTTTTGTTAGCATGCTAATTCCTGAGATTTGTGAATTTTTAGACATGCAAGTAAAACAATTCATGCCTATGACTTGACATAGATAAAATTATTGAAAATATGGGTTGGGGTTTCTTTCTTTAACTTTAGCCAAGAAGAATCTGTGATATTTAGGCAACTGAGTATGAGATGGCCTAACTTGTTTCTTTGATATGTCTAGATTTAGGAGTTGAAATTTTGGATAGTCACGTCCAAGGTTAAGTATGAGTAACAGTGGTAACTGTGCTGCTGATTTAAGAAGTGATGTAACAAATGTGACTTGAGGAGCAGTGACAGCAGCTTGCCCATCCTACCTTTGATGCTTTATTAAAGGCTTAAGCAAACATGCAAACCTAGACAAGCTCAGCAAACAAATACCCAGCAATGTCTGCCCTTTGGAATTTTTTGAATAAAAAATGCTAACACAGCACCTTTAGAACTGTGAGGTTTGCTACACCTGATGTAGTTTGCACGAGAGTGGAATGAAAAGCCCAAGAAACATCCAAAAGGCCACACTTTAAATTTCTGTCCCTTCTTGTGTGAAAGTTTGAATTTGCACAGTTCAAACTGCTTGGAAGTAAACTTTTTGTTGTAGCTGTTCTGTGTTATCCTGGTCCATGACTGAGGCTCATGGGCTGCTCCTTTCTGGTCTCTGCTGCTGGGTGGGGGAGGTCAGAGCCTGGTTCCACTGCTCCATCTCCTTGGCTTAACCTTTCTCCCCCATCTCTCAGCTCTGCCACCAGGCTGGATAGAACATTCACCTGGTCACATCTTACACAGCCTTCATCTCTCCTGCTGCCCAGTGCCACTGCCAGGTTCTGGCATTCCCTGCAGTCTGAGACTTTGGCATCTGCACATTTTCCTGAGGGCTCCATCTCTGAGGCTATCTGAGTCTGGTTATATGGGGATACTTCAGACCAGAACCACTTTAAACTCATCTTTTAGTACAGAAACATCCCTGAAGAAATGAGAAAAGAAAGAAAGCAGACCTGCACTTTATAATCACTCTTGGATGACATGTAGAAAAGTGCATGCAGGTATTTCCACAGACTATTAAAAAAGAGAGTTCAAACTGACTAAGAAATAGATAAAACCAGTAATCTTCAGGATGCTATCTGCAGTAAAGATTATGTATTGCAGATTACAATCTATGCTAAAAAGGGTATCCTCTTTGCTATGGCAAAAGAATGGTTGAACCTTCCACATTTCCAAGCTCACATGTGGGCATGATAAAATCTTAACAACATGCCATTAAATATGCCTTTACAACATCTATTCTGCCTTGGCTAGATATATCTGTGAATCCTCCCTTTGCACTGGAGATTAAACAAACTCTTTGGACAGCTGAAAAGAGTTAAAGTATGACCTGATAGTTTCTCAGCTTGACAATAATATTGTCTGTCAGTTTGTGCTGTATCCAAGATACTGTTCTCTGGTCCATGCTCAGAAAACAGATATTGATGGGTTTAGCTGATTAACATCTCTACATCATTTGGCCTTTCAGTCTCAAAATATATTTTACAAAATGTTGCAGCAGGTGCTTTCTGGACTTTGCACAGTGGTGCTCAATGCAAATATTTCCATGTATCCCCTAGTTAAAACCTTGAAACTTTTTTCTGTCTTAAACAAACAGCAGTGCTGGCAAATTTGGCCACTGGAGCCCAACATTTTGACTGAGACAGGGTTTGCACCCTGTAAGAAGATATGGGAAGGTTGTCTGACTGTTCCAAGCCTCTTACAGGACAGAACATCAGCTTCTAGCCCGTCTAGATGCAGATACCCCAGTCATTTTGGGTAAGGCATCTGGACAGGTGATAACACAGGGAAGGAACTCTCTGCTACATGCTTTGAAGCATATTGATGCTTCTTAAAAATAACCATGGTCTTACCTGTCACACAAGTGGAATACCCATTTTAGTTTAGTGCTTATCAAGTTGTGAGAAGAGAGAGGCTGTGAGTGTCCTTTGGAAAAGGATAGAGGAAAGCTGGACAGAGGGTTGCTCATGGGCTACAGCCTGCTCCCTGCCCTTAGATGCCTATAAGAGAACGTTTGCTCACACATTGTTTATTTAATAAAACCTTCAGACCTTTCATTTATTTGAGCTTTACATCAAAATCACCTGGAATTCCTTTAAACAACAGTATTTTGTCTGTAAGGGAAAGGAGCAGGTGACTGTGATGTGTCCCACAGGAGCCATCACTCACCTCCAAGGCTAGTGAGGAGAGAGGAGGGATGCAGATTTGGGGAACCCAAGAGAACACAGATGGGTTTATCATCCATTACCTTTCTTATCATAAACAGATGGCCCAATCCCAAAAATAAGGGAGTGCATCCGTTTTCAGAATTCAGATCTGTGTGCCAAAAGTAAAATTCACACTTCCCATGAAAAGGAAAATAGTGACAGAATCCTCAGAGACTTTCCCTTCTCAACCAGTCTGTGGAAAATGGATGGGAATTCTAGGAAATAGAATGTAGGCAGCAGGAACAGTTCAACCCCCTCCAGCCCCCTGGATCTAGCAGAGCTGAAAAGCTGAGCATCACCCACTGAAAACAACTCAGACTGGCCCTGCAGGAGCTGGGGATGAAAGGCACAGCCATGAAAAGCCCAGGTCCTGCACTAAACACAGGACAGCTGGGGAGTGATTTGGGCACTGCTGAGACCCCTCCCAACACCAGCACTTGGCCCCAGACCTCCAGAGAGACCCAGGGCTGCAGGTGAGGGAGGAGGCAGCTGTGGTGTTCTGGCTCCTGCTTGTTTTCAGTTTATGGCCAAGATGTACTGTTCCAGCTTCCTGGAGCCTGCCATGCCATGCAGATGGAACCTGCACGGGAAGCAGTGAAAAGAGGATAAAGTAGCCACAAAGTGTGTGGTGTCATAACAAAGATGATGAAATACAAATCATGGTTGCATAAGAATGGTATATGTTCTAGTTGGTATAACAGTGAATTAGGGCTGCAATGAAAACACATAAATTCTCCTCTTTTTAACTTTTTTTAAAATTTTTATTTTCATTAACTTCTGCTGGCTTGGGAGCCATTCCTGTACACACTTCCAAATGGCATAGTCATTTATGCACCGCTGGAAATTATTTTAGATATTTAGGCCCATGTTACTACAAACTGCAAGTTGATGACCAAACTATAGGTTTGGAATCCAATTTAAATTGGCCATTTTAGCACACTTTTGTTATTGGGAAAGGATAGACGAGTCATTCTCCATTGTAAAGCAAATTGTATTTTTGTTCATCTAACGTTTAAATGTCCAGTGTTAAAAGAATACAAAAAAAAACCCCAAAAAAACCTGAGGTAACAAACTAAGCAACATCATAAGTTGACATTTTCCTCCAGCATGATGATTTTAAAGCACTTTTTTCCCTCAATTTTCAGACACATTCTAACCTTTCATTGCAAACTGCTCATATTTGAATTAATCTTTCTTAGCTATGGCTGATGAAAACTGGAGACAGTAATGCAGATGAGGTCTAAGCAGTACCAGTAAAATTACCTGAACTCTCCCTCATCCTTACTGAAAGTAACCTGTCAGAGGCATTTTTGTGTTGCCATTGCCTTTTCACAGCACTGGTGGCTCTCAGTTGTCCCACGGCACATACCCCCAGGTCCTCCTCAGCCTCAGTCATCCCTAGCTAATGAGCTCCCACTATAGAGCAAAAAAGTGATAATAGTCCCCAAGCCCATTTACCCTCTGCTCTATAAAATTTAATTCTTCTTCTAGTACTTTTCCCCCTGAGGTGGTGCAGCTCTCTCCCATGACAGCCTGATGCTCTTTACCCTGGTGCCTCCTCATGGTGTCATCAGCGAGTTTTATTTGTGCCCTTTGTGGTCATTCACATGCCAATGCCCCTAAAATAAATATTAAAATAAATATTTTAAAAATGTATTAAATAAAACCAGGCCTGCTCTCCATTGCACTGCTTTATTAACAGCCACGAAACCAGAGTCCATTCCTTTAACAAGGATGTTTATTGCTGTGGTCTGTGCATTGACAAAGGACTCTTGACAATAATTTCAGAAGGCTAAATATAATTTATTAAAATGACTCCATAGTTCAGAGGGTTTGGGCTATTATCTGTCCAGCAAGGAGCACCTGAAGCTCCCGCTCCGAGCTTCGTCAAAGGAATGTCTGAATGGTTTACACAGAGATAACAACTTTTCACCTCATAGGTTGAGAGGAAGAGCAACCTTTATCTTTCATTATCAGGAGACAGGCAGAGCAATCCAAACGTCCTTGAAACACAAACCAGAAATTTTGTTTACAAAAACTTATACAAAATAAAAAAAAACAATAAAAAATACTTTCCCATAAAAAAAATTTTCTACAAGTTTGCACACAGAAAAACTTGTAATATGTTCTTGCAACAGACGCTGAACAAGAAAAGAGCTTTGCCAAGTACAGACATCCCTACAAGGGCCTCCCTTGCCATCACAGATCCATCTGGGATCCAACCCTTACAGATCCAACAACATCAGCCCTGCTGGGGGGGCCCAGCAGCATCAACCCCACCTGGCTGCCAAGAGCAGGGCCAGCCCACAGCAGCCACAGGGCACGTGGGAGCAGCCGGAGAAGGAAGCAGAGGTAGGGCATAGGTCCTCCAGGGGGTGACCACAACAGGTGTCTCACATTTTCATTTTGCTTCAGCTCATCTTGCCACTGGCTTGAAATGCCCACGTCCAGGTGAAACATCTTTATCCTCCAGCTTTCTCCCTGGTTCTGTAATACACACACTTTAATCTGAAGGAAGCCCAAGTAAGTGAAACTCTTATGGCCTTGACTTTTATTCTGAGCACCCCATGCAGGTTTTTCTGAGAAAAGGACTGTTATAAAGATTTTTCAAAGAAATTGGGGTCACCTGCTGCAGTGAACTGAACATAATTGGGAAGTACTGTAGATATCCTCTGTTTGGAAATGCATTGCGTGTGGATATGGCTAGCTCAGTTTTATAAGTGTTTCTGGCTTCACATGCTATTTTTAAGAGCTGTAAATGGAGCAGGTCTTGCCCCCCTCCTTCCACCCTCTCCTCCTACTCACTGATTTCCCATCTTAAATTAAATTGGTTACAAACAGTGTAACAAATAATTTTCTCTCTACATTATAAGAAGATAGGCATAGACAGAAGTTTAGAAACATGCAGCTTGTAGCATCTTTACAAGATAAGATCAGCACTGTGGCTTTCTGTCACAGGGTTTGCCTTTAAAAATTGTAATCATCAGCTTAGAATGTTTATCATCCTGTGAGAGGGATACTCTTACCACTGCCTATGAAGAGAGATGTCTGTGATAAAAGATTGTCTTTATGTTTATCAGAACCTTTTAATTGCTCACAGCGGGCAATCCTTGAGGATCTAAGCTGTGGTCCTTACAAGCATTTACACCAAGGAAGAAAGATATCACTATGATTTGAGAAGATGTACATGTTAAAAAGGGTGCATCTCCTCCAGCCTAAATTTAAAAGTGAAACTAAGAGGTTGCTGGCTTCCCCAGCTTCCTTTGTCCTCACAGGAGAGAGGAGCTAGAAAGCAAATATCCCTGCCCTGCTGGCTTTTGCTGTTTTCTGCTTTTTGCACCATCGAGGCAAGTCCAGCAGCCCTGGTTTGTTGGATCAGGGGGCTGATAACAGCAGAGCAGACACCCCTCTTGTCTCCCCCAGCCTTTCATGAGTGTCAGCCCCAGAACAATTGGCAGAAGCTGACAGCTCCAACTTGCTGATTGAGCCCAAACTCAGGTCTTTCTAACTTGTGCCAGATATTGCCTGTTTTGCAGAGCCAGATGCCAGCTGGAAATGGGATGTCCCAAACTCCACAAGTAAAAGTTCTCCTTGTCCCATTTCATCCAGAAAATATCACTGCACAGGAGATCCTCCTTTGAGGTGCAGAGAGTGCTCCAGGTGTCTTTAGAGCACAGGTTGATGTGGTTGGGTATTATTGCTGTAAATCAGACTTCCAAGCAGCTGCCATTTCTTTATAACTCTCCCCTGAATTCTTGATGCTTTTTCTTCCATTTATCACAGGTCTCAGGACCATTTCCATGCTTGCTCCAAGTGGTCAAGCAAAAGATTCAGCGTCTTACAGTCTGTTTCTTCCAGGAGAAGAAATTGATGAGAGCATCAGATAACTTGGAGATAACTGTGCACCTTCTCAAGGCAAGGCAAAGTCTCCTTTTCTACCACTTTAGGGGAATTGAAAAACATACACTCAAATCTCCTTTCTGAAAGGGCCTCCCAGGGCATTTCCTTGGGCCAGACTCACTTTTCACACCTGGGCAGTGCTGGTACAATAATCACTGACTGCCTGTGATGTCTGTGTGTCACCTGAGCACCCCAGCTCTTTACAGAACTGAAATGTAAGTCCACTGTTCTGGCCAGTGGGGTTTCAGTTGCACACATCTCTGGATTGAACAGGGATGAGGCTCCTTCCTGACCTTTGGAGATGACCATTAACTCAGCTGCCTGCTTTAAGGTGCTCTAGAACTTCTTGCAGCCAAGAACAATGACTTTTCCCACCATTTTGACCCAATCTGCAGCAACATCTGTGGTGCCTGTCTCCAAAGCCACATGGCAAGAGAATGGCAATCCCTGGCTCTGAAACTTGCAGCCACAAGTTTGCAAGGCACAATTTAGTGCCTGTCTACCTCTTAAAAACTGCAGGCTGATTGTAGGTAACAGGGAGATCATTCTGGATCTAGACCATTTATTTGCTGTTTTCCTGAGGAATAACTGAGCAATTTGAATTCAATACAAAGGTTTTTGCTGAAATCCCATTTCAAAAGCTGCAAGAGTGTTCTTGTTCCCTTGCTGCTTCACACACACTGTGCATGCACTCACCATCTACTTGCCCTGCAGTGCTTGGCAGCTTTTACTGCATTCAGCCCAGCAAAATACAGGTGCAACTACAGCAGATGGTGGCATATCCCTGCAAGCTTCATCTAACAGAGGCAACTTTAAGGGCACCTTCTTCAGGAAAAGCAGATTTTTTCTCAAGAAATAGAATATGAAAGGGTCTAGATACCAAG
Source organism: Leptocoma aspasia (assembly GCA_013399835.1). Taxonomy (NCBI): domain Eukaryota; kingdom Metazoa; phylum Chordata; class Aves; order Passeriformes; family Nectariniidae; genus Leptocoma; species Leptocoma aspasia. The sequence goes on along the minus strand of VXAX01007475.1, from coordinate 522,711 downwards.
GGTTATGAATCTAGCAATAACACAGCTCTGCTGATAATGACAATGTTTTGAATAATTTTTATTTGAATAGATCTGCCTGCATTACCAATATCTACAGTGTTGCTTGGTAACTATTTCTGATACCAGGAGACTGAAAAACACTTTTTCAAAACTAAATTACAATTCTGATATTAAATTTCACATTTTAGTGGTTTCAGTTTGTCCTCTGTATGGCTGTCTAGCCACAGCAATATTCCTGGTAACATTTTTTTTTATATCCACTTTTTCTTTATTTTTTTTTTTTTAACTTTCTTTCCTTTCCAAAAGGTGCCAAGTGAGGTAAGTAAATATTTCATACTCCTTCCTTGGAAATATGTTGATATTTTAAGAAGAGTCAGTAAAACTGTAAAGTGAGAATATGGGTGATCTCAGACTCAAGTTGCATAATTCAGGATGAGTTTCAAAATTCAAGTAGAAAGCAATTCTAAATTATCAGTGGGTGCAGATAAAATTGCCACATAAAGTAATAAAGCAAATGGTATTGAAGTGTTGCATGGAAAATAGGTGAATATGTTTAAATATTAGTCACACTCCTCTGTATTTATTTTGTTGTTGGGGCAGTGCCAGCATTCACTTATTTTCCAGAAGCTGCATTGTGTGGTCATGAAGATAAAGGAAAATAATAATAATAGTAATAATAACAAATGTAGTTGTGTTGATAGGATCATAATTCAGTAATGAATAAAATACCACAATGCTCTACTAAATTACTTGTTAAAATTTACCTCAGAAAAATAGAAAGGCTAATTAAAAAGAGGAAGGAACAAGCCCCACTATGCTGCGGTTTCAGAGGTGTATCCGTTGATTTCCTCATGTTGCAAATTTTAGTTACAAAGGCATGCCTTCCCGATTTTCTGAGGGTTAACAAACTCACTTCTGCCTTCTCTGCTAACGAGGACAGCGCTACAGAAGGTGGTAGGATGCTTGTAAATGCCAGGGTTTTGCTGGTTTGTGGCTACGCCCGTGACTAAAGGAATGTAGCAGTTGTGTGAGACGACCCCTAATATCTCTTTTGCTCCCTGGCAATGCCAGATTGTGCAGGGAGCTGGGCTTGAAAATTAAATCCCCACCTCCCCAAATATATGCGCAGTGACTTTCTGGAACATGATTTTCACAACAAGTACCCACACTTTGTTAATTTGCTTTCTCAGTGGCCTCTTTTGACTGAAGGCTTGAAGCTGGCAGTTCAGAACTGCAGGAGGTCAGAAGAGAGCAAATAGCTTTTTTTTAACAGCTATTGGTAGTAGCAAAAGTTTAGCTGACATGTGGGTAAGTGATTACATCAATTCTATTCCACAGCTCTTACAAAATAAGAGAGATCTTTAAGATCACTTTGGAACACCCTTTCTCTGGCTTTGAGGAAAAAGCAAAATCTGCATGGCAGATGATTCCTACAAAAGTCCTCAGCCTCTGAATGCACTTCCTAAGAAATCCTCAATTACAGCAAATTAGACAGTTTGGAGAGAACTAGGGGTTTCTGTCAAGGCTATAAAATGTAGAAATGGAGAACACCTGCAGAAAAAGTTGCAATCTAAAACTTCCCCCAGTTCACTGCCAGGTGAAACTGACTTCTGACATTTGGAAAAAAAAAAATGGAAATTTTGTTTGTCCCCAGGGCCCAACTGTGTCCTAGATGCCACATTCCTAGGGAGGCTATGGAACCTTCAGCACTGGAAATCTTTAAAAAAACAGATTAGACAGAGCTATCTGGAGTGACTTCTGCAGGAAAGCTTGCTGCAAGACAAAGGGACCTAAAAGTCCTGGTCTCACTCCTGTCATTAGATTTCTAATGTTATTAATAGCATTTGGTAATAATTGCACTAAAACATTTGTCCTTTTTACTGTAAATATGGGAAGCATTTAAGCCAAGGCCAGCTATCTTCCAGAAGGAATGTTATATTTCACATATTCTGGGCTCCAGAAGAGACTCATGAGGAGATTTTTGGACTGTGCTACAGAAAAGGTCAAGCCTCATGGCTGCAATGATTCCCAATAATTCCAGATTCACAGAATATATCACAGCAGTTGTTTATTCATTTTGTAACTACAGATATACTTAATATTGCCCAAAACCAGACACCATGGGTGTGGCACGTCTTCACTCCATCCCCTCTCACCCAAGAGTAAGGCATCTGTGATTCCTCAAATGGCTGTGGTGTGGTTTGTTCAATCACACAGGAAATAACTGGGACAATAAGATGTCTCAGGTGTAGTATTCAGGGTACTACCATCCCAAATACTAAAAAAAAATTATGAACTCCATGAAACAATGGTTGTGAAATTGTGAGTTCTCTTCTTTCTCTTGGCGTGGTGGGGTTAAATTTCTAGGGGTCACATCAACATTTTTTGTTAAGTCCACAAAGTTTTCCTGTATAACCCAGTCTGGTGGAGGTTTTCAACAGCATTATCCTAGACTGAGCTACCCTGCTGAAAATTTAAAAAATAGATTCTCTTTTTGCTGAGGGGAAAAAGGGCATATTGTTGGGTGGCTTGGTGCTTCATAGGTGTGATAAGCTAGGAACTCAGTACTCCTCCCAGGTTCTGGAAGTTTGTCATCTCAAGGCCTCAGTCCTTGCAGAGACAGAAATTACTGTTGTTACTTTGGTGATCTTTTACAATTAGACATTTTCCTCATGTGTTGTTATGCTTTTGATCACTAATGTTACACTGTTTATTTCTCTGCTTTTATTATTGTCAAGGCTAAAATAATATGTGGGAGAGAAATGTACTCAGAAAAGACAGAATCTAGTTTTATTCCTCTGCTCAGACTGCAAAATACAGCACACAACAAATCTGCAAGCAAATCTGGATTCGTGACTTATGTGAGCCATCAATATTTAATGCATGCAGTATCTACTTTTTTGCAGGTTTGTCCATATTCTATTCTAATGTCCTGCAAACAGTCTCCAGGTAATTTCTGACATCTCTGGAGCAAGAAACTGCTATGTATACAAAATTCAAACTGTGCCAGAGATGAGAAATGATGGCAGAAATAAGTGTTAGAGCCCTTTGATCCCCCTTCCTCTCTGCTGCAATAAATATATTCAGAAAGGCAGCGCTGTAGATTTATAAATGTTAGCACCCTGAGTGAAGTCAAACTAATTTACTCTATGAACTTCTCTGACATTATGAAAACTTTACAAAGAGATCATTGCATGTGAAGTATTAAAACACTATAATTTTAACTTAAAAACCCCACTCACCAGACATTTGAGTTCCCTTCTGTATATCTGCTGTGTTTTGAAGTGTTTTAAGAATAAGTGGGTACACCATAAAGATGGCAAAATAAATTATGCCTCTTGAAGTTTAGGGATAACACCGACATAAAATAAAATGGTATGAATCCATTTTTCATGGATTGAGACTCTGGCCGTTAGGGAGAGGAAGAGTAGAAGGGGATTGTTCTGAATGAGGAATGGTGAGGAGGAAGAGAGAAGTGACACTGGAAATGTCTGACACTGTGGCAGAGGGGTAGAGCCTTGTCTCTCTGCTGACAAGCTCGTGCACCATTTGTCCTGGGGGAAAATTAATTGATTGGGTAAATTCAGGAATTAAGTAGTTGCAGGTTTGAGAGTGGTGAGTACAGCCATCTCACCGTCAGCACTGGGCCACTTTCAGGGTTTTTGGCTCGAAGCTGCAAGATGCAGCACTGGGCTCCTGTGGGGCAGGTGGGCACCCAGCACCTCTCTCTGCAGAGCCACAGCAGCCCAGGCAGGAGCACCAAGGGCAATTGCAGCTTCAGACCTTTCCCTCTGCTGATAACTGGAACAAAGGGAAAATCTCAAAAGGAGGCAAAGCCCAGAGGCTGGATGTGAGCAGGTGATCCTGTCAGGCAGGAAGGAGGATAAATACTGGCTAGGGGAATACTTTCCCTCCTGATGTGAAGCTCTTTGCTGGCAGCAGCTGTAGGCACCACTTTCCCAGCTTCTATAAGAGGCTAGGAAATCATTGGTGCCTTAATTAGTTCAGAGCAGTGCTCTGCATCTCCTGGCCTGCTACAGACCTGTAGGAGCTTTGCTCTCCTCCCTGTGGTGATGCCCCATCCATTGTAAAATCCTGTTCTACCCTTGGTTCTCATCTGAGAAGGTCTCAGCAGCCACCTGGGACTGAGCTAAAGGTCACACAAGACATCTCCATTTTCTGCTGTTTGCCTGGAGGACCCAGCCTCTTCCACGTGCTGATCAGATGATGGCTCCCACCACTTTCCAGTCCTAAGGGGAATACTCGAGTGCAATCCTAACCAGTGATGCATCCCTGCTTTGTTCAGCTAACAAAGGTGGCTATCCAAATTTCAGCACCCAGGTTAGGCAGCTGAGACAGCTTGGATACTTTTCTTCACAGCACCATCTAGTGCTACTTATGCAACCCACAATTTTCTTTGTCCTTGCCTTCTCTCACATAAATATATGAAAACACATAAATTTTAAAATAAACACAGAATGGACCCCAGACCTTTCAAAAAAAACCCCAAATTTATACTTGAATAAATACTGAGGAGTTATTTTCCCCTGAGGAAATAATGAGAGAAAAAAAATCACATAAATAGATATGCAGGGACTTGCAGTCTAGAAACAATGCTCAACAATGAACCTCAACAAAGCAGGAAGCTAAACTAAACTAAAGTATAAGATTGAATAAAATGCTGCTTCTTTAACTATGTCTTTTGTCTGGACTAAGAAACTGTGTATGGTTAAGTGTGGGTTTGCCTAGATGGACTCCCTTGCCTTTTATATGCCTTGCCCACTTTTTCTAATTTCAGAAACTTTTTCTAACCTCTAACCTTTTGCTTAACATTGTTAAAACACATTTAACTTCACTAAATAATGAATGCCAAAGATAAAGATTGTCTTTGCCAATAGCTCAACAACTTCCATCAATTACAGTGTGAGTCCTTGCAGGAAACTTTCCCCCCCGGATGATTGTTGCTACAAGAGACAAAAATCCCACAACCTCTCCCTTTGCTATGGTAAAAGTAAATGGGGAAAAAAATAAAAAGGGAAGAGAGTCAAAAAAAAAAAAAAAAAGAGACAAGAAAGGGAAAAGATTAAAAGGACAAAAGGGAAAGGGTAAAAGAATAAAGGGAAAATACAGGGAAAGAGGAGGGAAATGGGGAAAAGAGAAAAAAGGGAAAATGAAGAGGACAAGGAAAGGGAAAGTGAGAAAAAGTAAATACAGCCAAGCAAGAAAACTGCTTATTTTATTTTATTTTTTAAATCCTGATTATAGCAATTTAACTTTTTTAACCATCCTGAAAATTGCCAAAATATGGAGGGAGAAAGCAGCCAGACATTTGCCCAGTGGTTTTTCCCAAGATCACCTTGTACTGCTACAATAAATTCCTACAGAATCTCCTGGAGATCACGGTGGGAACCAGCTGGAGAAAGCTGCAGTGAATACCAGAGCACTGCATATTGATATGGGAGTTGGATGTGCAAGTGTTCTCCCTCCTCTAAACAATGTCTAGTGAGTCTCATATTCATTTATTGCAACTTTGTAATTTGACCTTGACAGCTTGTAAATTTTCAGGACACTATTCTTAAAAGCAATTCCGTCGTGTTAGGCTTTCAAATCACCGGTTCCATGGCTGGACTTTATGGGGAAAGATGCATGTTTTAAATAGCTCTTGTGTAAAATCCCTGCAGGCTATGCCAAAGGCAAACTAATGACCACTGGTGGAGCTGCAAATGGAATTGGATAATATATTGATGCCAGCAGTAAACAGTATTCGATTTTAACAGCAACTAGTATAGGATAACATGTCTAATTTAATTTATGAACCTAATTTAAACATTGCAGAGACTTGACATAGAAAAACTAGTTGCTGTGTTGTTCCTGCACTTTTATTTTCTGCCCATCAGAAAAGGGGAAGGATGTTACAGCAGTTGATGTTAATTTGTTCATCTGCTTATGCTGTTGGTATTTCTTGCCTGCTCATGGCACTTGTGCAAGTAATTCTAGCTGCTCTTAATCCTGATTCAAAGAAACAATTGATTTTCTTGTTATGATTTATTATCATTGATCAGAGTGCAAATAACACACTTTTGCTTTTGGCACTTTGTACAGCCATAGCTAAAGTTTCCAACCTTTATCTATTTCTCTCTGCAGGGAAGAACTGTGGCTCCAGAAGTGCAAATGCTCTTTCTTGGTGAGCAGCTTTGCCCACACAAGTAAATCATGTAAGTAAATTCACATGCACAAGACTGTGCCACCTGGGACCAGGATGATTGTGTACAGCTCAGCTCAAAAGTTTCTAATCCTCCTTTTCCTTATGGCACACATTTTTAAAGATTTTCAAACTATTTATATTAATAATTGAGAAAGCTGAAGGTCTGAGCCTGCCTGAACTGCAGTTCTAGTATAACCTTGAAAGAGAGCAAGGGGTCTTTACTACAAACACACAAAAGAATCCAGCTTTCTCTTTTGGGGGGTATTTGAATAATGACCTTATGAAGTATATTGAAATGAAAGAAAGAAGCACTCTCTAAAGTTTTTGTACAAAAAAGAAAAAAGCATTACTAACTTCTATCTGTCTCATTTTCAGGTCTTATAGGCCTGTCTTGCTTTACATGTACTTTTGCTAAATAAAATTGGTCACTATATTGTTGTAAAACATAGTTAAATGGGAAGATTTCACTCTGGTAGCCACTGAAAGACAAAATGTACCATAAAACATAAATATATTCACTAGAAGATACCTTTTACTGACTAATAGGGAAAATATTTCTGACTTTCACAGCGAGAATAATATTAATGGTTTTTTTTAATATTCCTTTGTGCTGGTAAAGTATGGTTTTCCTTGGCTTTAGGTATGAAACTTTTCCAAGAAATCTACATCCTGTACAGAATTAGAATACCCCCAGTCACTGAGAGTGAAAGGGAGGAGGTGTTTGACCTTCTGTGACCCCCAAACAAGGGATCAGTCAGGTTTTCAAGAGCTGCCCCTTCCTCCAGGTGATTTGCTGGAATCGTGGGTGTGGGTCAAGCTGATGTTAATAAAGAAAGCAGCTCTGCAGAACAGCCAAACCCTACATCAGCTGCCCCCATGGCATTTTTGGTGGGCAATATTTTTCTCAGTGGGGCTCTTCTGTGTGTCCTTGGATACCTGCAAAGCCCAGCACAGCAATGCCAGGGGGATCCTGAGATTTAGCAAAGCAGCTTTTAACAAAGCATTTGCAGCTAAAGGTAGGTTTGCTAAAATCAGAAAAGGGTGGCCAACATCTTGATGACTGTCTGGTTTTAGCCATAGCAGGATCTGGCACAGCAACAGGAATTCTCCTGCAGTGCCTCATTTACAGGATCAGAGCTTTCTGACCAAAAAAAAGAAAAAACATAGATTAAGGAAATTATTTTATAGCTCATCTATTTCTGCTTCCCCAACTGTGCCTAATGAAAATAAAGATGGCAATTATTCCCATTCTGAAAACTGGAATTTGTAACATTAAGAGTCTTTTTCCCTTCACAAATCTACATAGGGATATTGAGAATCAGGCTACTGATTCATGTACACTATCTGAGACAACACTCAAAACCACAGGTGTTTCAGGCTTAGTAGCAGTAAAAAAAAAAAATTTACTCTGAATCATCAATAGCTGAAAGTAGAAATTCTTTATGTACATGCAGAGAAAAAATAGATTTGGGATGGAAACTTTTCTGACAAGTATGAGTCTAACAGTATTTGAAGCAGATGGGATATTGATTCCCCAAAATAAATAAATAAATTCAAATGCCCAGCCACTTTAAACTTCAAAACTATCTGCAAAGTTAACAATGTCACACTTAGAAAACTGATAACAAAAAAAGTCCCTTCTATACAATTGCCATGATAAAGGATTTCTCTCACTTTTCCTTTCTGAGGACAACAGTATGCATGGCTGGAGAAAAAGTGCACAACCTCAGGAGTGGTTCCTGGACTTTGTGGTCCAGGTCAGATCAATTTGATAAACAAAGATGTTAAAAAATCTGCAGTCAGTGTCCAGACTGGCTACTAAAATAGCAACAACAGCAAAAAAAATCCCAACCCTCCAGCAAATCTCACCCAGGCTGGAGTTCAACCCTTTCTCTGGGAACTGAATGCTGTTAATTTTGTGGCATACCCTTGATGAGAGCAGTAAGGAGATGTTTTCAGACTGACAGCAGGTCTGAGCAGTGCTGCACACTCCGTGCTCTCCAGCTGTGAATCAGTTCCAGCCCACAAACCACAAACGTGTGTTCAAGCCCTAAGCTGGTGTCCTTTGCCTTTCACAGCTGCATTTTGTGCCTCATCCCAAGCTCCATGTTCTCAGGCTGCAAAGCTCCAGAGGAGCTGTTGGCATCTAGCTGCCCTGGCTCGTGGCAGCAGCATTTTTATTAGCATTTTTATTATTCCTGGGCAGGATCCCACTGTTCAGGCAGGGTTTGTGTGCAGTAACTCAGCTTGCAGCCACGCAGTGGTTTGGAATCAGCAGCTGCACTGATGGGAAACCCAGGAGCCAGCAGCCCTGTAGGTCACAGCTGCCCTCAGCTCTGCGAGGCTCAGGGCTGCTTCACACCTGCCCCCAAGGGCTCAGCAAACTCCAAGCACATCTCCAGACGTGCAGAAAGGTCTCCATATATCTGTCAGTCTTCAGACCAGAGCTCAAGGTTGGGATGGAAAAAAGAGAAATAGAGAGAGAAAGGGAGAATGAAATTGCCAATAAAGCTCAGTAATCTGAGAGGGACACATCTTGTAGCTGAGTTGAGAGGCTCAATTAGTTCTCCCAGGTTTATTTCATTAAAAGACTGCAGAAGTATCTCAGCTGCAGCAGCAGGAGGAAGCAGAAGGCTTTGCATGGGCAGGTTTTGGTAGCAGGGAGGCTGCAGGGGTGGCTTCTGTCAGAAGCTGCCAAAAGGTTCCTCCACGTCCGGCAGAGCCAATCCCTGGTGGCTCCAAGGATGGACGTGCTGCTGGCCAGGGCTGAGCCAGGCAGGAATGCTGGGAACGCCTCTGTGACTACAGATTTAAGAAAAAGAAAAAAGTTGCTGCACAGATGTGTTTGTGGCCAGAGAAGAGCAGGATGAGAGCATGTGAGAGGAACAGCTCTGCAGACACCCAGGTCAGTGCAGGAGGTGCTGGGATCTAGCTGACAACTGCTCAAAGATGAGACTCTATGATCTTAGAGGGTTTTTCCAACTTAAATTATTCTTTATTACCTAAATTTAGTTATTTAGTGAACTGAACATAATATACAACAAAAGAGAAAGCAGTTTAGAATCTTAAAAATGTCATTTCTTCTAAACTAAAAGCATAGTCCTGGCCTACACAAAAGTATAAGATGTCACAGAAAGAAAAGCAGGTATCATAAAAAGATATATCTGTATGCAAATATAGTGCAGGTTATGTGGAAAGACAAAAGTAAATCAAATAAAGTCCATTTAAAAAATAAAGTGCCACTGCAGTTCTTCTGGGGAGGGATGGATGAGGAGCAGGAGGAAGAGAATTAAAATGTGAACCACTTCTAAATCCCTCCTTGTGGCCTGGAGTTCACTCCTCCACTTGTTATGGGTATGTGGTATTGATTTCCCCACCCTAGCAGGCCATTATGGATGAAGCAGAGCTGCACTCTGACACTCCCAGGGCTGGGAATTGTGAGCAGCCATTTGAAATGTTGCTACCAGGTGGCTGCAGCTTTGCAAACCACCTGCTGCAAGGCTGAGCCCCTCTGCCTCTGCTTTGGGCAGACTTTTGGATTTAGCTTATCAATAAGGTAATCAGTGGGGTTTTTTATATCCAGGACCTGTGTAAATTGTGTCTGATAAAAATGAAAAAAAAAATTAATTTACATTCATGAACTTGGGAAACAAAGTTAATAAGTGGGAGCTTAATAATGCCTACAGAGTCCTGTGAAGGGTCTGTGGTCACAGTGAAAAATCCAGAGTTCACAATTACAGGCTTAAAGATCAGTAAATTTAAGTGTACTGTAAGACACCTGATGAATCATGCCCTTGGAATATAAAAGCTTTCTCTTGACATTTTTTTCCCTTCAGCTCCAAAAATTGAAGTCTCTGTATCTCAGTTTCTGAAATGTGGTCTTCTCAGAAATACATTTTACCAAAAAGAGAGTTAAGGCATTTCAGGTATTCTTCTTCCATAATCTCTCATGAAAAACTACAATTTTTCTGTCATTGACTCACTATAAAGCAACTCTGGACTTATTGTGGCCAGTAAGCCTCAAGGATAAGTACATATTCAATTGTGAAATATGAAACAGAAATGAAAAAGGAAAAATATCCATCCAAAACATATCAGAAGGCCCTGGCCACCATACCAGGGCTATTGTGTGACAGATTGTGGTTTTCAGGGAGTGTGCTGGTAAATGGTCTCTGTATAGAGATTATATAAAGTACAGCTGGAAGCAGGACAATGAGCAGGCAGTAGCATGGGGAATTTTTTTTAACATCAGAATTGGAGGAATGTAAAAAAAGAAAAATCTGACACTTTTTGGTTTGTTAAGCTTCTGTTTCCTTGAAGAGCTGGAATCTGTCTCTCTGACTTGTTACCTACATCTTGCTACAAGGAGCAACATTTGAATTATGGGTTGGCTTTGCGAGCACTTCAACTCTGATGCAACCAAAATAAAAGGTTTGTACCTTTGAAAAGGTGGTGTTCAGCATCTCCACATCCACTAGATGTCACTCAATAGTCATCATTTCCAGCACTGACATAAATACACAAACATGCACATAATAAAAAAGAAGGCAACAAATTTTTTTTCTTCAGACTCAAAACAAAGTTCTTTCAAAAAATTTTTATTCACTGTTTAAAGTTAATACATGGTGTCTGAAAGGTTTTCATCATCACTTCAAAAATTAAAATTTTCAGATTATTCCATTAGAAGCCCTGATTGCCACCTGGAAGTTACATTTTCCTTTAATATAGTTCTTTCAAAAAAAAAAAAAGAAAAAAAAGGTAATTTGGAGAGTGGTGGACTTGATGTTAATGGATAATTTTGCCTCTGGACCATGACCACACTGTTCAACATTTTGATCTGTGTGATGCCTAATGAAATTTATCTTCAATGATATTTTCTAGCTTATATGTTCATGCCCTGTGGGGTTTTGCCTTTAGGAGTTGCTTTGAATCCATAACCCCCAAAACAGCCAGGATGGAAGGAGTTTTGCTTGCTCTGCTGGCAGTGGTGGGTTTCTACCTGGGCATTCTCTGGCTCCCAGTTCCAGGCATTTGTTCTTGTGTGCTTTCAGAACTGCAATCACATCACAATGCAGCTGGCTTTTCTTCAGAAACTAAACAAAGAAATAATTTTCTAGCCCTCAAACGATTCCCTTGTCTTTTTCCATGCTCCCTCAAGCTTTCTGGAGACAGATGAGAGGAAGACCAGGGGAGTCCCTGCAGAATCCTCTGGATGCCCAGAGGGGGCACGAAGGGAAAGTCAGGAAGGATCTCAGCAAATCTCACAGGTGAGTGCAACTTTGGGGGGTTTTTACCTACATGGCAGGGTGCTCAGGGTGGGCAACAAAGGAAAACTGAAAAAGGGTCTTGACTATAGGGATGACAAGCCCAAAATAGCTCCAGTGGGTCCTTTGGGAGAATGTTGAGATGGTTTGCACATTCTCCCCGAGGCAGTTAAGGATGTGGACGTCCAGAGGGGGCAATAAGGTGTTGGTTTGGGAAAGGATTGTTCAAAGGGGAGTGTGGAGAAATATTGTTAAGGCAAATAGCAGTGGTGGGGCAGTGTGATAAGGGAAGAACAGCGAGGACTGGGAACTTCTCTGCCTTATCTTCAAAACCTGCAGTCTAAAACAGGGCCAGCTGCAAGTCTTCTGTATTCCTGGCTTCCAGGAGGGGGAACACAGGGAGGTAGTGTCCCTGCATCCCCCAGCCCTCCCCGGGCCATTATGGAGGCAGGGTGGAGGATTTGGGTTTGTCACTTGCTACTCAGGACTTAAGGGGGTTTCTCTGTAGTGAGGGGAGCCAAGGCCAGGTGTGAGAGCTCACAGGCAGTGGGAACAGGGGCTGCAGGGGTGGCAGAGTGGGCCCTTGCAGGGATTGGTTAGAAAGGCATCCCAGGCATATAAAAAGATATGAAAGAAGGGAGGAGGAAAAGGTAAAGGTGCAGGCAAAGATAACAGCACAGCTTTTACAACCCCCAACAGGAAAAAGTGCGGGAAGCCCCAAGACCAAAGGGAGGGAGTGACCACCAGGAGAATGATTGGGAAGGAATCAATTTGTAAAATTTGTAAAATTTGTAAAAAAGAACATTAGAAATGGATTGTAAGGGTGTCAGGGTCTGGTGTTGTACCAGGGGCCCACCACACTGGAGCCCTTGCTGGACCAAGAAATGTTTCCTGGTAGACATGGGAACTTCTCTGTCTGATTTGAATTTTGTGCCAAAGGGGGAACAATTGTTCAGGTGTTCTTTTGAGAAGAGGGAAAGAAAGAAATGCACCTTTCCCATCTTTTGAGAAGATGGGAAAGGTGCATTTGATTCAAGCACTGTTAGTGACTGTGTGTGTGGATGGGAATGACCTCTGTGTGTGTTATACCCACAGCTGCCCCTTGCCCGTTCCCTTCAAACACTTTGTACAGGGTGGGGAGAGGCCAGCAGGAGTGAGACATGAACAGTAGGTCGGCTTGTGTCCACTGAGTTGTTTTGTACTTTTGCTCTGTGTAACAATATTCATTGCTTTTGGTTTTTTCACCCAGTTTAAGACTTTACCGGCTGTGTGCAGCAAAACTGAAGGGCTGCCATGATCCAGGTGAGTTCTCTGGCTTGCTCAGCTCCTGCTGCTGAGGAGCAACTCCTCGAGAAGAAGATGGATGGAGGGACCAGGCTGGGAAGGAAGCTGTGGGAGAGTCTGCCTCGCATCCCTGCCCCTGCCAGCCTGGTTCTGACGTGCTGCTCCTCCCGGGGAGCTGAGGGTGCAGAACCCCAGGGGCTGCCTGAGGCCACAGGGGTTATTTGAGACCATTTGAGGTTACTTGAAGCCTTTGGAGACCCGGAGAGGGGTTACTTGAGCTCACTGGAGTCCCTGGAGCACACCCCCCACCTCGTGAACACGGACAGCACTCCCCAACCTCGGATGGTAACAACCCCTTTTCCTCTCTGTCTCCCCCCCCCTCTCTCTCCCCTCATTCCTTTCCCATTTCTCTTCCTATGGTCCTGCCTTTTCCAGCCCTCTTCAGTGGGGTAACACCTTTTTATTTGGTTTTTTTGGTCACCAATAAACAGTTCTCAGATACAATGTTTGTCTCGGCTGACTTAATTTCCTTGCTGACCATCCATTACTGGAGGAGCTCCTCACAGTTCCCCACGGTGGAACTTGACACTTGAGCTCATTGCAGCCCCTGCGAGGGGTTAACTGAGATCACTGCAGGCTTTTTTAATCGAGCCAGGGGTTATTTGAGGCCCTGATGGGGTTCCTTCAGGTCATTTGGGGTCATTTGGGGTTACTTGAGGTCACAGGGGTTACTTGAGGTCATTCGAGCTTTTTTTGGTTGATCCAGGGGTTACTTGAGGTCATTT